>JAUMHF010000012.1:585489-613561 GCA_032359275.1 Microctenopoma steveboyesi | reverse complement strand
TATTTATATACAGCGCTGATGCTTTTTATTTGCCACAATAGATAATTTGTTGCTTTTCTGCTTATAACTGATAACAATAGCCCAACATTAGCCAGAGCTTGTGATTAGGACGCTCTTGTTTCAGGCTGTGTGGTTGGACGCGGATGAGGAGGGTGTGAGGGCAGCAGGACGAGCAGGGATGAAAACCATCTTAGTGGAAAACCTAGACGACGCTCTGACTAAAGTGGACGACTCTGCTGGAGTTCAGGTATTTTTTTTCTGTGTAGCAACGGGACAAAACAAGGACTAGATGTTGGACAACTCATACCCAGCGTGTCCTTTTTCTTCCACCTTCTATTACAGGCTGGTCAGCTGGAGAGTTATCCACTAGCCTGCAGCCCCGATGAAGGAACTGATCACATTTCTGGACAAACTGGTAAGTGACAACACATCACACACACACACACGTCTCCATCAGCAGCAGCAGACAGGGTGCAGGTCAATTAACCTCTGTCTTTTTTCTAGTTCATACCACAGGTCACCCTGGTGGGTCATGACTGGGGCGGTGTTCTGGTGTGGACAATGGCTCAGTATTTTCCCGAGAGAGTCAGGTAGGACAAACAAACACGGACACCTTTGCATCCTACCTGAGGTTCTGTTCTGTACTAAGACGTGTGTGTTTTTTCAGAGCTGTAGCGTCTCTGAACACGCCCCTGTTCCCGGCTGATCCAGCTGTTCATCCTGGAGAGAGACTGAAGGCTATTCCCATATTCGACTACCAGCTCTACTTCCAAAAACCGGTAAGTAATGTTAGCTCTTGGACCGGACCGGACTGGAGAGGAAAGGAGCCACGCCGCTGCAGAGACATGAGCAGAATATTACTGACAGTGACGTGTCTGTAATAATATGTGGATTCTTGTTGGTGGATCCTGGAAGACTGTGTGTGTTTGACAGGGCGTCGCAGAGGCCGAGTTGGAGAAAGACTTGGAGAGGACGTTCAAGATCTTCTTTTCCAGCAGCAGTGAAGCAGTGAGTTGACACAGAGAACGACAGCGAGTCTGCGCAGCTAGAAAATTCATCCTCGTTTCATTTGCTGTGGTTTTGTTTCCTTCTCAGAAGAAACGTACTGGTATAAGCACCGTGGGAGTCTGCGCTCGAGGTTCGATCATTTAATCAAATCCAAATTTTATTATACAGTGTATAATGGGGGGGAGCAGTGAGCTAGCAATGGGTGTCCCGCTCAGGGACACCCCTGGTATGGGGGATGGTGCCTGGGTGGTGCACCATGGTGCCATGGTGACTGGGAATCGAACCCGGGGCTCCTGCTTCCCAGCCCTCTGCCATAACCACTCTGCTACCAGGCCGCTTCATTTCCCACTAAGCCGCTCTGGCTGACGTCTTTCTGATCCGTTTATCTGACGTGTGCTGTCTGTGTTGTTACAGGGGGTTTGTTTGTGGGTCTACCTGAGCAGATTCCCAGGAGCTCCATGCTGACGGAGGCCGACCTGCAGTACTACGTCAGCCAGTACAAAGAGAATGGATTCAGGTTGGACCCGTGGCTCTGCCTGTGTTCATCGCGTTGTCTTTAAATCCTCAACTCCTGGTGTGTTGTTTTACAGGAGGCCGCTGAACTGGTATCGTAACGGCGAAGTGAACTGGAAGTGGATGTGTTCTCGACCCAACGTGAAGGTTTGCAGCACAACTTTTTTTATTTGTGTAGCAGTAAAAAGAAGAAGAAGAAGAATCCATTTCTTGTCATTGATACATTTTTACATGTTACTATGAAATTTGTTCTCTGCATTTGACCCATCTCCCCTTGGGGGGAGCAGTGAGCAGCCACAGGAGGCGCTCGGGGAGCTAGCGCTACCCCTGGTATGGGGGATAGGCTGGGTGACTCAGCTGGGAATCGAACCCGAACTCTGCTACCAGGACGCTACCGAAGTGGTTTTATTCAGCATAATCATTTGATAGAAGGAACTAAACCAAGAGCCTGTCTCTGAGTTACTTTATTTCTGTTATGAATCCTCACAAATACTTATTTTCAGTAGTAAAAACACTCAAAGCTTTGTGTGTGTGTGTGTGTGTGTGTGTGTGTGTGTGTAGCTGCTGATGCCAGCCCTGATGGTGACAGCAGGTAAAGACTTCGTCCTGCTGCCAGCTTTCACCAAGGGAATGGAAGACTTGGTAAGAAAAACAAACCAGCAGTCGACAGTGTGATTCTAGATTATTGGTAATGAATATGATTTCTGTTATCACGCTGCAGATCCCGAACCTGAAGAGGGGACACATCGAGGAGTGTGGACACTGGACTCAGGTGGACAGGCCAGCTGAGACTAACAACATCCTGCTAGTGTGGCTTAAAGAAACACACAAGAAGGCTGCAGGCGTTGCTGTGGGACCCAAACTGTGAGTGAGGAGGGAAAGAAGGAAAGAAGGCCACACGGGATAAGCTAGTTAAAAAAAAGTGAATCCTGCAGCTCATTTTGAACCTCCCCGTCTCTAAAAGTCCAAAATCCAGGACTGTTTGTTTCTAGTGCACAGATTCTTTGTTAGAAATGAGAAAGTGTAATAAAAATTATTTGATTTTAAGGGATTCGTTTTCTTTTTGAACAGTAGAGAATTGTTGATACATGTAAAGTAATTAGTGAGTTTTTGCTGTGTTTAAATAAATTTACTTGTAGAAGTTAAATGAGAACATTGCAGGAGTAATGATAAGACCAATCAAACCTTTTTTCAGTTTAACTTTACGGTTTTTTACAGTAATAAAAAGTCAAAATAAAAACAATGGAAACATGGCTTGTTAACTGAAGGGGATATGAAAACAGTTAAAGTGCTCAGGTAACACTGGTGTGGAGCACAACATCCTAAGAAACCGTTTGATAACAGGTTTAAAAAGATTTAAAGCACAAAAAGATTTGTATAAACTTTATTTTAAAATGTTACAGCTATAACAGCTTTGTCAAAAACTTTTCTGACATTTCTGGTAGAAAAAAAAATATATTTGTTCTTCTGTAAAATGATTTTTAAATGCATGATGTTTGAGCTTATAAAAAAACGTTTAAAAAATAGCATCTGGCTTTTTCCTCATTCATTTATATCTTAATGTTAAGATTTTTTTTTTTTTTTATAAAATCAGAACTTTATAATGATGTTTTCTCAATCGATCACTTTACTGTGGCCGCTGTGAACGCTGTCGCCCCCCGGTGGCCGAGAGGAGAATGACTCATGATGAAATTCTCACAGTTGCTTCTTCTTAAACAGCTTCTTCCAGGCCGGCATGATGTGTTTATAGATTTTCTCTATCTGCAGCACAAAAACACGTCAGAGGTCAAACAACACACACCTGCACAGACACACACTCTGATTCTGAAATGTCATGTGACCCTTCATGTACGGTTGAACCTGCAGTAAATCAAACTGCCCCGCTGCACTGACCTGTTCAGACTTTTTGACTCCGTATCTGAAGAGCGTTGCCTGGTGCTCGCTGTTGTGAAACAGGATGTCAAACGTCACCTCGCGACCCAGCATGTCGTCGATGGCCTGCTTCACCACGCTGTGGAAGTCTCTGGCCGGGAGCGAGTCGTCCAGCATGTTGCTCACCTGAACATCAATGACACAGTCACTTCCTGCTCGTGGCTTTTTGTCACGTCATCATTTGTGATTTCTCATCATATAATTTGTGTGTGTCACCTTGTATTTTTTCCCCACTAAATCCAGTGGATCCAGTTTGACCTCTGACCTCAGAGCACGGCCGAACAGCAGCAGCTTTTGGTCTGAATCTGACAAACATGGACAGTTTCATGGACAGTTTGAACAATGTCTTTACAGCACAAAAGCCGATTCACAACCTCATCTACATTTACACAAACACCACCTTGCAGCATTTTCATCCCATTTCCCCTCAGAATAAAACTGTGCAGAAGCCAAGGTATGATATGAAAATGAGGAAGTCAACAGGAGAACAGACCTCGACATGTCAGGTGAGCCACGTAGGGAACACCATCCCTCTCTCCATAGTAAACACCAAAATGTGAGAAGTATCTGTTCCTGGGATACTCCACGATGTCTCCAGGGTACAGCTTGGGGTGGGAATTTTTCTGTAAAAGGAACACGCAGGAAGTGACCATTGTGTGATTGAATATATGAGTAAGAACAGTGGACGTCAGACTCGGAGAAGTCAGCACCGAGCTCACAGCCCGATAGCTAAAAAGAGCTCAAGTAGCAATTTAGTTTTCTGTCTCCAGCCTGAGGGCATTAATACCAGAACACAATCAGGCTAACCAGTAATACCTTTTGCTTTCTGCACCACACCTTTGCTCCACCCATCATTCAGATCCAATGATCCTTGAGCTGACGTTAACAGTGTTTTTATATTTCGTAGAACCGGCAGATAAAACAAGCTTAAAATCATCATTGAAGCTACATAGAATCAATTGGATTCTTTGATGTCCACGCTCAACAACTGTCCACAAAGAGACAGAAATGGAGATAAACCATAAAACCATGATGGAGGGTCTTTGCATGTCTGTCTCCGGGGACCTTAGTGCTGTAACCTGTCCACGTTTCCATGATTTATTAGAGCAAACCGATGAGAATGATGAAGTATTCATTATTCTAATACGATGAAGCTCCACACAGTCACAGGCTCCATGGTGAGCTCTGAAAGCTGTGGGGCTTTTTAACCACACCAAAAACTGAGGTGATTTACAGTGGGAAGCCACAAAATGAGAAGCATTTCTATGAATGTGACTCACGTTTTGTTTGCATCCCATCATTTTCAGCCCCGTTCTTTTATTTCCACATATCTCTGCTTTTCTGTGTGACCTGTATTTTCTTTTAGATTAGTCCAGCAGTCAGTCCTGGTTTCAGGGGTTCACCTCTCGTTGAGATTTGTATTTTCAAACTGACCTCAAACTCTTACCTCAAACCTAGAAACAAATCAAATAACCCGAACAACAGAGCTGTACTCACCGTGCCCATGGGTTAACGTTTTTACTGTTGCTTTCTTCAGCTTCTTGTGAAATTAAATCCACAGCAGACGCACACAGGCTCCACCTGCTTTACATACAGGCTGCACTGATGCGCAGTTGGTGTGAAGCTCCGTCACGACAGACTGACCCCGCTCCATCTTCGTCTGTCACTCCTCAACACTCATTGTGTCTCAGCATCCCCCCAACATGTGTGTCGATGCAGGTCAAGGTGATTTTTCTTTTTTTGGGGTGGGGGTGGGGGACTGTTCTGTTTCTGCACGTTTTGCATGAGATGGTTGAGTGGGGAGCAGCACACAAGCCCCCCACCCCGATCCACCCCCCACCTCTGGGCGTGTGGAGCAGGTGTTTCCTCAACAGAGGGCGTGAAACTGGAAGTCTCACAGCCCAACATAATGTTTCTACAGCTGCCACAGAGTAAGAATGAGAAAAACCTCAGACCAGACGATGATGTGGTGATGGTGGATAAAAACAGCCCCGGACTAAGCTGGGGACAGCCACAGTGCATCTTCTAAAATAGCCCGAGCACAATTTTTGGTTCCTCCTTTGATGAAGGCGTAAGTGAGAACCAATATGAACATGAAATATGAGTTGCTGTCGGAGATGAAGAAGCATCAAGCATGCACATGTTAATCTCTGTCTAATTTCTACCATCAAGACATTTATCAGTGAAACAGCTTGTTGACAATTCTCCACCTTTAATAAAAACAACAATCTTCACCTTTAGCTGCTTTAATAAAAATAAAACCAATTCACAACTAAACTAAAACTATTGGAAATATAGTTTAATAAAAGAATACAGTGAGATTTGTTCCCTGAATTCTTCATAAGTAAGAGGTAATCCACAGATCTCCCAAAACAAAACCTTGAGTCTCTTTGCCCAGAATAAAAGTCTTTATGATTCAGGATGAAAAACCATCAGCTCTACTGGTCTAATTCAGATTAACAGCAGGACTCCTGTGCATCTCGTTTGTCTGCTCAGAGTTACTGTGATTGACTTTTCCATATTATTTTACAGCTGAACCACATGTTGAGAGAGTTTGAACATTCCTGTTTGGTTTGTCAAGTGTGCTCAGTTCTGACTCTAAAACCCAAACTGGCTGCTTCTCAAATTGGGAAAACACTGGAAGTGACATAGGTGCACCGAAAAGCCCAAAATAAAAAACCACAACCACCTCCCAGACTTAATCAAATCCACCTAAATGATGTTACCCACAAACCCCAGTTACAAAACATAGATGATCTGTGGAGGAAAAATAACATCTCAGTAACACACACACACATACTTTAATGCCCCTTTAGAAAGATAAAGTCAGTGCAGCGTTACAGTCGTTCAGTCTCTTAAAGGCACCTGAGTTTAGCTCCAAGCTCAGCTGGAGGTTCACCAGTGTAAACACAACACACACACACTCAGTTTCTAACTGTGCTCCTCCCCCTGACTCTGGCTCTCCTGAGTGTCTTTGCTCCAGCTCAGGCCGTCGACGGGGGCGTGTTTGTCCCAGCTGGCCGTGTTGTGACCGTGTTTCCTCTGGTGGCGTTTGTAGTTGTCCCAGTGACCCGTGGTGTAGCCGCACTCGCCGCAGGCATATGGTTTCTCGCCTGTGTGCCGCAGCATGTGCCTCTTTAGGTTCATGCTCTGGTTGCAGGAGTAACCACAGACGCCGCAGTGGAACGGCTTGGCACCAGAGTGGATGCGCTCGTGCCGCCGCAGGTTGGCCAGGTTTCCACAGGCGTAGCTGCAGGATGGACACTGGTAGGGTTTCTCGCCCGTGTGCACGCGCAGGTGCCGCTTGAGGTTGTCGAGGTGCGAGGAGGTGTAAGAGCAGTGAGGGCAGCGGTGGGGCTTCTCCTCAGAGTGCGTGTGGGCGTGGCGGGCCAGATGGTTGGGGTAGTGGGAGAGGAAGGGGCAGTGAGGACAGTGGTAGAGCTTGGTGCCCTGAGAACCCCGCCGGGATCCACGGGACGCGGCAGGGCTGCAGGGATGCCCTGATTCGTCTTTAGAGAGAACGTCCAGGGAGCAGCGACGACACACCTGACGGAAGATCCAGAGAGCAGACGTGTAACTACATTTATATGTATATGTTGTTGCTACGGAAACTGTCTTTTCATTTGACAAAGATGTTTTAATGGACAAGGAATTAATAAGGCAGAAATTAGAGACTTACCTGTCCTCCATCGCCCTCCACCTCCCCCTCAGCCTTGTCCCCCTCCAGGTCATCTTCCTCCAGGGTGAGACCACACACCTGGCAGCACAGTGGGAAAAGAAGGACAGGCAGCGGGGCAGAAGGAGAGCCCAGTCCCCCCAGCATTTGGAGGTAACCAGAGTCCTGGGACACGCGCAGGGTCAAGTCCGACACTGCAGGGAGACGAGGAACAGAAAAAGCTTTTTAAAAAGTGATTTTTCATGTTAAAATCAGTTTACATTTTTATATTTTTCTTCTTTCTCTTTGGATCATGAAAAACATGAAACGCCTCTCTAAGAATAGCTCTAAAACTTTATTACCGAGTGATGAGAAACGCTTACAGCTCAAACTTCCTCCTTTTACATCTCCTTATGTGCTTTAGATATGAAGCCCCGCCGTGATTCCCTCGTATGACTCGTCAGTGATTTAAAGTTGATTTTAATGTTCCACTCTGTGTTAACAAAGAGTGTTAAGAGTGTGAAACGTGAACATTTTCTTCTAATTGTTGGTGCGGCTCAGTGGAGGTTACTCTCAGGTCAGTGAACACCAGAGAAAAACGGGTCCGCTTCCTCATTTTTTAAAAACTCTTTAAATTCAGTCGACTTCCTCTTTTGTGCTCAGAGATTTTTCAGAGGACTTTTTTCTAGACTTAAATTTAGTACTTAAATTTTAGAATAGACTGTCTGATAGACCTGTTACAGAAGGTCTTAGAGCAGTCATGCTGACATTAACATAAATGAGGTAATTGTTCCAGTCTTCCTATTAAAAATGTTGATGAACTGCTCGCTACCTTCTTCGGTTTCAGCATTTGTCTTTTTCCGCCTCCCTCGTCTTTTCTCCTTCTCCCTTCTCTGCGGCCTCTCCCCCGCGTGCATGCGCTGGTGTCTCCGCAAATTGCCCAGGGAGCTGCAGGCGTAGCTGCACTGGTGGCAGCAGTAAGGCTTCTCCCCGGTGTGCGTGCGGGCGTGGCGCTGCAGGTTGACAAGCTGGGCCGAGGCGTATGGGCAGACGGGACAGCAGTACGGCTTCTGGCCGTCGTGGATCCTCATGTGGCGTTTCAAGTGGTTGGAGTACCGTGAGGTGAAGGCGCACAGAGAGCAGGAATAGAGTTTAGCAGGGATGTCGCCAGGTCCATCTGCCTTGCCTAAGCTTCTCTTCTTCCTGTCGGAGCCACTGCTGGATCTGTCGGACCCCTCCACCTGAGAGGAGTCGATCGAGGCTGCACGCTGCAGGCTTTCCTCGCAGGTTAGACAATAAAGCTCCGCTCCCAGGTCGAGGCCCACACCTGGGGAGAACATACACATCTTAGTGCAGATCCTGAAGTTAGAGGAAACATGTGACTTTGAAGTGAAAAGCAAGTGCATCCTAAGCCTGAATAACTATCTGTGTAAGAACAGCACCTCCAGTGGATCACTATTAGAATTTCTAACAGACACGGTAACACGCACCTCGCAGGAGTTTACCTGCACTTTTCACATTTTCCTTCACAACCCAACGTAAACTATAGAAATATATATAATACATAGATCTTTCTCAGCTCTTCTTAAATAGCTTGTGTTTATTATTCAAACTGTCTTATCTCTTTCTCTCTTGTTGTGCACTTTTTCTTTTCTGAAATTATCTGGTATTTAGCTGTTAATTACAAGGAAAGTGTCCATGAAGGACGCACAGAAATAATAGGACATGAAAAAACAACTACCAAGTAGTAATATTTTAATTTTATTTTAGTTTTATGAAGAAAGGATTATGTAGTAGACAGGTAAAAATACTTCACACACATCAAACCAGACCTGTCACACATTCCTAAAAAAACCCAAAAAATACAAGAATAGTTACCAAGATCCAAGCCTGCACCGAGAGGTGTGTCTCCCACAAGCTGACCACATCCTTTACAGGAGAGGAACGCCGGGAATGTGGAGTCTGTTGATGCCGAAGGGGCGTCCTCCACGCTCAGAGAGAAAACTGTCATACCTGAAAGACGACAGAAAATTACATTACATTTTTTAAAATATTTTAACAATATTATACTCCTTTTAATAAATAATAATAATAAAAGGAGAAAAACTGTTTTGAACTCTGAAGTGTTACCACTGTGTCATTTTATTTAGTAATAATGACAAACTCATGAGAAACAAGTTTATTTTCCTATCTATTCTCCATTAAGCCAGGCTTTTATTTTGATGGTCTGATGAGGGAAACAGTCCTTGGTCTATCAGACAGTCAAACTGTTCCGGTATATGAATAGTTTTTCCATCTGATATACAACCTGATGTGTTTGTGTGCAACTGACCGCCATCTCTATCCAGACCCATAATCTCTGAGTCTCCGAACTCCAGCTCTCCGCTCAGCATGAAGTCGCTCTCCAAAACCAGGCAGCCCGGCTCACATGCAACCGTCCCGTCCCCGGACTCCACTGAACACAGAAAAACACATTAAAGGGCGCCCGTTTAACTGAAAATGAAAACACAGAGCACAGGGAGCGTCTGAAACTCAACAGGAAGGTTCGAGGCTCCTGTTTTTCATGTCGATTGAAAACAAATCAGATTTCGATTTAAGATAATTTACTGAGGTCATTTCACTAACTTTTACAACTCGTGCTTTTGTAAAACCTCTAAAGAAAAGAACCTGATTTGTCTTAAACACACATTTCTATATAAGACTGATTGATAAGAAATAAAATTTTTAAATTGAAAGGTCAAAGTATATTTTTGCAGCACAAGCCTGTAAAAAGTTAAACAGGACGTGGGGCAGAGTGACAAGATTTAAACTCAGAAAATGACGAGAAAGCAAGATGGACAAGAGTAACTGAGGTGGAAAGGAAGTGAGAATGTAAATGGAAGCAAAAACAGGGGCCGGGAAAGGAAACCAGTGAGGATGAGATAAGTGCAGAGGAGGAAGAGTAGGAGGCTGAGAGAATCAGGAAAGGGAAGAGGAGTGAACGAAGAGGACAGCACCGATGATACTTGACATGTTCTAACACTGATAGTTGAATTTGCTGTCTGGTAGAGTCCTGACATCGTTTTAGTTTTATTATAACATAAACTGCTTTAACTTTATATAGAACAATAATTTCATGATTTGTGTTACTTGAGAATACATTAGCAAGAAAGACACCACACCCTGAAAAAAGTCACGTTAGGGATGTGTTGGGTCAGCTGAATCGTGCTACAGCTTCGATTAGACGCAGTGTTAGTTTCCAGCTGCTTTTAATCTGCAGGAAACTCCAAGGATCTTTTATAGCCTGAGGATGTTTGTATCACGTTGGCAGTTTCTGATTTGTTACACCCGTGCTAGATACACCGCTGCCGATTTATATTGTTTTCTTTGTTGTATGTTTACTGGCATGTTGGTAACCAGATTACTGTGATTCCACAAACACATGTCACAAATCAGCAATGAGATCTCTCCTCTTTTGACTGTAAAAGCACAGCTCACATATTAAAACCCCAGTCCGTGTAACGATCTCTCCTTTCAGCCACCTGTTCCACTCCACTGCTTTCCTTGACTGCAGCTGTTTTTCCTACACATGTACTCGTGTAAAAGACAATTATAAACCCAATTACATTAATGCGTGGCAGAGAAATTCTCCAGGAAAATCTACCTTAACATATCATATCGTTCCTGTTTACATGAAAGATCAGCTAAGAGCCAGTTAATGACGTGCATATTAACCGAGTCACTAATTTCCCCTTTAAACCCGTTTCATTTAAATGGGTGTCTGGGGCCCAAATGGTAAAACGATACGGATTTGTCACAAACAAAAAGAGAAAATTACAAGAAACTTTTAGTTAGAGTTAATCTCAACCTCAACATCACATCACAACAAATTCGTCTTGTTCCCCCAAGGAAGCTGCTACAACAGAAAAATCAGTACCGGCCTCTGTCATATGAAATAATGTATCAGCAGTGTTCAGTTTTCTGCATAATAGGCTTCTTTATGTTTATAATTGATGTACATTTTCCTGACAACAGCTCTGTACTTCTACTCAAGCATGATTATGATCGCTAGACAGCAAAGCACTTCCACCTCAGCACAGTTAAAATGCTTTTTAAGAGAGTGAAATCAGGAGCTGGAGATGTAAACAAACAGTTTAAAACAGTTTGGATGATTTAGAGAAGGGCAGAAACAATGTTGAACACTTAGCACATAAAATCTGGCCTTGCGTGTAAGAAGTACAGGGACAAGAGAAACAGATCAGCAATGAAAGAAAGGAAAGACAGGAAGGAAAGGAAGACATAGGGGGTTCGTCAGGTAGGGGGGAAGAAGTGAGGAAGTGGAAAGTCCTGAGCCAAAACATTCAGGATAAGATAACACACAATATACTTGAAGGACATCATGTCTCTGGCAGTCTTCCCCTCTGACAGATAATGAGGAAGGGACCGAGCCTGTAAAGCCAATATGTTAGACCAGTTAAGCAACTTTTCACATGGCTGTTTCCTGAGCAAAGCTTTCCTCAAAAACCTACGAAAACGGTTAATAAAAGTAGAAAAAGACCAACGTCTTAAAGGTACTGCAATGATTAAAGGTTTGTAAAGTGCAGGGCAGCTCAGGATATCAAACACATACTGAGACAGCAGGAGGGAAACTCACACTTCACCGGCTGCGGGTTGGATTGTTTCCTTCGCGGCATCTTCGCGTCTCTTCCGCCGAGATCCTGCTCCGGTTGTGGAGGTGAAACCTCACAAACAGCGGGATCTGGTCGGTCTGTCCGTCAGCCAGCCAGGCAGGCAGGCAGCTAACTGCATGTCATCGACATCATCACCTCCTTCCTCTTCCTCTTCCTCCAACGGACAGCAACAGCAGCGGTGTCATCATTACCAAACACTGGCTGACACACAGAATATACACCAGCACTAAATTACATCGCCTAAACACTTTCGTAAATTAAATTAAATATACCCTACATGTATTTATAGCTGCAGTGTAGTTCGAAACACTATTGCACATATATTTGTCACTTTACCGCTGTGTCGCTCTTTGTTATTGTTTCGCAGTAACTAGTCGGAGCCATCTTGCTAGCCACCTAGCTAAATTAAACATCAAATATTAAGCTGCCCTCTCACCACCAAACTCTGGATAAATTCGACATTAGTAAATATCGCTTCAACAATAAACGTACCGGTAATAAAGTCCACAAAATATCACTTTGCTCGAAGAAATGCAGTGGCTCACGGCAGCAAACGCACACCACTACTGTCAGAGTTACACCGGGTCCGGGCTCTGAGTGACGTTACTGACGGGCGCACAGGATTGTGGGTGTGGAAGTTCTTACGCCTACTGTTTTAAAGAGGCACGTCACATCAGTGGAGTTTGTTATGTGCGTTAATACTAAATATTTTTGCTGACCATAACCCTTTTGTGTCTGCTTCTTGCTCCGCTGTCTTTGACAGGTTTAAACCTATAACTTTGGATCTGTTACACGGACTCAAAAGAGCGCAACACCCACGGTTTCCTAGCAACCAACGCAAACGCTAACGGAAAGCATGGCAAGATTTGTACTTGGAGGTAAAATATACTGTTTTTTCATCTTTTGGCATTTACCTGTGTATAAAAACGGGCATATTATATTTCTACTATTTCTACCTTTGCAGGAAGAGCAGACTGTCCTCGTTATGCCAAGGCGGAACTCCTGGCAGACTATTTGCATCTCCGTCTGCCAGACTTTGTGATACGAAAGATATCCATCCTCCCAGATGAGTGGAAGGTACATTTTCTTATTTTACAGTAAACAATTCCCTATTGTTCGTGTCACCCGCGGTCACCCACGTCTGTGTGGATCATCACAGGAGTGGCTGGAGGACACCTGCTTGAGACATGGCTGGAAACACGAGGAGTCCCCTTTGATTTGGAGAGAACTGGTGTGCGTAGGGGGCAAAGGGCTCCTCGTAGGAGGCTTAGATAACTTCCTAGAGCATTGTCAGGTAAGATTAATTTTGTTTTTGATTGTTTAAAATAATTGTTTTAATGAATATCACTACCACATTCAAACGTCCAAACCCACCATTGGATTTAACTTGGTTGATTAGGACTTCTATGGCGTCACATCAGACATGACAACAGATATGATGTTGAGCATTGCAGCAGAAAATCTGGAAACCAAGATGACGATCATTGAGGAGGAGCAGCTCAGTATCAGTCTCATCAAATTCTTTCACATATGGATCTGTGGGTGAGTTAGTCTGACCAACTCAATACCAAAGATAAGGATGTATTTTGTCCCTTGTATGGAAACTTTAAAGTAATGTGTCCATATCTTTTCAGTGCTCTCAACTCAGTCTCCTATCCTCTGATACCCAATCTGATCTCTACTGAGGTGTTCCCTCTTGCTACTGCAATTAGCCTCCACCTACTGGATGTGGAGGGAGACGAGGAAGGATTGAAGTGGCTGAGGATGGAGACGGAGCATATGGCACTCCCGATGCTCCATCAGGTATAAAATATTTTTTCATAAATAAAATAAAGATATTTGTCTCTCTCTCTATATATATGCACACCGTATATACTGTTTACATGTACATACAGGTGACAGTTCATACAGATTTGGATAAAGCCTTCCTTGAAGCAGATGTCATCCTCCTGCTAGATGAGTGGAACTCCGATGGCAGTGACACAGAGGAGGAAAAGATAAACAAAGTAAAGAAAGTGTCAGAGCGCTACAGAGAATATGGACAACTGATAGATGCGAGGGCCAAGAAGGAGGCGAATGTCATTGTCACCGGTAGCTCATTTGTCAACTTGAGGTGCACACTTCTTGTGGAGCACGCCCATATCATTGACAGCCACCAATTTGTCGCTGTGGCAACTGAGTTGGAGAATGAGGCGAGGGCAGTACTTGCAAATAAGCTGAAAGTGAGAGCATCAGGTAGGTGCTGACCAGACTTCCATAGTTTTTTCCCCTTACATTATAAATTAAACATTTCTCCCTCTTCTTCTGTTCCAGATGTGAAAGATGTCATCGTGTGGGGGAACATCAGCGGTAGTTTCTACACTGACGTGCAGAGGGCAAAGGTTTTCAACTATAATGGGCCAATCAAAGGACCATCATTCTTTTCCCAATCAGTTCCAAACCTTTTGCATCACAGGTTTGTTATAACAAAAATGACATCAGTAACCGAAAATATGCAACAGCCCTTCACACTCAGTGGGACTTTAATGATGTGATCTATCTAGTTTCATTATATTGTCCTAACACGCACATTGTATGCTGCTGTGGCTTCACTCCGTGTGTTGATTTCACAACACATCTGACTGCCATGATGAAAAAAACATCCTGTACTGGGATGTGCTCAAAAGATATAATATCCACTTCTTCTAGTAAATGGCTGGAAACAGAATTTCAAGACTTGGTACAGCATCGGCGTGCAGCCGTTTCTTCAAAGACCTTCAGACAAGCGGCCATGTCAGATGCCAATGGGATCCTCACTGTCCTGAAGGCTTTGAATGGCAACTGCAGTCCAGATGATATCTTCTCTCTGGGTGTACTCTGCTCAGGTGCACAGCTGCACTTCAGTAATATGGGACCCAAGTTCAAATACTATTTAGACTGAACCGTGTTTGGCTGTTTGCAGGCTACTACAATCTCCCAGGTGGCACCGTCCTCTCAGTTCCAGTCACCTTCACGCCTGGCAAATGGTCCCTGCTACTTGACATGACTGTTGGAGATGAACTGAAGGAGAAACTTCAGCTCTGTGCAAATGAAGTCAGGCAGGTATGTCAAGTTACAGATCAAAAAGGGATGTAGCTAAAGCATGTTAACACTTAAATGTGTCATGTCCTCAGAAATACATCTGAGCTACCAACAGTTGTTTTTCTTTCCCAGGAAAAAGAACTTGCATCAGAAAATGTTATGAATGAATAAAACAGTTTATAGACATTACAGGCGACACAGACCAAAAGTTATGTAAGTTTAAGGAGTTGGAAAACAATAAAGGAGCAATCCAGATAAATTCCAATGCATTCCAATCCATTTTGCGTTTGTTTCAGTTTGTTCTTTTATTCTCTTACTTTCACATGTGGAGTTGCAGTTTTCTTTCAATGCTGTGTGAAACTCATCCATAACCGTTACATTTTTAGATGTAAAAGATCAAACTGAGCACTTTATGGAAAAAAAGAGATTAGAATTAGAAAATATATTCCTTTTCTAAATTGAACAGTTCAGTAAGAGTGATTTTTATATAGTCCAAGAAGCTATATTTTAAAGCATAAATCACATTATTACCATATACAAACTAGTCTGTTAATACGCTTGAAACTGCTCGCCACACATTTTCATTTACAGCTGGGGAGGCTTTTAGAAATGAGGACACATCACAACTTTTATTCTTCCTGGTGACTACATGTCAAAGAAACTCAATTAAATGGGCTCTTTTAACCTGAAACATTCAAATTGACTTTTTTCCCCTCACAAATTGTGCAGTATCTTGTTTTACAAGGAGTGCTGTTTTTTTTGTTTGTTTTTTTACATGCAGTTCCTTTTTAGCATTTCTACATTATACACAAGAGGCATCGACTGGAAAAAGGAAAAGTTAGTACAAATGCAGTGCACTACGACAAAACAGGAAATGGACACATATTCGGCGACGTTATATTCAATTTGTACAACCCACACCTGAGATCTGGATGCCGAGTGGTTTACAAAAACGGAAAACGGGCCTCTTCATACAGTCGGGTATGGTCAAAATATTTTAATACACCAGCAGCAGTGGCCAGTTGTTGAGTCATTTAAATACGTTACTCGCAAAGACTACTTTCCTGCTCATGGTCAATACATGCGTGGTTAATGGCATGCATGGATCTAATGGTGGCACACCGACTTGGTGAATATACATATCCCAGTGATGACCATACACGTACAAACAGTTGGTTATGGAAGAGCCTGACTCACGTGGAGCCTGATTTCAAAGATGTCACATCTGCCATATAGGAAATGAAAGCTAGTTTCAATAAAACGGAGGCATCGATCACAGGGAGGAACATCTTCTGTCACATCAAAGTCACTTATGTGTATGGGTGCAGATCTACTACTTATTAACATCCAGTGATGTCAAAGATTAAGTTTCCATTTCCAGGCAAAAGGTTAAAGACCATTGAATTCTATTAAATCTGTATCCTATGAGACCTCGGAGAGAAGGATCAAAGAGAGGGTAATACTATTGTTTTTTCAGTCTAACTCTGGGAACATGTAACTACATTTTGAATCTGGGCGTCTGTGGTGCCTTCATTAAAACACTTCACATACTAACGATCTGGACAAGTCAAGGGATAAAACTCACTTTCAAAATTCCTCTCAGTTCAAAATTAACTGACCGTTAAATTAAATAATTTATAGCATATATTATTAGCTGTGTAATCAGACATTTCAACTGCTCTGAACAGTAATGTGGGGCTAAGAAAGCAGAATTCACAGAGCAACTTCAACCATTAGCCACACAATCACCAACCGACAAATTCTTTGATAAATGTTTCATATGTAGACGTAAGAATGGGTATAACGTAGTTCTGATGGAGAAATAAAAACAAAACAGTTGGAGGTGGGGACAGGGGGAGGCAACAGAGAAGCTATGATTGATGAGATGGTGTGTCTGGAGCACCACCCACCATCTGTCTGTCAGAGGTGTAGTCCAGCCCTTCGTCCACCTGCTCCAGTTCACTTTGGTCCAGAAGCTCAAAGTCCTCTTCCTCAGTCGCAACTAGTGTATCGTCAGGCATCTCCTCGCCGGCGCCGCTCTCCGTCGTCATGGCCTCATCCAGGTCCTCGTCAGATGCCCCTAATGTGGTAACTGTAGTGTTAGCAATGGAGTCGGTGGGTTGGGTGGAGGTCTCCAGAACGCCAGGTGGAGTTTCAGTAGGAAGGAACTCAGCCAAGGTAGGCTCCTCGCTAGCCTCGCTGGAGCGCAGCAGGGCAGACAGAGTGTTCTGTACCACGGTAGAGATGGCCGTGCTCACTATTTCCTCGCTCAAGGCCTCCAAAGATCGCTTACCACCTTGGTTCGCTGCAGCCTCCCTCTCCTCTGGTCCCCGTCGCCCGCCTCCCTCCCCTGTGCCCAACGCAGGCAACATTCTTTCCTCACCGCCTGGTGATCGTCCATGTCCGTTGAAGTGCGTGTTCACAAAATGGAGCGGTGAGGCTAGGTGCTGGAAGAGGAGGCTAGCGGGGCTCACGGGCTCCACCTCTGACTGCATGCCAGCCTGGGCTCCATCTACTTGGCTGGCAGCACGCAGAGGAAAGTGGAGCAGGTTGTGCTCTATGGATGGGAACTCCTCGACTGAGGGGAACTCGGGGAGATCCCGCAAGTAGGACTCTTCTGGGTCACTGTGTAAACTCTGCTGGTCTAGATCTGTATTAGAGACAGAAACAAATGAAACTTAACTCACTGCACCTCGGCCTTGTGATTAACAATGAGAGAAATAAGTGATGGCGACCTTCTGAGACATCAGTGAGCTGAGGTGTCGTGGCTCTGGATACTGAGAAGCCTCCACTCTCCAGGATGGATGCCTCCTCATCAGACAGCTCTGAGTCTGTGATGGCCATCGCCAGCGCTGTGGTCTTCACATCCACCTAAGCAATAAAACCACATAATCTTTATATAATCAGGGCGAATAGTCCTGCATTTTGTTCACAGCAAGAGCATGAATCACTGTAGTTAATAACCCAGTGCTCTGTAGGTGCCGACTCATTCCACAGACACCTGACATTCAAACACGGCTGCAGCAGCAGAATGTGGTGATACTGGAAATATTTGTCACCTACCTTTACATAATGCTCGATTAAAAACGCACTCACTACGCTACCTCTACTGCTCTTATGACTGCTGTACACAGGTTGGGTTTCGGGTGTGCACACATACCGTTGGTGCAAAGCACGACAGCTCTTCCTCGCTCTCACTTTCTGTTTCGGCTCTCGGCTCATCGCCTTCCTGTACCTCTTTCTTTATCTCTGTTAAAACACACAAACAACACAACTGTAACATACAACAATTATCCTTTGTGTAAAATATGAGGTCTGGAAACAAATATAACCAGATGAACTAATCACACTTCCTTGATAGTGAACATGGTCCCATTTACACAATTATGCAACAGGTGGTTTAGCAGGTGGCTATTACTGTGCAGGCTCCCCGTGTAACACTTGCACACTCAGGTCCTGCATTAATGTTAAGTATGCACACATCACACAGGCCTCAATCTTTAGGCCTGAAGCTGTCACGGTAGCACTCACTCCTCTTGTCGTGCTTGCGGTGCTCCGTATCTCCCTTCATGCTGTAGTCCAATTTCATCAGGATTGGCTCCAGGCCCGTGTACATCCTCTGGATGAGTTCATGGTAGACCACGAGAGGCCACAAAAGCACGCTCAAGACTAAACAGACACAACAACAATGAAAAATCAGAAATGTCACTACAAGCACAATTCAAAGATGAAAATTTTATATCAATTAGTCACAAAGAGACTCACCTATAATGTAGGAAATCATGATTCCTGGTACATAATGTCCAACCACGGCAAGTACAAAACAGCCACTGCACATCATCACACAGAACTTGGAAACACAAGGTGAAATGAGGCTACAACACTTTTATGCTCGAAGAAGTACAGAAAGAAGAAGTGAAAGTAGAATATCTGCATACGAGCGTTGTTTGTTTTGACCTTAATTTATTGTGTTCTGCTGTGTTGTAAACGATGTGCGGTGCATTTTTAATAGTGCGAGTCGAACTGCTATACCTTGCCATGGTTCTGCTGTTTGTACTGCAGCATTTCCTGCAGGTACAGGCAGCAGGTCAGGTAGCTCTCAGCCAGGTGGTGGCTGAGCTCAGGAACGCTGAGCAGGCGCTGCTCTGCACTCATTGTTTCACTTTATGCACACAAGAACACACACAGAGAGAAGAGGGTGACACAATCAACACCTGTGAAGGACAAAAACCCCCATTTCCCTCTGTACTTAAGTGGGTGACGCATTCCATGTATTTGTAATGACAGAGGAGGAAGGCAGACTACACACAGCAGACTAATCTAGGGTGGTAGCTAGAACATGTCACGATATCAAAATGAACTTAACACACCTTTCCACAGGGAGAGCCTCTGCATGTTGAACTGCGGAGATGAAACACACAATTAGCACGAGATCAGAGAGAAGTTTTTCAAGATTACGAAGGAGCCTCAAGGGATGAAAAGGATATTTTACTGACCATTGTTTGTAGTTTGTAAAAGTAAAAGAGCTTCGTTACAACCAATATACATTATGCCAAAAAGTCAAAGAATACTACTCTGGTTATGTTTAACACTAAAAGACTTCGACATTTGCTGGGACGTGAATTCAGTTGACATTAAGTGACAGCTGACGTTAAGTGTTATCATGTGTGTTTAATAGGTGTATTCAATAAACACATGAAAGATGTTATGAAATACTGTGTCAACATATGCTGATGATCAGATCGCATTTGATGACCAGATTAAGCAGAATACAGTACTTCACTTGGCTTTGAAACTCTGTTACATGTCATTACCAGTAATGACGGGCAACTTGGGCTTCCATCTCTCCAGCAGCATCAGTCCCAGCAGGGAAACACTCAGCAGGAACAGAGGCCGCAGGGACGTGGAGGACAGGAGCCTGTGGATAAACAGCACAGTATTGTCTTATGTTCAGCAGGTAGAATAAACATCTATATTACCAACAAAGTAGACTTATTGAGTACACGTTGGCACCTCTGTGCTCATGTTGAGTATGAAGCAGTAGAAAGTGTCAATCTGTCAGTGACAGCTGGTTAACGAGGCCCGGGCCACTCACCACAAGTGCTTCTTTGGTTTAAGCCCAACAAAAGCTAACGGATGTAGCTCAAAATACCTGCTGCGGTGGGTTTTGTCCACTAATGTCTTTACAGATAGGGTTTCATGCATGACGCCAACATTTCTCAAGTTTAAAGTCTCCGCAGGATACGTTAGCATTGGGCTAAAGACGTGGGATTAGCTAACTGAACCTGACATCCCCCCTCTGTCGCTATTATCCTCGCTAACGTGATCCAGCTACCGACAAACGCACCTCAGCGCGGCATGTCGGCCCGTTTAGGAGGAGAAACACGCCATTAAACACGCAGTCGACGCTTACCAGAATAAGGTGTTGAGCGTCAAGGCGGCAGAGATGCTGTACAGCGGCCTCTCCCAGACCAGCAGCCTCTGCACCCACAACAGCGGCAACTCGTACTGCGATAGCCAGCACTGAAGACACTCCCGCAGGCGGATGAGCTCCTGGTTTCCGTCCCCGCAGGACTGCTCCGACGTCTCGACAGGGAATAGATCCTCCAGACCGACCGAAGAGGAGGTAGCCGAGGGGCGTCTTCTGGCCTCCTCTTCGCTCGCCATGTTTCCCCCAGTTTCTTATGTTGTTTTGGAAAGCACGGGGTATATGGAAAGATGGTCAAGCTCGCCGCACGTTAGACATAAAGCTTCCTGTTGTGGCCTTCAAAATAAAGCAAATCATGGACGCCGCAACAGCTTTGTGTTCATTTCAAGGCATAACATTTAATAATAATTATGTTGCTCATTTTACTAGTTTAGTTTACAGACTAATAAAAATACATTAAAGCTAACTTTATGTTTATTACAATACGTGGTCCCCACCAAAACGTGTTTTACCTCGATTGATTGATCAACTTCCGCCTGTATTGTTTATAATTTCTGCCAACTTGATGGACCGATGACACAGATGGGCGGACGGATCAAAGGGCCCGTCACGAAGGAGATGTGGTAGGGTCACGTGTTTCCTTGTTTACTCTCTGTAGAGGACGGGCTTTAAGCCCAATTCTACCACCGTGTGGTTCTGATAAGCTGCTGCAGCAAGGTTGTGTAAAGCCTCCAGTTAAACATGTTCTTATACAGGATAAGTAATGAGTTTACTATTTGTTTTATTTCCTAAACTCTTTTCTATATTAACAATTCCTGCAGTTTTAGCCTTTTCCCACATACTGTATATTTCCGAATGTCCATTAAAAAAAAACAACAACAGGTTTTAATAGAAATGTTTAATACAGAGGTATAAGTCAAGTAAACATAAATTGATCAATTTGATCAATGCTGCCAACCTCGTTTGCTGGAAAATGTTCAGGCAGGAAATATTTCATCCTCTTGTGATCCATCATTTTGATCCATTTGAGTCTTTTTGTTCATATTCAAGGTCAGGTTACGTGCATGTAAGCATGGAACTGAAAGCTGAAGGAATAATTTCTATCGTGATGAGAAACACACGAGGGATCAAAGCTTCTGGGTGCTGGTAATCTGTTGCTGTGGGGAAGGGGCTCCGTAGCTCAGCTGCCTGGGTTCATGGCCTCAGTCCTTACTGTTAGGACAAAAGGGCATCAATACCTGCAGGGGATAAGACCATGGCCTGAAGAAGGTCAGACAGGGAGATAATGCCTTTCACCACGTCAGCCCTGTCCACCAGGACCAGCCGATGGACCTGAGATATGTAGGAAAAGCACAAAGAAAGAACGTTTTGTATTTCTCTCATCTTCTGATTGTCCAGAAAATCTCTGAATCCTTGAGTACAAAACTTACCTCAGCTTCCACTATACGGTCTATGATAGCTTCCAGCGTTTCATCAGGGTAACATTTGATCACTCCCTCAAAAAAACACGACCGCCTGCGAATGGCCTCCTGCATTGTCATGTCCAGATTGTTGTACATCTTCTGCGCTGCCAGATTCTACCAGGGAGCAAAGACAGCATGATGCAGTGGAGATTACAGCAAGATAATTGGTTCAACAAAAAGAACACATGGCATCAAATTTCTCTATAGAACTTACAATCACATCAAATCTTGAGTAGAGGGCAACCACTTTGCCTGAAAAACACATTGTTGAGTGCTGTAAATGCGGTCAGCAATAATAAACACAGCTCCATAATGTATACTCTTTACAAATGTCGTCATTCGAACCTTGTTCGTTCACCACCGGCAGAGCAGACACTCGTCTTTCCACAAATATGGAGAGGGCATCGTAGAGTGACGCTGTCTGCTGAACTGTGGCGATGTTCCTGAAAGTTCCAATCCCAAGCTCCTGGATCTGTCTCCGAATGAAGGCAGGCCTGGGAACTTTCTTCCCCTGAAAAAGCCCCGAACATCACGGCAGAACAACAATGTTGTCACACGTTTAATAAACATTTAAAAAATTGCTATAATCGATCTGGGTTGAAGTTTGCTTACGAATATATACAGGAACTTGAGGATCCTTTTATGGGTCAGAATGTGCAGCACATTTCCAGACTCCGGATCGATGATGGGCAGCCTATGGATCTTATATTTGAGCAAGGAATAGATGGCATCAAAGAGGCTGAAGAGGATGAAATAGAGGACACAACAGAGATTTGTTGACTGGAAGGCTAGACAGCTGAATGGAACATGAACATCATATAGTGTCACCTGAGCACCCGCACTCACCTGGCATCTGGTGAAATACTAATGAGGAAGCGGCTGGAATACTCTAAGTACACGTCTAAAGAGAGGCAGAGATGAAGCTATAGAGGACGTGTGTGCAGAGATAATACCATTGATCCGTGTTGGTTATTTACTTTGAAATGAATCACCTCTCCATGTCTCAATCTTGTGGCTCTCCAGCTCATACATCTGAACCTTTATACAGAAACCACAGGTCAGATATGATTTTGCAAATATTGCAAACATGGGCGTTTCACAGCTGCAAGTGTCTTAAAAAGTCTGTGCTTCCCAAATAGCCTCACATTTATGACTTATAATATAATCATGCAGGGTCAAACTCCCCAAAACAGAAGGGAAATGAACTGGAGTCCAATAATGCTCACCATGGGGGACTTGTAATAGCGATGGAGGATGTTGATGAAATCTGTAATAGTCAGCATACCTGTGGCAGAAAATTATTTGTATTCCCATTATGATTCATGACAACTACATGAACACCTTTTTAGTCTTACCCACGAATCTCTGTAACTTGCTGTCCCATAGAGGTGCAGCCCTCAAGCCATTTGCCACCAGTGCAAAAAAGGCCTTTTTCACCTGCATAAGTAGTGAACACACATATTTATGATATAGAGACATGGGGATTTTGCATGTTTTGCTGTAAAAGCCACCGTCTTACTTGCAGTGTGGTATCAAATATGACGAGTTTACAGCTGACTGGAATGGCATCATAGCAGCAGTGACTCTTCATGAAGTTCATGTAGACTGAGGCATCTATCTCTAGGGAAACACACACACACACACACACAGTCTACAAACTGCATGTGTGCACGAAAATCGACACTGCACACTTACGTACACGTCAATGTGATTGTACCTTGCTTTTGTACTTCCTCCTTCGTTGGCAATGACACCTACAACACAGCAAGCGCAACATTCTCTACATGACAGCGACAAACTGTTCCCATCTTTGGCTTAAATGAGAGCTTTTAGGATTACAAAAGAGGATTTTACCTGTGACGAGGCTCCATAATTCCGCTGTGTGTCCATGAAAACGTTTTCAAAACAGCACGTTCGCTCAGTTTACTTTTTCGTACATACCTAGCAGTTCTAGGTCTATATTAGGAACTCTCAAGTGGTGTCAGGCCAAGGGGTGCAGGGGAGGGGTAAAACGCTGGCACCGGTTCAGGGGGAGGGACACTAAAGCTGTTGCCAAAATGAGACGGCTAATTCCTGTCTCTGTAGAACCCACCTGTCACCACTTTCTCTGTGAACGTTTGAATGCAAACACTGAGTTTCAGACACATTCTCAGTGTGTTTCAGTGCTTCCTACTGTCTAAGGTCCAGTGAATGTGCAGCTCTCTAATGGCTTCAGAGTTGGAGCACAACTCCTAGCATGGTATTATTAATTTTCACATAGAATATACAGTCTTACCTGCTGAGCATGTCAGAAAGGTCAAGGCTGCAAACACTTAAGGTCTTTGGAGTCCAAGTGTCCAAGGCGTATTGTTGCCTGTTGACATTTCTGCACCACGTGTTAAAGATGTTGAAAGTCAACAACAAAATGACAAAGAAGTGCATTGTTCTTTATTAGTTTTCCTTTGCTCAAACTTTTACAGAATTTACAAAATTAAAAGACTTTGTGATTTAAAGTGTATCAAATTCCAATGCTCAGAGCAATTTGTTAAAGGTTTAATTACAAAGTAAATATTCTGGGGACTATGTGTATCTGTGTACATATCATACAATCAATTCTTTACATTTTTCTCTGATGTTCAAATGTACAATTACACAACGCAGCGATTATAGAGTGAAATGTTCTTAATGCAAGGGAAATGGTTTCACATGTGCAAATTCAGAACCACAGCATATTCTGCACACATTCTGTTGATCTGTAACATTACATGTGTTAAAATCTTAACCAACAACAAAGTTTGAGAAACCTCATGAACCCAGACCTTTGTCCCCTCTGAAGAAAAGTAAAACCTCTGATTTGGCTAAACATTACTCTGTTGCAGGAAATTCCCAGTTCTAACGTGTCACCATACCACATACAATCTGGTAAATATCTTGCCTAAAAGAAATTAGAGAAGCTTGTGTATAATTTATATGATATTAGTGGAGTTTGCATTTAAGTGAATAAAGCAGAACATAAACCAAAATAGCAACATAACCTATGTAGCATCCAAATGCAGTGGTTGCAGTCTGTGTCTGATGTAAACCTCAGTATGCATTAATAAAAAAATATACATTAACACTAAGCCAAACCTTTGTATACACTGGTGTAGTCCTTCCTTCTCACACAACTTCATAAAAACAAACCACTGTTTAACATCCACACACCTTCTTCAACTTCCCAAACAGCAAGCAGCTTTAACACCAGAGCTCTGAATTAATAAGCCCCTGAATCATCAACAAGGCCCTACATCACCATGTTACAGGTAGAACTTTTAGACAGTAACTAGGGGTTGCACCCAATGAAAAATCAATCAGCTTCATGTGATTTTTCCTCAGCACTAAAACAAACAGCAGGGCAGTAACCAATCACTATGGGATTTTCTTTGGGAAAAGTTATTCTGTAGTTGACATCTGTACGTCAATTTCAATCTTCTTCCTTGGCAAAATGTGCCTAATTATTCTCACCTTTGCACCTGTATTTGAGATCTGGTAAAATAAATAAAGACCAAGAAATAGATGAGTGGTGAAAACAGTGCTGGTTTCATTTACAGACTATTACTACAGGCTGACAGAGTTTGCTGGTCTCTAGCCAGACATGAGGAGAGCGTGGGCTTTGTCAACAGGTAGCATAGACCCAGGGTGACAGGGACCCAACTGTACAGGGGGGAAAACCCCCAGGCGAGAGTTCTGGCTTGAATCTGGGAATCCAAGAAGTGTGGAGGTCAGATATGGCGCATGGCGATGATTATCATCAAGGGGGACATAAGTGAAAAGTGATGAGGTGTTCCTAAGTCCGCACTGAAGAGGAGGGAGGGTTGCAAGACAGCCAGGACAGAGGAAAGAGACAGCAGACCAGGCTTGGGAAGTTTCCATTTCAGATCTTTCACGATGTATGTGACCCACTGAGGCAAGTAAAGAACCGCAGAGACACAATATTGATGCTGATTGTGAGGTAGCTGAAGGGGCATCTTTTCTTTCGTGTTGTCCAAGTCCAAGTCCAAGTGTACTGGTCTGACGGTTTAGACTTCTGTTGGCCAGAACACAACAGGGGAGGTGCTGGGATACTGCAGACGCATCTGAGATTGTGTTGGAGGTCTGGACGTGGGTAGGGCTCAACTCAGTTGGCGGTGTAAGCAGGGACTGGCCGTATCTTGAGAGACTGAGCTGGTGCAGCACAGCACTGGTGGCAATAAGGCCGGCCACACTGGTTAGATAGACCAGGCCAAGCATACAGGATACCTGAAAAATAAAAGGATCAAAACATATGAGCAAACCTAACACGCAACTATCCTTAACTCTTAAAAGTTTAAAGTTTTTGTCTGTGTAGTCTCTCTGAATCCTCCCAGACAGATATCCGCTCAGTTCCCTTTCAAATCTCCTTCTCACCTTAGTAAAGTGCTGGTAGATGGCTGTGAGGGCTTGACTCCACACCGACTGCTCCAGTAATACACAAAGGTCGGTGTAGGTGAACCAGCCACGTTTCATCCCCTGCCGCTGTGCAATGCTGAAAAAACACTGACCAGAGTCACAAATAATCTTTTCCCATTTGCAATTCATGGGCATTTTGTGTGGTGCAAGTTGTACATAACCACTGACCTGGTTTCCAGTTGACTTAGTATGTCAAAGAAGTCGTTTGGCTCTGTGAAAAGGCTCCACCCCTGGAGGACACGATATAGTGGTTGGGACAAAGAACTTGATCCAAAAGCATGAAACACAACAAATGCGGAATCCAACTTACAATGGCGTTCAAGAAGTTCATCTCCAGGTTATTGACCGTTTGGACGTCAAGTTTCCCAGCTGCTCCCCACTCATCGTTGAAAACCTCTTCTTCCTCCCCTTCATCATACAAGTATTTGCTGGCAACCATCTGTTTAGAGCAACAGATCAGTGTTTGTAAAACCAATTTTAAAATACTTAATTTGTTAACAGCAAAAAATAGCAGTATAGGCCCCAGATGCATTAGGTGAAAAGCATTAAACCATTCTGCCCACATGCTGAACCAAACACATACCATAGAAATCAGAAAGAGGTCAGATGAGGAGATCTTTTGTAGGTATTCAGGATTTCTATGTCGGAGCCTTTCTATGTAAACCAGAGCCAGCATCATGGCACATGGAGAGATGCAAGCCTCCCTGAAGAAAAAATAACACTGCTTTTAAATGCATGACTGTCTGTGCTGCAGAAAGTTCCTGTGAGATTGGTACATAGCACATACCTTGCGACATGAGCAGCATACTTCTTGTGGAGCTTTCGTATTGGGCTAGGTGCAGATTTTTGGAAGATCTCGACAGCAATATCTGGATTAAAAAAAGCATACATAAATTGAACTTTAATGTGATTTAAGCAATTTCAATGCAATACGTTTTACTGCACATGTAATGTCATGCTAACATGAAAGTTTACCACTAACACTGCATGATGGCAGGCAACATGTAGTACTTTTATATTAGAGTTACATTAGAGTTTGAAGCCCTTTGCTCTGATTAGTTAACTCACCTGTAACAGGGCAGGAGAGGGCATCTAAAGAAACGTCTTGGTCCAGGCCATAATACAGTCGTTTTCTCACTCGTTCAGTCAGCTTCTGGTGTCCAGGAAGAAACTGTGAAAACAATAACACAATATATAGTTAGCCAGGCCTAACTATAACTTAAAGCTCACCATTAAGACAATGACACAGCGCAAAATGCTAAACACGGATCTATTCTACAGACAGTGTCCATCGCACCGCACAGCTAACTCAGGCTAACGCTACAGCCCCACCGATCAACCAAGAGAGAGAACAAACGTCAATGTTGAAAATAGACCACGGATTAAAATAAATAATGTTTTCAATTTCCAAATTGTTTAGTTTTGGTGAGCAGCAGTTGGCATTAGCAAACTTATGTCGGGTAACATTTGGCCACGATCAACAGGGACAGGAAACCCAACACTAGCTAACTAGCTAGCTAGCTAGCTACAGGGATCTAGTCAGTGTTAGCGAGCTTCAAGTTGACCTAGCTCAAAAACATACCGTAAACTCCTGGAAGTCCGAAAACTGAAATGTCTTCTCGTTAAATAAGGCATCAAAATCCATATTTACTATAGATTCAGCATGAGCCTGGGGAACGACAAGAAAACAAGTTTGACCTAGCCCTCGCGCGGCTAGTTAGCTCAGCTAGCAACACGCCCTGTCCTGACAGGCAGTGACGACACCTCCGCTGGTTGTTTTGCCTCCTTTTTCAGACAGTGCGGTGCGATGTGGAAAGTTATGTTAGAGTTTTTGTTGCTGCAGTTATGTAAGAATATTGTCGCCCAAATTATGTACTTATGTTTTACTTTTTGTTGG
>JAUMHF010000012.1:562776-585389 GCA_032359275.1 Microctenopoma steveboyesi | reverse complement strand
ATATATAAACAAGAATTAAAGGACTACCTAATAAAATACAGAAATTATTCAGACAGAGAGAGAGAAGTGGACAGAACGTGAGAGGAAAACTAAATTTAAAGACACACAGTTTTAGAACAGTGTTAAAAAGTATGAGTATCACAAGAGCAGGGTTCAATTATGGAACAGCATAAACATAAACCAGTTTAAAATGAGATATAAAAATCAAATATTAAATAAGATGAATGTTCATTTTGTTTTTCTGTTTCTGAGTTTGTTGAAATAAATTGTGTTTTTTCTACAATTAAGGATTCAGTCCAAATCATGTCGATATTCTAACAGTAGCTTCCATTTTTGAAGGACTGGAAAGAGGACACGGAGACGAGGAACCAGGACCAGACCAGAAGCTAAACCCAGACCCAGGATACAGAGAAAGGTTTATCTATAGTTACAGTGAATATTATTACAAGCATTATAAGTTTGGTTTAAAATCACACAGATCATAAAAGTTACTGATTTGATCCTAAATGTGAAAGTTTACAGAAACACAACATGGAAAAATTATCTCCAGCTTCAAAAGGCCTGAAAGTTTTAGGTTATTATTTCAAATACATTATATATTTTACTTGACATGCTTCTTTAGTGTATTAGTATAGTATAGCATTGAATGGTTTACACTGTACATACATATATAGATATATTAACTTTAACTAGAAGCCACGAGTAGGAGGTTCTAATTTACATACTAATATTTGAATACTCTGCAAAAGATTGAGGTTTCATGTCACCACCCACGTGTCTAGGACATTATTATAATAGAAAAACACAACAGAACAACATAAAGAGGCGAAACACATCAGTGTATTTTTACTTAATTACACTTAGTGTTGTTATGTGTGTTAGTAATAAACATTTTTCCTGGAAGATCTAAATTCAATAATGTTTTAAAAATATTACATATTAACCTATGTTGCTAATAATAATAACAAAGCTGATCAATAATAACAGTCAACCAACTTTAGTAAGATTTTAAATAGGGTAGCTTTTTTTAAAACAGTATTTATTATATTGTATGTTTTGTTTTGAGAATCTGTATAAATACACAAAACAAAATCTAGTTTAATGCCTTGTAAATTCTATAATGTCAACAAATTAAACCTGAAGCCGAAACAATGATGATTATTATATTTCAAGTCAACTATATTTATCAGAATTAAAATTATTTCCTTTACAATAATCACAATTTTACATCCTAGAATGATTAAATATGCGTGTGCACAATGATTTTCTTTTATTAATATCATTTTAATAAATGACATAAGGTGTGGGGTGGATGGATGCACGTTATACATGATTTCTTTGTCAGTATGAAGGAAGCTAAACATCGAGTAGAAGCTTCTCATAGCAGGAGGAAACCACGAGGCTCTGTCCTGGATGAGCTACGTCACCACAGGAGTCACTGCTACATCACACAGAACTACTGAGAACAAGAATCAGAAGTTCACCATGGCCTCGAACTCATCGATCCTCTGCCTGGTGTTTCCTTTCCGGATCCTCCTGTACGACACAGTTTTGTATTTGGACAGGTGATGGCTGTTCTGCTCTGCGCTCACCTCACTGCTCAGCTTTGGAGAGTTTCCACCCTCACGTGTCCCGTCATCAGAAGGGTTCTGGGTCGGGCTGAGCTCCTTGCTTCCTCCTTCAGGTTCCCCCAGCGACAGAGCAGCAGCGTCCATCGGTCCTCCGACCTGAAACAGATTATTTCGGTTTCATCTCTCTCTGTTTGACAGGGAGCAGGTGGATGAACACAGGTGAGCTGCTGTTACCTGTCTGTAGT
Organism: Microctenopoma steveboyesi; assembly: GCA_032359275.1. Taxonomy (NCBI): domain Eukaryota; kingdom Metazoa; phylum Chordata; class Actinopteri; order Anabantiformes; family Anabantidae; genus Microctenopoma; species Microctenopoma steveboyesi. The sequence goes on along the minus strand of JAUMHF010000012.1, from coordinate 583,573 downwards.
TCAGGAGTATTGGTGCTGTCTCTCCTGGACGTCCCGCTGACTGCTCTTCAAACCCTTCTCTCCAAACTGCTGCGTGAGATATTTGACAGAAGGCAGATTGTGTCTGCAGTGCTGCTTCCTCCAGCTCTTTGTCGCTGCTCGGTGATGTGGGATGATTGTTCTCGCTGTGGTTTTTGGCAGAGTCTGAACATTTTCTTCATCACTGACGACTTTGTGAGTCCTCCCTCCTGTCTCTGCCTTCTCACGATGCAGAGCTGGAGTCCTGAAGAGGGAAGAACACTGGGCTGATTTTATTGACTTATTGTTCAATCATAATTAATATCTCCACAAAAGACAGGTTGTACTTTACTGGTGGTGAATATTATTTAAATCTACCTTGGTCATAAGTTTTCTTTGTTCAGGACTTCTGTCCAGTTTTGTCTTCGTAAAATAACCAAACTTTTTACCGCCTTATATTTTAGGTATTTTAAGTAATTTTGTGCATAATACATTTCAAACCTGTATAATAACCCTCAGGATTACTCAGATTAAATAAAGCTCTGACCCACGTGCACCAGATGGCGCTATACCACGACAAACACAGTTGACTTTGTGTCCTGCTGAAGTAACAGCAACCATCCAACAACAAATGCTCACAAATATATATTTCAGAAATCTCCAGATCAGAACAAATGTACAGGATGAGGAAGCAGTTTCCAACTGGTTTGTTACACGAGGTAAAAATTCATTGTTTAACTCTCTAAATTCAAGAATACTTCCCTGAACATTCAAATATCACTGATGAATCTTACCTTAAGCAACATCTTCTCACTAATAAAGTGACTTGTTTATGTTTATTACATGTACTAAGTTCACATCTTTATTTATTTAAGTTCATATGTTGTGATTTTGTGTTTCTAAGTTTCTAAGTCAAGTAAAAAAACACAGGTCGTGATTTATCTGATTATTTATTGCAATAATAAACGTTTCACGTTGGGTGAGGGTCAGGGGTTCTAACAGTGATGCAACCATTCTAACCGTATTAATAACAGGGGATCTAAATATTCCTCTGTGTAACTGTATGTACAGTCAGTAGGTAAAGTTAATAATTCATACATTATTAAATAATAAATCCAGAAATAGGCTTATCCCAGTGTTTTTAGAACAGAAGTGCAAACCCTGTGAAGTAGCATCGTGTTGTCTCTGCTGGATCAGTTTCCGCTTTGTGCCTTTGCCTCTTGCTGCGCTCTCCACGCTGCCAGCACCTCGTCGTCCTCGGCCTCGGCAGCAGCCCGAGCTCTGACTCTCTGCCTGGTTTGAGCAATGAAAGCAGCAATATCGTCCTCCTCTTCGTCGCCGCCTCCCTCTCTCCTGCTCCTCCTTTCCTCTGTCTCGCTGCTCTCGTATTGTGAGTGGAGGCCGTATTGTCTCCCTGTCGCCTCACCTCTCTCTCCGTACGACCTCCCTGCTCGGCTGAAGCTGTGGGACTCTGAGTATTCTGTGTCTTCACTTGTTAGATCCTCACGTAACCTCGATCTGTATCTGCAGCTGTGCGTTGCTTCGTCCTCTTCATCAACGCCATAAGAAGCCCTGCGGCTCGAGAAGTCGAATTCAGAGGCAGAAGCATCCAGATCATCGTATGGGTCCCCCGAGGAGTCGGCGTCTGCCCCGGAGGCCGGTGTCTTGGAAGGAGGCCTCACACTTCTCAGCCAGTCGTCGATGCTGGTGTTCTTATCTTTCTCCAGCGCCGGGTTGAGATTGAGGCATCCGGAGAGGCCGTAAGTCCGTTTAGGCTTCTCCTTCTTTTTAGTCTCGTCAAGGAATTCCTCCTCTTTCCTGTTTCTTTCTTCCTCCTCCCCATCGTCTTCTGCCTGCTTCTTCTTCTTGAACATGGTGCTGCGCTTGTTGTCCTCCAGGATCTTTTTCTTTTCATACGTTGCCATCTTGTCCCTCATCTCAGACTTCATCTCCTTGTCCATCGCATCCAGTTTGCTCAGGTCGACCTGGTCCTGGAACAGGCTGAAGAGAGGAACACTGGTGGTGGTGATCTTCTTCCTGGATCCCAGGGTGGATCCCAGGGTGGAGCCGAGTGCGGAGCCTCTGCCACTGAGACCTGAGACGCTGCTTGACCCGCCACCTGAAAGGACGGACGTCGTCCTTCCCCGACCCTGGGACAGAGCACTGGTGTAGGAAGCCCCGCTCAGCAGCGACGCTTTATCATCTTCTACGCCCCGAGCAGAAACCACACTTGACGCAGCAGCAAAGCTGAGCTCGGACGGAGCACGTGACGGAGGAGGCAGGCTCATCTCACTCTGTTTCTGTTTGATCGTCTCAGAGACCACGTTGGCGATCCAGTTTTGGATGCTGGACAGGTTGACCATCGGTTCCCCTCCGGGGCCCTGCACGGTTGGGACTGGGAGAATGGGAGGAACTGGTGGCACAGCTGATTGAGTGGACCTTGTGCTGCGAGCTTGTGAAACCGATGATATGACAGACGATCTGCCACTAACCATCGACACGTTGTCATCGTTGGCGACGCTCTGTGGACCTGACACCCCGGCTCCTGCCCAGAAGGCGGACAGAGGTATTGTCCCTCCACTAACGCAGCTCTCAGTCTCCCAGCCGCACACAGACTGACTTTCTTCCAAAGTCTTCTTCGAACGCTCCAGAATCTCTTCACGTCTTTGCCTCCTCTTGATTGTTGCAGAGTCCTCGCCTCGACTCAACTCCAGAATCTCCTCTGTGTTCTCCTCCCCAAGACGCTTCTGCTGCCTCAGCTTCCACGCCTGATACGCCGTCAGGTTGACATCCTGGAAGGACGGCGTCTTTGCTTCTGCTTCCCCGTCTCCTGTCTCTCCGTCTCCCACTGAACTTTTCTCTCCATCCTCCCGATCCTTCTTGTTCCAGCCAAACTGGATCCTCTTGATGCGCCAACGCTCCAGAGGCGTCAACTTCTCCCTGTTCTTCTGGCAGAAGTTGTACATGGAGCTGGTATCGGAGAGGATGCTCTGCACTTCGTTATCAATGTTCTTCTCTCCTTTTCCTCCCTCTGTAGCCGTGCTCTCGCTGACTTCGTCGTCCTCTTTCTTCCTGTAGCGAGCAGCGGCTTGTTCCTCAATTTCCTTTAGTCGCTGTTTCCAAAGATCAGAGTAACTCATGCAGCTGGAGGTGGACATGGCATCAGAGGGTGGGCGTCGGTTGCGGCGCTTCAGCTGCTCCTTCACAGCTCGTACGTCCTCACTGGTGACGCTGTCCACGTCAGCGTCGCCAACGTCCTTCGTCTTCTTTGATCGGCTCCCAGCCAGAGACTCCCCGTCCTCGCCGTCGCTGTCCAGCTGAGCCTCCCACCACTCGTCACTGTTGTATTTCTCATTCCGACGCTGCCATTCGCGAATCATGCCGTCAAGATTGTCTTCATCATCTCCATCTTCTTCAACGCCTTCCCCAGGAAGGACAGACTCATCCTGAACACCCGCCGATCGCTGAGTGTCCAAACCATTCTGCACTCGGGCCAGTCCACTTCTCTGGGCTGCAGCTGCTGCAGAAGAGGCAACGCTGCTCATCACACTTTCTCCATCCTCCTCCTCCTCCATCACGATGGAGTGCGCTTCCACTTCAATCATGCTCTGCTCCTCCTCTTTATCGGTGTCCTCGTCATTCTCAGCCTCTCCAAAGATGCGGGCTCGAGCGCGGGCGTCGATCACTGAACACTGGCTGAGCGTTTCGTCGTCGTCGTCCCGCTCCTCCATCAGGGTCTCGTTGAGCTGTCTCAGCTGCTTCACGAACCCTTCGTTTGGGTTGATGGCACGTTTTTTCCTCATGGAAGTCAGGGCCTCCATGATGCTCATGTGCTGGAAGATCATCAAGTAGGATGCAACCAGCACCGCTGAGCGACTGATGCCCATCATGGAAACCACGAGAACCTTTCCTGCACGAACAGAAAGCAGTGGTTAGACCCAGATACGCACCGAGACGCAGGGAGGCAGTAAGACCACTGTGACTTTCAAACAAAGAATATTCCTAATCAGCAGTCACGCAGAAACCCAGGAAAACACCCGATGAAGCCATGCAGTTCAGTTTTTGTGGTTTTGACATGTTTCATTAGTCAAAAGCTAAACTATCAACAACTTAGAAATATTCACAACATGTTTGTACTGATGCACGATGGACTAGATCTAATTAACTTGTTAAATTAAGCAGCTCCTCACAAACTTTGCCACTAAAGTTCTTCAAAGTATTTTGTTACACCACTTTCTGAGAACTACGTGCTGACGTCTTCGTGCGACACTTTGTGAATAAGACGCAGTCAATACTGTCAGTGGCTGTTATATGATCCTCCTCCAGGAACACAGATGTCCTCTGTGTTGCCAAAAAACACTTTTCAGAACTGGGATGTTGTGTAAGTTGCTGAGAAATTTCAGCTCAACTATTTGAGACCTGTTGCTGTGGAGCTGTCGACCACCGCCGACAGATGTGCAGACTGTCTGGTGAAGTGTTGCATGTAAGGCCCGAGCATAAAATTCACCTGAGGGTAAAAACTTCTGGGCACCAAACTTCACGCCACTTCAGTGTCGTACCTTTGTGCGTCAGCAGAGCCTCGTCCAAGAACTCAGCGGTCGGTCGGAAATGCACAGAGATGTCGGCGTCCGGGAAGTCGTCCACCTCGATGCCCATGTACTGCAGGTTCATGCCGGCGTAGAAGGACTCGCCCGTGTAGACCCCGGTGCCGTGGGCAGTGTTCAGGATGTGAGTGATGCCCATTCGCTTCAGACGAGCCTTGTTGACGGCCACTGATCTGAAAAAGAAAAATGAAGCATCACGTTGAGTCAAAGAGGTCCAGTTCATTAATCATCAACGATGTTCGCTGTGATTCTCGTGGACTCACTTCTCTGCTATGAAGATGTTGGGCCACACCTCGTCCACGGGGTTGATGGGAGCCTCCAGGCGGTCCTGCACCAAGGCCCTCTGGATGTCCAGCACACAGGGGGTGTTGTAGGGGCTGCGGTCATCAATCATGTCCCTGACGCGGTTGTAGAGGTCCTCCACCATCAGCTGCTCGGCAGTTTCCAGCATAGACTCTGAGATGGACTCGGTGCGGACACCACGAGGGGGAAGCTCTGAGGAGGGAAGACGGGTCAGAACTTTTGATGCAGACGCTGCACCATGTGGAGCACTTTCACAGCACTGTTCACACTGTTCACACACACACACACACACACACTCCTGGTGTCAGTGATGTGCAGCTTCACGTGGCTGTCACAGCTCTACGCTCCCCCGTGACCATACAACACGGATCCTCCATTAAGCCGGCGCTCTGTGATGTGTTGGATCAGCTCATTCACTCCCTCAGCACGACTCCAGCGGGAAACGTCCCGAGTCTGCGAGCAGTAATGAAACGTGGAGCATTCGGCTAAATCAGAGCTGCTGAATGTGGATGTAGAGGTCATGGGTCCGGAGGAGGAGGGAGGAGCACTGACGATTCCCTGATCTGATCTCTCTGGTCTACTTCAGTCCTCGACGTAACGAGGACAAGACGGAACCTGAACTTTGCTGGATTTACCGTGTGGAGGGAAGGAAACACGAAACAGGACAACTGCACCAAGACGTGAGTGAATTTAACGTGATTCCTTTCAGCCTCACCCTCGTTGATGATCTTCTTGGCAGCGATGGCTGACGACAGGTGGATGGGCTCCATGAAGATGCTGGCGGCATCGGAGCCAGAGATCGTGGAAAACCTGGACTCTGATAACATGGAGAAACTGGGAGAGAAGGAAAAAGATTCCTTATTACGTGTTGGACTGTCAGCGCAGTGATGACCTCCAGCAGCTGGTGTCTCACCTGGGGGAGGGACAGCGCAGGTAATGCGACTGGACTCCTCTGACGTTACTCCCCCCCTCGTCTCCGCCAGGAACCGTCTGCTCGCCGCTCTCCTCGCTCTCCCGGCTCGACGCCATGGCTCTCAAAGACGCCTCCTCCCTGCTGGTGATGACAGAGTCTCAGAATCGCAGCACCTGTAGTGAACATTTACCAAAATAAGAGTTTTTTATATTTTCTAATTGTCTGACTTCATTCACTAAATCAGTTTCCACAGGTTTTACTGTGTGACATCAGATCGGCTGCCGTTTTCATCCTGCCGGAGCAGAGTTAGAGAGAAAAACACACATTCGTGGAATAAAAAGAGGCAGCGTGAAGAAAAGCATCAGCGAGGAATCTGAAATCAGGTTCCTTCTCCTGCCGTTTGCAGAATGAAACACATTCACACACAGGCACTAGATGAAGTTATGAAGTATCAGAAAAAGACCTGAGGTTGCTGTGTGTGTGTGTGTGTGAGGCCTTCCAGTGGGTCTATTTTTAGTGGGGCGACAGCTGCCTCCGTCTCTGTGAGGCCTGAGCTGACAGGAGACACAGCTCCGAGCTTCACAGCAGCGAATCAACACAGATCTAAACTCTGAACAGTGTGTTTCAGAAGAAGCCTCCTCACCTCTGTCTGTGTGTCTGTGTGTGTGTGTGTGTGTGTGTGTGTGTCTGTGTGTGTGTGTTCTTACCTCGGAGCTGACGCCGGTCGGTCACAGACTGAAGGAGGTCGTCTGGTCTGAAGCTGGGGGGCAGCCGGACTGAGACCAGCTTTTAAAGTTAGAGGGAGTCTATACCCCCCTCCCCTCCCCTCCCCTCCCCCAGCAGCCTGTAGAAGTCCTGACACCCGACCCCCCAGCTGCAGGTACCAGAGGAGTCGTACTCGGGTAAAGTTCTGGGTAAAGGTTCTGGCTCCGTCTGTGCAGGATTCATCTGAAATTAAACTTCACGACATCACTGTGGTTCATTGTTTTTATTATAAAGCTCTTTGTAACACGTTGTATGAATTTAGGCCATACATTAAAACTCAAATGTGTTTTTCTCTGAACTATGATCCAAGCAGAGGGGAGACACCAGCACGTGTTCAAGCGTTGTAAGAATTTTGACAGTTTATTTTTCCTTTTGTCGTGTTTGTGTGTTTGCAGAGCTGATTCTCTGCTCCAACACTGAGTTTATCTACAGTGTGTTTATCTGTCGTCGGCTATTTTTACCAGCAGAATGCAGCTAATTAAAGTCACACGGTTTCTCACACATGAGGTCACTCGGCCTGTTGTGCTTTGTGCTGTAACAGCTACGGCACCGACGTCCAAGTTACCCGTATAATTTCATCTAGATGAACGTTTTCCTTTTATTTCCTGTGACGTAGTTTCACGTGGCTTTAAGAGCTGCTGCAGATACAGAAGATTCAAACATCATCTCTGTGTGTGTAGATTATAACATGACAACAAACAGTGGACTTTTATTTACAGACTTTATTCACCATCATAGAAAAGTGCTTCATACGACAAATATTAATAACGCCACAGGTCACGCGTCGTGAAACGGATCCAGACATTATCATAGGTTTAATTCACATAATGAGATTATTCTGTGTCTTCAGCAGCCGAGTAAATGATTTAAGTGCTTAACACGCGTCTACTGATGTTTTTAACGATTTCAGCAAATTAAACTTCATTAGGATTCAGAACCGTTTGTTTTCTCACTGTTTGCCTCAGAAGTTCATATAGTGCAAAATACAGTCAGGCTGACATTTTGTTCTTCTGCTGCAGCTACGTGTGGAAACTCTGCTCTTTCCAACACACACACACACACACACACACACACGAGCTGAAACAGTAAAGATTTAACACTGAACTGTAACATTTGGCTTCGCCCGCCTCCTTCTTCTTCCTCTGTGCAGCTGCAGACCGACCACAGCGCCCCCTACAGTGTCACAGAGACACAGCTGCACTGACCTGCAGGTCAGCATCTGGAGCTAGATGTTGACACTTCCTAGTTAAACTAAAAATCCTGAGAGGTAGGTTTAAACGCCGTGTGAGTCACAGACTGTATCTGCAGTGTGAGGGACGAAAGAGAGGAACACCACCACCAGATCCTCCTGCAGCCTGTGGACTATGAGGAAACATCTTCACCACTTTTTGCGTTGGCACTAATTGTTGCTCTTTCATTTAAATGGTGCTAAAGTCGAGCAGCAGCATATGTGCAACACATAAACAAAAAGAAAAAGGCACGTGCAGGCACAGGAGTAGGCATCAGTGAGAAAATGCAGGGACGGCACGACATCACTGCAGGGTGAGGGAGGTGGGAGGGGCAGGGGCAGGTGCTTCATGCTGCTAAGCAGCACGTCTGAACGTGAACAACGTCGTGCACTCTTCGTTTTTAGAACATGCGTCGACCCTGTGGCTCCAGCATTAAAATGCATAGAAAGTCTGAATCACTGTGACCCGGAGCTGGAGACTCGGTACCGTCACCGGCACGCCCACAATTACGGTGCAGTAGGCCTCCTGTGACCTACCAGGAGGCCAGGAGGCGTAAAAAATCACCTAAGAAACCAGTTTGTTTCCTGTTTCTCTTCCCTAAACTAATCACGGAGCTTCTTATCTGTAGTTTGTGCATATTATCACATGATAAGAACCGTTACAGACACACACAGAGAGCTGCTAACAACAGATGACGAACCACAGATTCATTCTTTAGTAAAGAAATATATACATCTTTATATTTAATCTCTTTTTCACCAGTTAGAAGCTAATTAGAAGATTTATTTATAGTCGTATCACCTGGATCCAAACGCTCGTCGTTTTTGCTCTAGCTTTGAATAAAACCAGAAACGTGTGCATCTATCAGCATCTTTAAAATATATACGAGTCAGAGAGGATTATTACTTTTTCACGTTGTTCTCTGGTAAACAAAGATTCAGGAAACAACTGTGATTGACAGTAATGTAATACGAGAGACACGTCTTCCTGTTCCTCCGCCTCTCCATCAGGTTTCTGCTCTAAACGTCTCTGTACAGACACCAACCAAACAGTTGGTCAGAAACACAGCAGGAAACGAGACCAAGTGCTCTGACGTGCAGATTATGGCTCCGCTCACGCTCGGGATAATCACATACTCCCTTAACGAGCTGGCACGTGCGGGTGCCATCGTGTCTAACTATGGAATAAGTCTGTATCCTGAACACGGCGACGGAGTCGAAGCCAGCGGGGGTGTGGTGGTGACAGCAGGTGATTAGCAGATTTAAGAACCACATAAGGTTTCTGTTTCTACAACCAGAGTCCAGTGTCTCTGTCCCAGCTGCAGTGAGGTATAGCAAGGCTAATACTTTATTATCTACATGTGGAGAGAAGCCAGAGTTAATCTCTGCTCCTCTTTTTCCTGAGAAAGAGCGTGAAGCTGTTTGGGAGAAGCAGCTGTTGGATTTGGATCTAAAGGGTCCGTTCACCTGAAATGAGCTCACACGGGTCGCTCTCATTAAGAATCTCTGCTGCAGAATTAAGACAACGGGTTCGAGGAACATCAGAAGAGAAACCGGCGCTGTGTGTCCCCTGGCTGCTCCACCTCCAGCAGCGCGGTCTGCCGGCTGCTTTACAGGGCGGGGGCACAGTTTACAGTCACACCTGCCTGTTTATTCAGGTGTTTTTTTTTTCAGTCCTTGTTATCAACAGTCACGTGCAGCAGAGGCACAGCTGCTTCACTCTGCTCCGTCTCCCCACCGTTCATCAAATGCGTCCTCGCACGGCGCTCGTCGAGCTGCTTTTTCTTCTCCTTCTCGTCCGAGCTGAACTCGACCCTCGGTTCAGACGGGATCTCGCTGCAGTACTCTGGGGGTAAGCAGGGCACCAGATGCACTTCGCCACTTTCGTTCATGAGCTGGACGCAGGTGTAGAAATCCTGCGGGGCGCGGTTGGTGATGAGCGCAGTGCCTTCAGGAGCAGGGACAGCGTGGGGAATGCCGGGATGTCCCATCATGCTGTAGTTCGTCCCTGGCAGAGACACGACCTCTGGCCTCGGCCACAGAGGAGGCACGTCCGCGGAGCGGCTGAAGCCCTGAGGAGGCGAGGAGCAGTAGGGCGGCAGACTCTGCACGTACAGCGGCGGGTTCTGGGTCGTGAGCTCGCGTGGAACCATGAGGTCAGCCACACAGCTCCTGTCCCTCAGCGTGCTGAGACAGACGTCGTCTGTGCTGACCTGGTCCCAGACCTCCTCCGTGTAGCTGGGAGGTCTGTAGCTGTAAAAGTTACTGAAGTGACGGTTGATTTCGTCCAAGTTGCCCTTCTGAGGGTCAAAGGACAGAGGGAGCAGGACGGGCAAGGAGAGGAAACAAGGAGACGAAAAGAGAGAACGAGTGAGAGCGTGGAGCAGAAGGAGAAGGAAAGAAGAGAAACATTTCAGAGGAAGGAGGACATGAGCAGAGAGTGTTACACGATAAATATGTGTGTGTGTGTTACCTTCAGGAGCAGCGGGTCAATGCCGATGATCCGTGGCTTAGGGATGGGCGGCAGGAGGTATTCTTTTATTCTGAAGGTGAAGACATAAAGAGATGAAGCTGCTTGTGAGCTGAACAGTAAACCAGTGTGTGTGTGTGTGTTTTCTCACCGTTTACTGTGTGGAACGATGACAAAGATGACGCCCAGCAGAGCTACGACACCGACGCCCGTCACTAGGATCAGCACCAGCAGTTTACCTGCTCAGGTCCAACAGGACATCGTTACAGCTTCTGTTATCACAGCTCTAAATGCGTTTGACAGAAATGCAGAGGTTTACCGGCGGGCGGTCTGGCGGGGATGCTCATCAACAGCGTCGAGCTCCATCTGCTCCACAAGCCGTAGTTGTGCGACCGGCAGCGAACTCGGACCACGTAGTCCCCGGGGGGGAGGCCGAGCAGCTCCACGGACGGCTCGCGCAGCGGGTGCTTCACCTGGACACAGACACGACCGGGTCAAACCCCTTTAGATGCAGGGACGTGAAGACGCAGTGCGTGTTCTGCTGCGCGGACCTTCCAGTTGTCGGGTTCATTCACGCGCCGGTACTGCAGCTCGTACACCAGCGTGATCCAGCCGTACTGCAGGTGCGAGGGCACCGGGTACGTCCAGGACAGCAGCGCGCTGTGGCCTAGTTCGTCCCCGCCGGAGTCGGTCAGCCAGTAGGTCAGGTTGTCCGGAGCCTCCGTCTGAACTGTGGACACACACGGAACATGAGCAACGTGGGTCACAGTAAATAACGACTCTATTATTCATGCAGCAGGGAAACATTCATTATTCCACTCAGTGATTTATTAATAACTCTGTTATACTTATTGTTAAAACTTTTATTAGTTTATAAGCCGTGAGTGAATGATTCAAATAGTTTCACTGTGGTGCTGCTACTCACACGGTTAAATGCTGCGAGTGGAGGACACAAAGAAGAACGTCTACACTTTCAGTTACAACGTCTGGTTAATGGCGAGACCCCCACCCTGTCAGGGTCTCTGCTGGTCCCTGATAAGAGCCACGTCTCTAACCACCGACCTTGTAAAGTGCTAATCTGAGTATGAAAACATCACAACGCAAACAAGCTCCTGATGAAATGTCCTCTGTACTAAAGTGTTTCACAGCTGCAGCAGAGCTTTAGTTTCCCGCCTGAATACGACGGGTTCAGAGGTCGTTCTGCAGAAAGGCATCACTCCATGAAATGACAATAATCAGCTATTGTAGGTGTGAAGCTTTTAAATAACGTGGCGAAGGCCGAGTGTGACGCAGCGGTTACATCACTCCCTGTGTGTGTGTGTGTGTGAGTGTGTGTGCGCTGCTTGTTGCTCACGCTGAAGGAACTAAAGAAGATCTGAGCTAAAAACAGCTTTTAACTCACAGTGGAAGAAGAAATAATAACTGGGATGAATCCTTACCGATATCAGCCACGTCCACGCAGTGCTCCGGGGAGGTGTAGTTCCTGCGGGCGGTGACGGCGGTCACGTTCATGCAGTACACGGTCCATATGGCCGTGTGGATGGTGTCGAAGTGGCAGCTGTTGGCGCCGCCGGTCTCATAGTCTGGACATTCATGGACGCCGTGTCCGTTCCTGCAAACACCACAGGAAAAAAAAGATGTGCATGTTTCCAGTTGGTGAGATGACAAGACCATCAATCGGTGGGGTCACGTCGGGCCACATGCACAATCCAATTTGTCCTGATTACTGGGGGCAGGCCGGCGTCCGAGTGACGCCACGTGACACTGCGCGCGGGCTGAAGCGTCGATAAGTTCAACGTGACGCAGGGAAGTGGAAACTACATATGAAAAAGTTGTTCATGTGATGGCATTGTGTGTGTGTGTGTGTGTGTGTGTATGTGTGTGTGTGTGTGCGCTGTACACACTCTTTGGCGTAGGTGAGGACGTGCGAGACCTGCTCTCCGTCTGTCAGGTTGCTGAGCGGGTGCCACCAGCAGGTGAAATCCTCCATGTTCGGGGAGCGGCAGTAGTAGATGTGTGGCAGCATCGTCACGGCAACATCCTCTTTGAAAGAGATAGAAAGAAATTTGTCACAATACGCAGCGGCGCCATGGCAACAGCATCAGTGGACAGTAACGGGGGTTTTATAGTAGAGCTCAGATCAGAGCTGTGAGTTTAACTACAGCAGCAGAGAAATGCATCTTTTCAGTGAGTCAGTGTGTCTCTGTAGGACGCTGGCGTCTTCTAACGAAGGCTGCTGCTGCTGACCTCGTGCGCACCTGGACCTGCGCAGAAGGCCGTGAACTAAAGACTGTAATCCTCCTACGAGCTTCTGTGAGAGCAGGTGAATTCTGGATCCGGGATCTGACCGCAGACAAACAACTGTTTGACCCAACTTTATTAACAAGGATCCGAAAACAGACAGAGCAGTAAATGAGCAGTCAGTGAACACACGCACGCACGCACACACACACACACACACACACACACACACACACACACACACACACACACTAATCCCTCTCTGTTTGATAGACTCTCAGTCCCATGACTGTGATTTAGAGCAGCGGTGGAAAATTGATCGATGTCTGGAAACAACATGAGGTCAAAGCAGCCCTGCTACACACACACACACACACACACACACACCGTTAGACGCAGGGAAGTGGACTGAGGTTGATCCCTGGACATTTATGGAGACAGAAACTTCTTCAGTCCAACGATGACACAGAACAATACAAGTTAATTGTTGCTGCTGAGGCTGAAAACTCTGTAAACATCTGGAAGCTCACAGTAGACCAGCGTCCAGCGGCTCCAGAAGACACCGCACGGACTTCCCGTCAACAGGACCAACGGCAGCGAGACGGCAGCGGGCGAGCAGTAATCCATCAGAGAATGCGCGGCGCCGCAGGGAAACAAAGACCCGCTCTGTTTGCTCTAAGAAGCTCAGAGAGTCGCGCTGCGGGAACGTTCTTCTCAGAAGTCAGACACGCTGGGAGCCAGCGAAGCAGGACAAATGCGCCCAGACGTGCTGCTGCAACTGTTTGGAGCGGGAAGTCAAATGAGACGCTGAGTGGATGCAACACAGCAGCGGGGAGGATGATTCCTCTGTTAATCATGCAGCATGAATTATACAGTATTTACACGCAGAGCAGGAATGTTGATGCTGTTTCAGACCCACAGACTGGATCCAGATAAAAGACACAACAGACTCACAGAGTGACGGCAGGGTCCAGTCACTCCCACTAATTGGATGCATCAAACAAGTGTCCTCATCACATGAAGGAAGACGGTCCTGCAAGAAACCTTCAGCTCGTCTTCAGGCCGCGTGATTCTGTGGACACAGTCAGTCTAACGAGCACCCGTATGTTTGACCTCAACAGAAAGTCAGACAAAAGGTATTAAACGTAATGGGAGAGCCGAGGCGTCCTCCCCGCCGAAGTATCGACGAGCTGTCAGCACGTCCAGCTGAGAGGAAGCTGCTCACAGCTGCACATATATTTTTACTGCAGCATGGACGGAGCACTGCGCGGCCCGACAGGCGAGCGGGCCCCTGGGGGCGAGCATATAAAAGCAAAAAGCAGAACGAATGTACAAATACTGACCGTGGTCGTGTCCTTCTTCGTCAGGGGCGTCCTGAGGGACGAGCCTGCTGCAGCCCACCAGAGGAGGCAGACAGAGCAGCAGCCACAGCATCCTGCCGCCGAGCGTCGACCTGTCAACACAACAAACTACGTGAGCACACGGGCCTCCACGAGTCCTCCTTCCTCTCCTCCCCGGTGCAGAGACTCGTCTTCATGTGACGAGGTCCACCAGCAGGAACATGTGACCCAAAGACAACTGGACGCTCAGACTTTAAAGGGCAGCAGTGTGATGGCCCTGCGGCTCTCTGAGTCCAAACACGGAGCATGAGACACATCACAAGGGACGAAGCCCCTCAGTCCCTCCTTTCTACCACAGAGCCAGCGCTCAGTGACGCCACCGGCCCTACGGTGTGCACACCCTAACCCTCCAAAACGGTTTCATTCAGTCTTTAAAAATCAGAAAGATTATTTTCATTTATGTGTGAGAACTCGTCCAGGCTCAAAACGCCAGACAACGAATAAGGCCCCGTGTGTACGGAAGACCACACACGCCAAAATAAAAAGCTTTTAGCCTGATTTATGTTTTTAATACGAGTATATTCTAGTGGTCATGTTGATAATGAGTGAGACTACTTTTAAATACTTCATGTTATTATGTTTTACTTTACAAGCAGAAAGCAGAGCAGGTCTCTGTCTGAAGATTCACAAATTCATCCTGCCGGTTAGTTTCACCTGACCTGAATGGGCTCGTTGGCTCAGACTGAAAACGTTGGATGCAGAACAAAACGTCTCAACCTAAAGAAAGAAAGACTGAACCGTCTGACAGCGCAGGTCTCTGCGTGACCAAAATCTTTCCGTGCTAATTAGTCGTCTGCTCGTCAGACCCAGAGATCCTTCAGCTTTAACGTCTGCTGAAAGCTCATTGCTATAATCAGCTTAGTCCAGTGAACTGCTCCGTCAGAGACAACTGAAGCCAGGCTGCAGGAGTCATCCACCCTCGATCGCACAGGTGGCTTTTTATTGTCAGTATCTAAAATCAGCTGCCAGTCAATGAACTGGCAGAAAAGAAATCACTTTACAGACGTCTACAGAAACCGGATGTAAAGAGCCGTAACACACCAGGCGGCTCTCGGCCAGCGTCGGGGCCACTGGGCAGCGTCTGTTGGCCTAGTTTCTGTAGTTGGACCCTGAACAGGACATTCTGGATTTTTCACTTGACCTATTTTTATTTCCTTTAGTTTTCTGCATTCATTCCTTCTTTCCTACATCTTTCCCGCCTGCTTCTCTTCTTCTTTCCTCCTGTGCATCCTCCATTTTTTCTCATCCCCGTCCTTCACACTTTATTCTCATCTATCCCGCAGCAGTAACCGAGCATTTGTCTCGGTGTGAGTGTCCACCCAGGACACATAAATAATCATCCTTATGTAAATGATTCATCGCGACTCTGTGAAATGGCGACAATAATGAAAACACATGGGAGCTTAGAGGTTTTCCAGTCCGCTCACGTTAGTGGACGACGACAGCAGCGGCGGCGGCGGATGCTTGAGACAACAATCACACAGAATAATCCCAGCTTTGCTCATACAGCTGAGGAGGATTAAAACAGGGTCGCGTTGGGTTTGAACACGGCAGGTCGCAGCAGAGAAAACTTTACGTGAGATCAAAGTGAAACAGAGTTCACCAAACTTTAAAACACACACACACACACTTCTCTTTAAACACCACTTCAGATTAACGTCACAGCCTTCATTTACTTACCCTCTACGTCTCATCATGACCACGTCTCAGAGTCCTCGAGACCATAACGATGAAACATCAGCTGAGTTCAGGACACAGTCTCTCCTCCTCCACTGTGGAGGACATAATCTCAGCACAGATAATCTCACACAGCTGGATTAAACACCTTCAGGGTCCCCGGGGCAGATATGAGTTGATGGGGATAATAGAGGGAGGTTGTGTTTTCTATTAGTGTGACGAGGATGACTTCACCTTTCTGCAGAGCTGTGAGGTCATCGCACCTCCACAGAGCTGGGCTGTGATTTCTTCTCTTACTCAGCGACGCTGTCTGCAGAACAATTCCACCGTTGTCCCTGAACTGCTCCTTCCGTGAGCGACTGACTCATGATTTATGATTCTCAGGAAACAGATTCTTAGAGCTGTCGACGTGAACGTGGCCTCTAATTAATAACAAGACGCATTTCTATCCTGAATGTTGATTTAATCTACTGTCATGTGTCGTTCGTGGAGCTGCGCTGGGTCAGAGTCCTGGTTCTGGTTCTGGTCCTGATCCACAACCCCGGACGAGGCCTCCACCTGTGTTTGACATCAGCCTAATTCCTCGCCCCGTCTCGTGACACAGTCAGTGTCGGTGTTCTGCTCCACTCCACAGACTGTGGGAGTGGAGCTCGGCGATTCATCACAGCAGCAGTGCAGAGCTGAAGCACCTTCGTTGGTGCCACGTGTGCAGACACCGGAGGTCAAAGCCGGACCCAGGCCTCTTAAGTAGCTTCGCGTGTTTTGTGCCTACAGATATCGAGCGGAGACGAGGACAGACCCTGAAAGCTGTCGCTCCCTCCGGGCGGAACGCGAGAGCTCGGGCTCAGATATGGATCTCTACAGGTGACAGTGAAGCAGTTTTCATGTTCTAGAGACTTTAACAGCGTCTGGGCTGTTTCAGGCCTCTGAGGAAGGTGGAGAATGAATGGAGAGGGTTCTGGGTGTGAGAAACAAACAAACCAGCTGGTTCTGTTCTGGTAACCATGACGTCAGCGTTCCCTCTGAACTGTGGAACAAACGTTACGAGTCACTATAACACAGCTGTCAGAGAGAGGGAGTGGATCTTGATTCAAAGGGAGAGATATAAAAAGACTCCATCAGTCCCAACACAGGCCAGAGTCCGACCTCCAACAACAAACACTCACGGTTCACGGATCTCTGACAGTCACTGCAGGTAATCACCACTCAGCCTGAGTCTGTCTACAGTGCTTCAGCACCACACCTGAACCAAAGTGCTCCCAGTGTTCCGCCTCAGCCCCCCGCTTCACCGTGTGGAGCAGCACATCCACACAGAGCAACCACAGAGTGTTTCTGCTGGAATCTGTGGCCCGATCCAGCAGTGATTAGGTCCTATCTGATGGATGTGTGCTGCCGTGCATGCACCCATCACAGCGCGCACACAGGGAACACAGATATGAACAGACAGGGTCATTCGATCCACAGGGAGTCACATGCAGCAAACCCACTGCTGCCATCTGAGCAGAACCTCTGCTGTTACCCTGAGAGGACTGGCGGTCAGATGAGATTAGATTAGATTAGACCGGAGTGTTGCAGCAGAGTGTGTAGCATTAATTCACATTTTATTGCTTTAAATGTGATTCCAAATAAATTATAATGCCCTAAAAAATCTAAAAAAGTGGCCAAACATGAGCAAGTGAAGGGTCTGAAGAAAGATCTGCACACCAGTGGAAACCTTCTTCTGTTCTGAAGCACGTCAACAAACCCAGATACCCCTAAAACACTTAATCAGACCAAACCGAGTCTGAGTCCTCCGGAGGAGGGTTTGGACACTGAGCCTAAGAAGGGGACATTTTAAATGAGCTCAAATGTCTCGCGAGGTTCGTGGAGCGCACCTGTGCAGGTGCCGCGCGCGCGCTCAGCTCCAGGTGACAGGACGTGAAGGTCTCACCTGACGGACGTGAACCTCCTGCTGCTGCTGCCTCGGAGCCTGGTGGAAAGTCGCTCCTCTGTCTCTGACCTCCACTGGGACCAGGACCAGCCGCTGCTCCGCCTGAACTCACCGCGGAGGACGCCGAGCTGCTGCTGGAGCTGGTGGAGCTGCTGCTGGCGGAGCTGCTGCTGGAGCTGGTGGAGCTGCTGCTGGTGGAGCTGCTGCGTTTGATGGTGTTGCGTTTACTGCCGCGCTGGATATTTCTCACGCCTCTCAGCCTCTGTAACGAGATTGATCCCGAGTCACCAGCCCAACTCCAGCTGGAGCTCCCGCCCTCCTACGTGTATGGAAGATCAGTGATGCCGGAAAAAATAAGCTGAAAACATGAAATAAAGAAGGCGGAGAAAATAATAACAGTCAGATAATTTCAGCTATTCCTTCAGCTTTGTGGCTTTTTTTGTTGTAATTCAATAAAAACAAATACAAAAAAAATAAATGCTAAACATGTGAAGGACTCATTGCCTGTGAATAAAATGCAGATAAGCTGAAAATAGTGTTAAAGTTTTTGTTAGCACACGGTTCATTCTTACTTTTATTTGCTCTTTATTAACCACTGGTTTAACTTTAAACATTTTATTATCATTTAGGAGTTTTACCACCATTCAACAACTACATTTCCCAGAAGGCCTTGACATTGCTCTTAAGTTTAAGAATACTTTCAGATCTATGCTAATGAATTAGCCTTCATTAACATTTTTTTTTAATTTTCTTTTGACAACAGGTTAAGAAAAAAAACAATAGTTAAATTATTTGACCTTTATTTGAAGAATAGGAAGAATTTAATACTTTATTAAAATTCTACTTCCATTGTTTAATTTTTCTTTCTTTTGTTTATATGAGTTTGAATTACTTTAGTTACTGAACAAATTTAATTACTGTTACAAAACACTGTTATAAAAGGAGCCTTTAATTTCATACTGGCTCTTCTAACGAGCTAATCCTTCAGCCAATCACATAACCCCCCATAAAACATAAGTCAGGCTATTCTGAAGTTCAGATACATGAAAAATCCAGCGATGTGAACCTGAGAGCTTGTGCTCTGCTGGTTTTTAGGAAAAGCCTGATCCTGCAGGGTCTCTTGCAGCCTCACACGACGTGTGAAAGAGCAGTCACCTCATGTCAGTCGGAGCTCTGCCCCGCAGAGGCCGCGATAATCAGATTATGCTCCAGAGCGGCTTGTTCGGCTCCCGTGCTCGGAGGCCTCGACTGTGCTCTGTTTTGTTTACCGTCTCCCTGCTGATGTTTAACCAATGAGAACAGCGTGACTGCTCGGTGGCCCCGGAGCCGAGAGGCATGACTCAAATTAACTAGAGTGCTCCCTCCTCCCAATGATTCATCAGGCAGATCCCGAGGCTCCGACGCAGCAGTGAGGGCTGAGTGTGAGCTGATGTGAGCGAGACGGGAGCAGCGGGGTGTGTTTAAAGCATTTTTCTACCAGCTCAGACATCAGAGATGATTCTTAACTTATAACAGCAGATATGAACCAGTCTGTGAACCCACCATGTTCGAGGTCCCTTCATAATCACCCTGAGCCTTTCTTCTCTGTGATACAGTGAGTCCAGGTCACATAACTGCATTTATATCATGATCATGATTAAAAAGCCACGTTTTCATTTTCCATCTGCTGCTTAAACGTCAGAAATCTAGTACAAAGTTTTGAACCCCTCCCTGTGAGACCTCAGCTGCAGCACTCTGTGATTATGCATTGTGAAACGGGTCGGCGGTGATGTCACAGCTGCTACGTAACAGATTTAATCTAATCCCCTTCCTCCAGATTAGCAGAAAATCACTGGAAGGCCTTTTGTCTAAATTACACATCATGTGAGTGTTGCTTTAACCTTCACCTCCAGCAGCAGACGTTCACCTCCTGCTGACATTTCGTATTTGAAGTAAAGCGAGGTGGGGGTCACGTTAAGAAAATATCAGGACCAGAAGCAGCAGCAGGTCGACGTCGGAGCGAGCCGACACACAGCCCAGCACAGAGCGAGAACACTTAAACGATCTAATCTTCCTCATGACACTGTGTACATGAGCTGAGGATTAACGCCACTTTAGAGAACGTGGACGTGAATATGAAGCAGGCTGCGGCGTCCTGACGGAGGCCTCCGGGTGCACATCCACCAGCCTTCACGGAGGAAATGACCTGTGATGGTATCAATGCTGAGAGAACAGAGAAAGAAGCAGAATGTAAAGACACGCGTTCATCTGTGTCGGACAAGCAGGCGGGCGGCAGCGGGGAAATACATAATTCACACTGAACTAGGCTGAAGTCTAATGGCAGAGTGACAAACACGAGATGTGACAGAATGAGTCCAAACCTGCAACACACACACACACACACACACACACACACACACCGGCTGTAACTGATCTGCATCATTCAGTGAGGTCACTGACCCTCGTTCCTTCCTGTTCATTCTGAGAAAGCGAAACACCAACATGTGATTTCTTTTTACTGTCAGTGTGATTTGATTTCAAAGACATGTAAGAAACACCTGTTGAGGGGGGAGACACGAATACATGAAAACGCTTTTGTGACTCCGTCTCTTTATGATGATGATGTAACTGTATTATTTAGGACTGAACATCCAGCTGCAGCTCTCCTCTCTCCCCTCTCTCTCCTCTCTCTCCTCTCACTCCTTGACTGCACGCAGCACTTCTGCAGGAGGCCGCAGCACCAGACCTCCCTTAGCCCCCCCCTTCACGGCCTCATCAGCCGTGCTCCACAGGTGCAGCAGCTGGGTCCCTCTCTGCTAGGGGGCAGCACCGCGCCAGCATTGTTTTACACTGTAGGGACAGACCCTGCATGTGAAACATAATCATCCTGGGTTGAGATCACAGTCATTTACTCACAGCTGCACGTCGCTGCTGGCGTACAGTAAAAGCACTGGTTGAATCCCAGTGAGTCTCAGAGCTTCAGACGTGTGCGACACAGTAACAGTCCAGGCTGCAGCATGTTTGACGTTTAACGGTTAATCTCAGCTGTAATCTACGATGTTTAATCCCTCAGAACAATCAGCAGCGATCTGATTGAACATAATCCTCAGTGGGAGTTGGATTTCCACTGTGTCCAGATAAGACTTTCACATAAAACGCAACACGACAGCTCGAGGGAGAAACTCCTGCAGCCTGATGTGTCTTATTATTATTATCAACTAGTAAAACTTCAAACATGTTTAAAAGACATAGAGGCCTGGATGTCCTGTAACTTTCTACTTCTTAATTCA
>JAUMHF010000012.1:507529-556848 GCA_032359275.1 Microctenopoma steveboyesi | reverse complement strand
ATTTTGATTATATATACATCTATATTTTTGCAAGGTCCTAAACCTTGCAATGTAAAGTGCCCTGAAATGACTTTCGTCGTGATTTGGCGCTATACAAATAAAGATGAATTGAATTGAATTGAATTATTTTCCTTCATGGGGAGAAAAAAGGGAGGAAAGTGTCTGAGGATGACGACACGTACTGTGAGCGTTCAGTGAACTGGACAGAACGTGGTGCTGTAGTCACGGTGCAGGATCAGAGACACCTGATGTCCTGTTGTGAGGTGTCCAACTAACGCACGGTGGCCTGGACAAGTCTGACAGGTTGTTCTGTGAGAAGGAACGGTTCTGTCAGTCTGTCTGTTCTCCTGCTCCTGTCACAGCCCAGACAC
Source organism: Microctenopoma steveboyesi (assembly GCA_032359275.1). NCBI lineage: Eukaryota > Metazoa > Chordata > Actinopteri > Anabantiformes > Anabantidae > Microctenopoma > Microctenopoma steveboyesi. The sequence goes on along the minus strand of JAUMHF010000012.1, from coordinate 556,477 downwards.
AGCAGAACTCTAATGATCGGTTAGCACGGTATCACAGGTCTCCTAAACACAGAACCTCCTAAAACAAACTGTACTTCCTCTTTTAAATCCTCTAAACTGTCTCTGAAACTTCCTCAAAGCTCCTACATGTGAACTCTGTCCTCTGGGTTCCTGTGGACTCTCTGGGGACACTTTTCTGGGTCCTACAAATGACAGCGTTGACAAAAACTCTCTCTGAAGCAGAAAAGCACAGGAACCGTTTCATTCATTCCAGAAACATCTAAACAACATGGAACCCCACATGTCCTCCTGAGGGTCCTGAATCACACTCGCTCCTCCTGGAACCGACCTCGAGCCTTGGACGAGGACCAGAGTTGGGTTTTGCTCCAGGTGTTTCAGTTCAGACTAAAACAGGAAGCGTGTGGCAATCGATCTACTGTTTTACTTCACCTTTAGAAATCTGCCACTTCCTCTGCCTAGAATTCACAATGTCCCCATCGAGTATCAGGTTCCTCCTCCACGGGCCCGGGCTGCGAGTGTTAACACACGTAGGCCTGAACACAGCGCAGGGACAGGTTATTCAGTGTCTCTTCATGTTTAATGTGCGTTAGTGCTTCCGACGTCACGTTGTGAATCAGAGCGATGAGTTTTCTTTCTGCCTAATCTGACATTCGCTCTTCTTCCTCAGAGCTTGTGACAGTTGTTTCGTGCATCTTCTGTCTGCTTGCTGGAATCAGCTGTGAAGCAGCAACATGCATAGAAAACTAAAAACAGACTGACAGAGTCAGAGCATTGCCTCACACTCGGTGGGGAACGTTCAATCACTGTGTGAGGGGAGGAATAATCGAGGTCACTTCCTTATTTGCTTCCAACAAAGGTTATAAAGAGAGCAGTCAGTCCAGTCGACTCTTACTCGCCTCCTTCACTGCTTCCTGTTTCCTTCTACATTAGCTCACCGACTCTCTCCTCCACGCACACAGACACACGCTCCACCATGGGGAACTTTGTGGCCAACGAGGGACTCTCCATCTTTGTTATTGTGAGTGTTTTTAGTTTTCTAATGTATTTACTATTCTTATTCGTGTGAGTTCAAGGTTTTAAAACTGCTCCGAACATCTCTGCCGGTTCTGATTCAGTCAGCGTTCGTAAAGTAAAAATGCTCATCGTGTAAATTTATTTAAGGGCTATATGAACATTAATTAAATGTGCAGATGAATTCATGACTAGTCTGATGATTCTGTATCGATGTGAAGAGGAGGGAATCCAACGTAAGTGAAACTGTGATGTAAATGTGCTGCAGATGTTAAAAGATGTTCACTGTGGAGCTGATGTGTGTTGCAGCTGGTCTGGCTGGGCATCAACTCGTACCTGTTCGTCCAGTTCTACATGAACTTCTTGGTGAAGAGGTGGTTTTACAGCAGAGTCCTGCTCGGGGTGAGTCTGACCCGCGGCCTCGGAGAGGATCACACCACTTATTGATTTGTTAAAATGGAGAAGTAGAAAAATAAAGTGATGAAAAGAAAAACACAAAATGAGTAGCGTCAGGAAACAGGAGCAGGTCTTTTTCAGTTCCCTCTAACGCAGCTGCTGCACCCCCACACACACACACTCACACACACACACTGTGGGCGGCGGCAGCAGCACCAGGACAAAGCAGCCGTTCAGTAACTCGTGTGAATGTTTTATCAGATGTTCTTTAGAGCGAGTCTATGTCTTCAGACTGTAGTTTCTGCAGCAGGAGTCGGGGCAGTGATGAGAGCAATAGAAAGTTAAAGCAGAGTTTTATCAGCTGAGTCGTTGGTTCACTTCCTGTAAGAAACAGTAAAGTGTCCGGGCTGATAAACACAGCCGCACCCTGCTCTGATCCCTCCTTATCTCCACGGCCTGGAGACACGGCTCCAGGGCGAGGGGCTGAGGTTCTCTGTGGTCACAGCTGGCTTCACATCAGCAGAAGTGAAACAGCGAGGCTCCGTCTCCGTCTGTAGGTATAGGATCCAAATATCAGGACAGTAATCTGACACACAGGCTGCACAGGGTTCAGGTCAATGGACCGTGAGCTCCGTTCACTGTTTCATTAAGTACAAATAAAGGTGGAGAACAGAACTCTAACTGTCTCACTGAAGTTCTGACTGCTGAGTAATCTGATTGCCCCCCCATCACAGCAAGCTCTGCCGTGGGCGAGAGCACCTGCCGCCTGCCTCAACTTCAACTGCCTGCTCATTCTGCTGCCTGTGTGCAGGAACCTGCTGTCGTTCCTCCGCGGAACCATCCAGGTAAATCCAGGGAAATCAGGCTCCCACCGAAGCACTGAGCAGTAATAAATGTGCGTGTTGAACTGCTCTTCTCTGTCATGCTCAGTGCTGCAGCCGCACAGCAGCTCGCCAGCTGGACCGGAACCTCACCTTCCACAAGCTGGTGGCCTGGATGATCGTCTTCCACACAGGTGCGTGTTCACGAGAGGAGTTGAATAAAACATCAGTAAACATATTGTGGAAAACACAGTGACGTGTTTCTGTTTTTGTGTCCACGCAGCCGTGCACATCGTCGCACACTTGTTCAACTTTGAGTATTTCATGGACGCCCAGCTGAATCGCAACAGCAGCCTTCTGACCTTCGTCCTGTCTGAAATCGGCACTGATGACAACCTTCCCTTCCTGAACCCCATCAGGACCAACGAGACGGTGGGTGGAGGTTTTTCCAGTCATGTGGTGTAGGATGCTGCTTCCCCAGCTTCATGGCTCAATGAAGAAAGAAAATAACATTACTTAATGTGATAAACTTCCTCCTGTGTGGTTTTTATCTTTAGATACGTGGTCATTTGAGAAACTTCCTCTTCACTAAATAGTTTCCAAATGTGTTTCTTTAAAAGCCCAAAAAACAAACCGTCGTCCAAACCTAAAACGTGCGGCTTCTCCTGCCACCTCCTCCTCCTCCTCCTCCTCTCTGATACAGAACAACTCACATAAAACACAGTCAGCGTCTGAAGAAGTCTGACGAAGGAGGGGCCCACATTGAAATTCGGACTTTATCAAACTGATCCTTTAGCTCGTGGTGATGATGAAGCTGGTGCTGGAGTCAGAAAGCACACATGTGGTGCGTGAGGGAAGTTGGTCAGCGTGACCTGCAGCGGTGTCGCGGTGACCCTGTGACCACGGCCCACATCGCGATGAATCAGCTGTTCCCTCTGAAGCGTGGCCTCTATGTTAACCCGCTCAAACTGTGTCTGCCTGCAGAACCCGACCATCGTCATGTTCACCACCATTGCAGGGGTGACGGGCGTGGTGATCACTCTGGCTCTCATCATCATCATCAGCTCGTCCATGGAGGTGATCCGTAGGTCCTACTTCGAGGTGTTCTGGTACACCCACCATCTCTTTGTGATCTTCTTCATTGGCCTGGTGTTCCACGGCTACGGGTAAGACAGCTGTCCAGAACCAGGTAGAACTAACTCAACCCTTTAGACTGACTCTTCCTCTACTCACTCATCCCACCTCCACGCGCCTCTGACTTCAGGCGTATTGTTCGAGGACAGACGTTTGCGAGCCTGGAAACAAACGACCCTGATAATTGTACTGACGTGTTCGAGGACTGGGGACGAAATAACTCGGGCTGTGCCGTGCCAGTGTTTGCTGGAAACCCACCAGGGGTGAGTTGTTGGAGTTCGTTTCCCTCCGTTGTGTTGTGTTGTCAACTCCAACATGTTGTGTGCTGTCTGTTTGTGCAGACGTGGATGTGGGTGGTGGCCCCCATGTTCCTTTACGTGTGTGAGAGGATTGTTCGCCTCTACCGATCCCACCAGAAGGTCGTCATCACCAAGGTGAGAAGCGTGTACCGAAACTAAATGTTTTAGAACTTTCCTGTTTCTGGTCCTTACCTTTCTTGGGTTTTATGCATAGAGTTTGATTTGCCTTCTTATCAGTGTTTGCAGTTTCTCAGTCGATCCAAAATAAATGGCAGCGCACTTGTCCCTCAGGTGGTGATGCATCCGTCCAAGACTCTGGAGCTGCAGATGAAGAAGAAAGGTTTCCGTATGGAGGTGGGCCAGTACGTCTTCATCCAGTGTCCGTCCGTCTCCAGGCTGGAGTGGCACCCCTTCACTCTGACCTCAGCACCTGAGGAGGACTACTTCAGCGCCCACATCCGCATCGTTGGGGACTGGACCCAGGAGCTGTATGAGGCTTGTGGAGGAAACAAAACCGAGACCCAGGAGGCCTGGAATCTGCCAAAGTATGATAACAGAAGAAAATTGTGCTTGAAATTGTTTGTGATTACGTTTGATTGCACCCTCTGCCGTTGGAAAAGCTTTAGATGAGACTCACAAAGCCACAAGTGGTGTATTTTCTGCAGCCACTCTTCTTTCAGGTCTTTCATGAGAGAAACTGCAGCGGTGACAACACAATCTTCCCACCGTTGGGTCCTGAGCGGGGGTCCTGCTGAGCGAGCTGCCGGCTTTTATTCCCCGCTGCAGGCTTTCTGATGCTTTCTGCTCGGCACAATAGAAAAGAAAAACGTGCCGCAGAAATTCATTTTAGAATCATTTTGGGGAAGAGCTTTCGTCACGCATGACAGGTGGATTATTTTTACTCCTTCCTGCTTTCGCTGCTTTGCATCTCTCACAGGGAAACGGTGTCAGCGAGGAAAGGGAGATTTACCACCAATCTTAGCCACTTTACCCTGTGTCAGTACTTCCTGTGTTTGTGTCTCAGGGTGGCCATCGATGGCCCGTTTGGTACCGCCAGTGAGGACGTGTTCCGCTACGAAGTGGTCATGCTGGTGGGCGCGGGAATCGGGGTGACTCCTTTCGCCTCCATTCTCAAGTCTGTGTGGTACAAACGGATCCAGAACAACCAGGACGTCTTCACCAAGAAGGTGAGAAAGACCCGAACGACACCGGGCGCCTGTGTGCTCGTACCACATAGTGACTGTTGTCGTGTTGTCCCCCTCAGATCTACTTCTACTGGCTGTGCCCGGAGACGGAGGCCTTCGAGTGGTTTGCGGACCTGCTGCAGTGTCTGGAGGGTCAGATGGCAGAGAAGAGCATGACTGACTTCCTCAGCTACAACATCTACCTCACCCGCTGGAAGGAGACCGAGGTGCAGTTTTCAACTGGTTTCTGCCCCCTCATGTTCCTCACGGCCACTCAGAGGTCGCTGAGAGGTCGCTGAGAGGTCGCTGACATAGCTGTACCTGGCTGACCACCACTCTCTTTTCTTTTCGCCTCGTCAGGCTGCTCATTTCCGCGTCCACCATGAGGCGGAGAACGACCCGATCACAGGCCTCAAACAGAAGACTCTGTATGGGAAACCAAACTGGGACAACGAGTTCACCAACATAGCATCAAAGCACCCGAGGTTATCACACACAGAAAAACATGCATCAATCATTCTCTGTTCGTTTATATGTGGTTTCTTCTCTAACGGCTAACGCTCAATGAAATGGGGTTGTTGTGTCCTCAGATCCAAAGTCGGGGTCTTCCTGTGCGGCCCACCTATGCTGGGGAAATCCCTGGAGAAGCAGTGTCTGTCCCACTCCGCGGCCGACGTCAAGTTCATCTTCAACAAGGAAAACTTCTAAATAAAAAAGCCTGCACAACCAGAGAGAGGAAACGGGCGAGCAGCGGGGGTCACGATGTGTGGTGGTTTACTGAGACCGTACGGGTCGCCACAGAGCATCTACACAAGCGTTCCTGCACGTTTGGTACCACCTGTGTCAGGACTGTGACGTAAATCTAGTAACTGCCAGCTGGGCTCTGCGCAGCAGGTCCTGACCCTTCCTCTTCTCGTTTCTTCTCACCACAAGTGTTTTGCAAAGATGTCGTTGTTGCTCAAAACCTAGGAAACAAGCCTGCTGTGTTTTCCCCATCACGCTGTTCTCCTTTTGTGTTACACCAGCAGGTGAAACTCTGCTGCTTTCAAAACCTTTATTCTCATATTTGTCAAGATTTGTTCAGGTTTCCTTTGTGCCTGCGCCAGTTTTTTGGCTTTAGCTGCTCTGTGTTACTGAGTGTGGTGATTTGTGGATGGATCAAACTACATGGAAATCATCAAAAAAAGTCTAATAACTGCAGAACTTGCTTGATAATTGTCATGTTTTTGTGTTTTCTTCAGTTTCAATGTGACTTGTCGACAGTCGTCAAGAAAATTAAATTGGAAATAGAAAACAAAGACTCTCTTCAGTGGCTTAAACACAATTAGCAGCTTGATCAGTCGACACTGTGCAAAACATCCTTCAAAAGGCTTTTTTATTTCTGTTTTTACAAAAGGAGATATTTAGACCGTGAACAGATAAAATCTCAGTCTTATAAAAAGGAGACTTTGATCCACTTACTGCTACATTTTACAGAGCTTTCAGCGCTCATTTCATGGTCTTCCTCAGGGGAGGGATGAGAAGACAGAAAGCAACACATTAAGTTAATGCAGTGTTTTAATTCTGTCTTTGGTCCTTTAGAGTCTGTTTGAATTTTTCAGTTTGTGTGTCGTTGTTGTGCTGTTGTTGTGTATTTTTGACCAAGTCAGTGTTGGATAATAAACATGAACTTTCAGTAGACTGTTGTAATGTTTCATCCTAAAACATGTTGAAAACTGTTGATTAGTAACTGCAACACTGCTTTGAAACTGTCTGATATGTTGGTTTACACACAGTTATGATCTCTATTTATGTAATTTAACAGTAAACCCTTTGTTCCCAATCTCACTGATCAATGAAACCTTCACCAGGCAGCGTCCTGGTAGCTGAAACATTACATCATCAGAGTTCTTGGTTTATGATAAGCTGGCAGCGTGACATACGCAACCTGACTGATCAAAAAACTACTTTAAACACACACAGTGAGCAATTAAATTAAAACGAACACACTTTAACAGAAGTCCAATGTGATTGTCCAGAGATGAGTCCATATCCGGAAAAACCCTTTTGCAGAAGTGCGTCTCAAGTAAAACACTGAAATCTGCTGTTTCTCTTCATGTTTATTTCTCCTGCTGCGAGTACAAAAAAATCCACACACAGAAAACAAAAACACTTAAGAATAAGTAAACGAGTTGTTTCCAGCTGCTGCATGCTGCCAGGCATCCGGGATAAATGATGTTAAAGCACTGCAGTGACATGCAACGATGAGGTGACATGCATCTGAAAACATCCAGCTGTATGAGTGCTGCCACCTGCTGTTCACAGGAACACACTGCATGTCTGTCCTGGTGATGGTGGTGCTTGTTTATGTGTATTTCCTGTATTTAGTGTTTTCTATGCGATGGCCACAGCAAACACGCTGACCACGCAGTACATGGTGCGGTTCTCCCATCGCACCGTGCAGCTTCCTGCAGAGGAAAGAAACAAAAACTAGGGTCAGCAGAAAAAAAACATGCAGGTGTGAAGAGAGACCAGTTGAGGAGGTGAAGATGCTCCACATAAACAATTTAGAGTCTTTTTTAGCACCCACAGCTGATGTCAGCCTGTTAACGCCTACGCTGGAGGCTTTAGAAAGTTTAACCTAAGAAGGTCTTATGTTTAAGGTGAAAAATATGCTTCATCCTGCATGAGTTTAACGTGTGGCTCTCATCATCCTTACCGTCCAGAGCAGTGTCCCAGTAGCAGGAGTTAGCTGTGTGGAGGCCTGCTCCCGTTTTCTGCATCACAGCACACGTCACTGCACAGACAACGAGATGCGGCGAACGTGTCACTCAGAGGATTTCAGGACGCATTTCGTACACATCACGGTTCATTTGGAGAACAAAAATAATTTCACACTGAAAACTTGTCTTCACGTACCAATGTACTTGTAAGCTTTGTCCTGTTTGACGAGCTGTGTGAGGCAGCGCTCCACGATGCCAGCCGTCCATTTGTTCACATGACTCTGGTTGTAGCTGTCGCCCGCTACAACGCTCTCGATACACTGAAACACACACAAAGTTATGGTTCAACCTCTCCATGCTCTTTGAACACTACCAAGATCAGGCACGCACGCACGCACGCACGCACGCACGCACGCACGCACGCACGCACGCACGCACGCACAACTTTCTTATGATACCGTTGTAGCAAGTGAAGGAGAAAACACAGTCCGATAGTGATTTTACCATTTTTTGTTTTTCATCACATTGGTAATAATTATAATATATAAACACATACACACAGAGTTCTCTATGAGATAACATCTGTGTTCATAGTCATGTGGACATCACTGGATGCTGTTTCAGCTGGAGGACGGGTGCCTGAAAGGACAACACATTCCTACTTTGTCACAGATAAAACATTTTCCGTGCCCAGAAGCCACTGTTTCAACATCATCAGTCCTCAGGTGACACTAACTCTGTCTGTTGTTACTGTTCATGTGGTTTTAAGCTCTAATGCCCTCTAAGCACACACTTCTGACTGAAGCAAAAAGCTCAGTAAAACAAAAGAAAAAACTAATGATTTTGAAAAGAAGAAAATAAAAAAAACATCAAATTAAAAATTAGAGTTACCTCTTTGACAATGCCATCAGCTTCTTCTGAGTTAAATGAGCCCTGACAAAGTAAAACATGTAGAGAGACATTAGTTAATGTAACCATTTTGAGAAATCCTTATAATAAAGCTTACTAAAGTAAATTAAGCACTAAAAACAGGATTACACTGTAGATACATATATATACACATACCACACGCACACTGTCCATATAGGAATATATATATTTAACAGGAAAGACGCAGAGTCGTTTTATTTGATCACTACACGATTAAAAAAGAAGTATTATTAGTATTAATCTTTTTTTCAGAAACAGACTTATTTGAAACTCGAGCTTTTTTTGCTTAACGATTTTCGGGTATAAATAAGAAACGTTACGATTAAATCTGTGTGCTGAGAGAATGCTAAATGAGCAGGGACATACCCCTGGAGCTACATATTTATAAGATTAGATAAATGTTATGTAACTGAGAGTAGAGGGTCACCAACAACTTAACTACAGATTTTCGTATGCGATGGTATAAAATGACTTTAGACAAAAAACAGCGTTAGCATCTGCTTGGGATGCTAATGTTACGAGAAGCTAGTTATAGCTCTAAAAGCTAGCCATTTTAACAACAGTAAAAAAATACGTCAATTCAGTAACAAACCTGGCTTCCGTTATGGTATTCCTCCATTTCTGATAAATATCACAGGTCCAAAATATTTTCAGCCTTTAGTTTTTTTTGTTATAAAATTAAGAAAAATAGGAAAAGGATAACTGAGCTATCTTGGACTTCCGGTAAAGTGTCCACAACCTGCAACATAAACCACGAAGAAGAAAACCTGGGAGTTTTGCTAGATCTCGCGAGAGAAATTGGGGTTTACTGTAAAAACAAACATTCTTTTTCAGCTTTGTATTAAAAACTTTAGTGATATCACAAAACTTGAAATAATAAAACAATGACATGGATCAATTTATGACATTATGGAGTCAGAATATAAATCTAATGCATCTCGCTGAAAAAACATACAGATCACAGCAAAAGTGCAAATGTGCTCAATGTGCCAATAAATAAGAATATTTACATCCTCGCAGTCTGAAAACACACACACTGGAAACACAACCACAACCCAGTAACAGGTAAAGGTAATGCTGGTGATACTGGTGGAGGAGGAGGCTCAGCTCAGGCTCCGCTGGTTTTAGTGGTTGATTTTAAAGCTGCACTCACAAAAACAATGTGCTGGTGGCTTCAAACAGTGCAAAGAATTAAAACAATAATCTGCAGAAAGATTCAGAATGTACACCTCAGAGTTTCTCCATGTCAGTGCTGAATAAACCACCTCCATATTATAATATTGCTTTTTTTACACAAGGCTCTTTATGCAGGTTCCAGCACATTGAATTCAATGTCATAGAGGCAAGTATGAGTAGAACCAATGACCTAGATCGCAGCAGCATTTGTGGAATGATGGGTGTATGTACACAAAAAGCCCACAGGGCCTGGTGGCTCAATGGGTTAAGCGTCAGACTGGGATGCAGAGGGTCGCAGATTTGAAACCCAGTCTGACTCCTAATCCATCCCCTACCAGGTGTGTCCCTAAACCAGACACCAAGCGCTAGCTCCCTGTAAGTCGCTTTACATAAAAGCGTCTGCCAAACAAAGCAAAGTAAAGTAAAGAGGATCGGTACTGATCCCTGTAGAAGTCCTCCAACTCGCTCACACTTTGGTCGGATGTTTTGGACTAACCGAGGCCACCTGAGAGGTTTGGGATCACAGCACGGAGCAGGCAGCAGAGTGAGATCGCTGCTGTGCTCTGCCTCTGTTTGTCACCATGTTTCTGTTCTCTGCGGTGGCGGGGGACGGAGGCGCTCCCTGGACGGATGCATTCCCGCAGACGGGAGCGTCTGCTGGGGTTTGGCCCCTGACATCATTCTGTTTCTGCCTGGTGAAAGACAGTCGCCTGAAGAGGGAGAGCTGTGGACAGATGGTAGAAGTCGTACTGTAATATAGATATTATACTCTAATACAGACTTCCCTACACTTTCAGCTGTATTTTCTTATGTATTTACTCCCATTGTTTCTAGTACCTTTTTATCAGCACCTGATTGGCTCTTTGAGTTGTTGCCTACATTCCCATTGGCTGGTTTGAAGCTGCCATCTTTTATTTCAGTGTGCCGTGTAGTGTTTGGCTGCTCAATGATTTCCCCTGCTGTTGAAAAAATATCTAAAATGAGCCTAAGTGACAGAAAGTGTCAAACAATCCACCTGCGTCTGTTTTCTATTCTGAGCTTTGTCATTCATATATATATATACATTTCACTGCTGATTGAGACGGTAAATCTTTGTCACCCATGGGCTCGTCCTCAGGCACAGATTCTGCTCTCAGCTCCTCGGGCGTCTGCAGAGATCAGATGTTACGCGTTGGCATCAACAGGAGCGATGATGATGAATAATTCAGCTCTGAAAACTTACAGCACTCTCCGAGTTCTCCGGTATCTCCACCTCGGCAGAGGCTTCCTGCTCCTCCACCTCTTCATCGCCACTGTTGTCCTCCTCCTCCTCATCATCTTTGTTCCACCTCTGAGGAAGAAGTGAATTAAAGTCGTAAAACAAAAAGTTTTCTTTCTTCCAAAGTCTAAAAGATGTGAACTTAATTAGCATGGGACCTACGTCGACATGCTAGGGTAACTTCTACAGGAAGGGAAGTTAGAACAGAAAAGGACACAATGTAGGGAAGGAAATGAGAAAACAATCCTATAAGAATCATGAATTAATGTTTCCTACCTTGTTCCTTAACTAAAGAGCAGAACATTTGCTGAGAAGCAGAACTGAGCTCCTCCAGACCACAGCAGGGGACAATGTGGGGGTTAAAATGAAAATTAGAAAAAACACAAAAGACGATGACATGAGTGGAAAAGAAAAGAAGCCGAGAAAGATAAGAAAGTCGAGAAAATGAGACACACGCTGTCTGCAAGTCAAATCTGAGGGAGCAACAACACACCACACACACAATAAAACTGCTGATGATGAAAATGAATTTATTACAAAAAGCAAATAAGTCATAAAGGGGAAAAATGGAAACTGCCTGCTGTCACACTGAGCACGGGACGCGTGAGCTACAAACTCATTCGTTCAAAAACACTGAAACACAAACAATAAATAAACAGGCACAGAGCTGGATGTCAAACGTGGGATTTTCTTTTTCACACGCCGTAAACTGGACGTTTTAGTTTCCATGGTAACGGGTGTTATTTCAGGTGCAGGTACTGAGGTAAAACATCATCCCAAAACTCCTCTGACTCCCCAGCTGCCTGACCTTTCACCCCTGACCTCTTACTCTTTGTCACATCAGCTGACTTTTTGACTTCCTCTTCGTCCACATCTTCTTCACTTTCACTTGATTCCTCTTCATTTTCACTATCTTCCTCTTCATCTTCACTTGTTTGTTGCTCCTCTTTATTGTCACTCTCTTCTTCCTCATTTTGTTCTTCCTCATTCTCTTGGTCTTCCTTTTCACTCTCCTCCTCCTCTTCTTCTTCTTCTTCGTCATCTTCACTCTCCGCTCTTTCTTCATCATCTTCACTCTCCTCTTCCTCTCCTTCTTCATCAACTTCACTCTCCTCCTCCTCTCCTTCTTCATCAACTTCACTCTCCTCCTCCTCCTCTCCTTCTTCATCAACTTCACTCTCCTCCTCCTCTCCTTCTTCATCAACTTCACTCTCCTCCTCCTCTCCTTCTTCATCAACTTCACTCTCCTCTTCCTCTCCTTCTTCATCAACTTCACTCTCCTCTTCCTCTGCTTCTTCATCAATTTCACTCTCCTCATTTTCACTGTCCTCTTCCTCGCCGTTACTCTTTTTGTCCTCTTCATCTTCTTCTGTCTCCCCCTCTTCCCCGCCCTCCTCTGTTTCTGATGATTTTAAAGACTCACTTTCACCCTCTTCTTCCTCCTCTTCATTTTCAGATTCTTCTCCCTTGCCTTTGCTGTCTGTCTCACAACTTGACTTTCCTTTGCTTTCCTCCTCCTCCTCCTCATCTTCTACATCTCGTCTTTTGCACGCTCTCTCTCCAGATTCATCTTCACTTTCACTCTGCGTGATTCCACTTGTTTCCTCCTCTTCCTCCTCCTCAGTAGCGCTCTCATCTCCCTCCTCCCTCCTGCTTTCATCCTCATCAGTCTCCTCTTGGTCTTCAGTGACAGTGATACTGTCTCTATCATCTTCTTCTGTTACTTTCTCATTCTCCTCCTCCTCAGTTGCTGTACCTGTACTCTGCTCTTCCTCATCTTCTCCTTCCTCCTCCTCTGTGACCTGCCCCTTACCTTCATCCTCACTTGTGTCCTGACTCGTCCTCGCTTCAGGACTCTTGGGAGCAGATATGACCTTAATGCTAACGGCGGATTTGTTGCTAAAATCAGCTGATTCCTCACTTGCTGGTTTCGTCACACGATCTTCAGCGAGACCCCTACTGCTCTTGGACCGGGACTGTGAGCTACGACTTCTGGACGCCATCTCGTGTAATAAAACTGATCCTGCTGCAACTGATGCAGCTCCAGCAAGGTGATTCAAATGTCCCCGCGTTTCTTTTTTAATTTGCTCTTTCTTGGACTTTTTGGACAAATCTCTATTTTCGTTGGTGTGTTCCACTTTACCTGGAGAGCTAACTGCATTTTGACTTTGCACAATGACTGATTTGCTTTTAACTGCCACAAGTTTATGTTTTATCGCTGCAGATTCAGAGCTGGCATCTAAAACTGTATTTTTAATGTCTGGACCATCCTCTACCAGCTTCCTGCTGACTTCAACCAGCTGGTTCTTCCTCTGAACAGGCCTGGAACTCTGCTTGGCACCTACAGTCAGTCTGTTGTTAACGGGTCTCCTCTGGAGCTCCTCCACAGACATGATCAGATTCTCTTTGTTCGGGTTGGTTGTTTTCTGTCCCTGTGGGGGAGCACTGCGGCTCCCTGCACTGCGGCTCCTCAGGAGCTCAGTGGGCAACGCCCTCCGACGAGAGACGGCTTCACTCTTACGAGACGGTGAAGCCGAGGAGAAACTGCTGTCTTTTGTTTGGCTGTCTCTCTGTCCTTTACCGTGCTTACCCTTCCTCTATCCCGGCGCGAGAAAGCGAGGAGAAGATGAAAAAGAAGCATGCATTAGAGAAACGAAAAGACAGGCAGGAAAAACAAAAGACAGAAAAACAAATCAATATTTATAGATGGAAATAACGGAAAAAAGAATGACAGGAGCAACAATGAGGACATAGGGTCCTACTGACAGAGAAACGTGAGCGTTACCTTCTGAACTGGAGACAGTGTGAGTGTGTTCTCGTCAGGGTGCATCTTCATCACATGTGTCTATCGGGATAAAGCAATGAGCAGAAATGATGGAAGAATCAACCTGAGTCTAATATTCTGCCTTAATGCTGTCAACAACGTATAGGTCTGATAGAGACTTGTTGTCTCACCATGTTCAGGAAGTCTGTGGTTTCTCCCAGCCCTTTAACGCTGTCGATGTCAGTCAGGCTCTCCATAACGCTATCTGATGAGACAGAAACAGGGCGGCATGTTAGTCAGCTTTATGTTATCAGGTTGACTATATCAAATAAACTTAGAGTGAAGCTGAATGTGTCTGTTGGCTTTTAAAGCTTATCATCTATAAGCCACTTTGAACTGCACTAAAAGTTCATTTTAATACATGTAGAATGAAAATGAAGATGAAGCTAAAAGGAGTCTTTCGCAGATCCCAGGATTTCTGCTCTGGAATAAAAACGTTTAAACATCTTTCTGTAGGAGGAGGAGGAGCGGAAAGAACGAGGAGGAGGTACAGGTGAGGTAGGTACCCTTGTGGTTTGACCCTGTGCTCCCGTGTTGGTGAGTGCTACTGAGCACCTTTCTGTGGGTCAGCTCAGGGGGAGGCAGTCTGGGGGGGACAGTCTGGCTGGAGGCCGGCAGCGGTGGGTGGAGGTACCCAGGTGTCATAGCGATAGCGGTGCCAAACTGGTCTGGAGATCGCTCCTGTGGGGACAAACAAGGATGTTTGATTAGTCTGGAGTCGCTCTATTATCTCATGTAGCTCCTGACCTTTCACAATAATAGCACATTATTTTTCATAATAACTGTAATTTCTGCCAATGCAGAAAGAGAAAGTCTGGTTATAGCTGTAAATCATCTACAGCATCTGCATTATTTTATCACTCAAGTTATTCTGATTCTCAGCTAATCTTTGACTATATTTCACTCTCGCCACTCACCCTCTCCCGCCTGCGAACCCGGGCGGAGAGGCTCCTCTGCAGGATGGAGGAGTCGGCCGTGTTCCCCAGCAGCTCCACGTACGGCTTCTCCAGGTAATCTTCTGTCACGTCGTCCTCTTCCAGAGTCACGTCACCGCAGCTTCGATCCCTCGGCTGAGCCAGAACCACCATGTGACAGCCGCCGCACGAAGCCTGGACACAGGCAACAACGAAATGATGCGTCACTATTTCTAATATTACCTTTTATAATCTGTTAGGATTAATAAGATCTACAACAAGCTACTCATGGAATCCATAAAACATTTTAATGGAAATAAGATGAAAACTACTTATATAAATAAAAAAATTTAAATTAAACACATGATGTTTTGACATTATAAAAATATATTAAAATTAAACTTGAAGCACAAATAATCTAATTAGAAATAAAAAAAATACAAAGAGTAATTGTGTCTTCACCTGTGGAACATGTCACACTCAGATGTGAAACACCTACCGCCTGAACATTGTACTTAAGGAAACGTGAACACAGAGTTGGTTTAAACTGGTTCGCAAAGTTTTCTTCTCCCAGACACAGTTTCCCATGTCTGCCGTCTCCAAATGTGTAGAGCAAACCACCATCTGAAACAAACGTTACGCCACTTGATCAGACTGACTGAGGAAGAAACGGGTTAAAGGCGGTGAAACAGCGGCGAGGAAGCAGTTGACATATTCACCGGTTATGACGGCCGTGTGATTCTCTCCACAGGTCACCTGATGGACTCGTCCCTTCTTGAAGTGTTCGACCAGTCGCGGCAGCCGAGACTCAAATATAAAAGTCCCGTGCCCGAGCTGTCCGAACTGACCCAGGCCAAACGTGTACACGCCTTCACCTGAAGAGAGGAGGCATCAACAAAAGCCTTAAACCGTCCCTCTGATAACTGTGCTGCAGATTCATTGTGTGTTTTCTGCGTGTTTTCACCTGTTAGCACCACCGTGTGTCCGCCTCCACAGGACACCTGTGTCACCGGCGCTTTGATGCTCTTCACCAGCTGAGGGACTCTGTGTCCCGGCAGCTGGTCCACGCCCAGACCCAGCTTCCCACTGTCTCGCTCGCCAAACGTGTACAGACCTCCATCAACTGGGATGAACAGAGACAGCAGCTACAACTCTGATCTCGTCTTCACTTCTCTGTGCAACATTTATTTTTAAAGTTCTGCTGATTCACAACAGCCTCTTGGTTTTCATTTAGTTTACCAGCTCATGTTCATTTTAAGATCTACACCAGGCGGGTTGACACAGGTTGTTCCAGAGCTTTCCTTTGCTCACCTGTCACTAAAGCAGAGTGGTAATATCCACAGGACACCCAGCTGACTGGTCGCCCCACAGCGACTTCCTGTGGCAGACAGGCATGACTCTCCTTCCCCAAACCGATCTGACCCTCAGCGTTGTCACCCCACATAAACAGTTTACCGCTCTCTGTGGAAAAAGAGATTATTCAGAAATAAAAACCTTCAACACTTATTTATTTTTTTACTGTGGGTATTTTTCCAGAACCCTTTCAAATACTACATTTTTGGAGCCAGTTAAGACTGAACAATACAGAAAAAACAGAACATAGCCTAAAATAATCACCTGTGAGAGCAGCAGAGGTGTTTGAGCTGGCAGCGAGCATTCTGATTGGTCCGTGAGAATCAAAAAAATCTACTTTCTGAAACGTCGTCCTCTCCTCGCAGTCATCGAGTCCCAGCTGACCCTCACTGTTCCCACCTGAGGCGTATACTTTGCCCCGAACTGCACAGAAATAAAAAAATGGGAGGAAGAGTCGACTTAGTGAATTGGATGAGATAAGAACATGTCCTGAACTGAATCAACACTGACCTGTGCAGATGAGAGTGTGGTTTCTTCCACAGGCCACGAGCTGAACCTTCTCTGACTTCAGAGCTGAAATAACACAAAGGAAACGTCATGCCAGCATTGACAACACCAACACCTACACTCAAGACGCTCTTTTTTTATAGACTGAACTACACAACAGAGAGCCAAATACTAAAGACCAACCTTTGACACATGTGGGCTTGTTCACCGTCACTTTGGAGCCCAGACCGAGCTGGCCCCAGTTGTTGCTGCCAAACATGAAGAGTTTCCCATTTTCTGTAGACACAACAAGAAACATCAGTACAAGGCTGAATTTTATCGGACCATCCGTAGTTTCCTTTTTAAATAGAATCAGACAACAAACTTGTGGGTTACAACACAAACACAGTCAAACACATAACACAACGTTCACAAGAACCCCAACAGTGGCTCTTACTTGTTATTAAGGCAGTGTGTTCGTCCCCACAAGCTATTTTGAGGGGAGCATCGTTTTTAAGCCAGAATTTACTGGGGATGTTGTCAGCAAATTTACTCTTTCCAAAAGTGAAAACTGCTCCAGATTCTGGAAGACAACAGGGAAACAAGCGAATAAATGTGACGTATGTGATTATTTCACCTATCAGTGATTCAGATCGGGCACAGAGTATGCTGTGTTACTTGACAGAATAAAACCCCATACATCAACATGTTAAACTATTCCTCAGGATTAAATCAACCTCATAATGTGGAATGAACGTGACCAACGTAGGTTAATGAACGTTAGCCTGTTAGCTAAAGCAGCAGCTATCATGAACCAGCTAACTCGCTAATTAGCCCACATCTATAGGTTGAAACCCCTAATAAGACGTCTCATGTGTGAAATAATGAGATAAGTATAGTTATTGACCTGGTATCTCGTCTTCGGCCTCCCCCGCCATCTCTGCGGGACTTTAATCCGCTTTTCTCGGCGTGCTGGAGCCCCTGTTGTTTTTGACTCCCACAACCCGGAAGTAAACATAACGTCTCCTAGGTTACAACGCTGACGTCTTAAAGGAACAGGTATTATTTACACTTCAAATAGTTCAGTTCTTGTACTTATAATATTTTGGTTTGATGGTATATTTGATTATATTATGTTCTATTATTATAATATATACAAAACCATGCTACTGAGACAATAACTATGTCACAATAGTACCTCATAAACCTGTACCTATATGAGCACAAAGGAGAAGAGAACTGAACATTATGAGAACCTTTTTATAGATTTGAAAAATTACGACATAAAGAACTTCGATTTTTGTGCGTTTTATTTGTACATTTAGAGGCAACCGTGGCTTTGGTAGAGCAATTGCCTTTCAATCGGATTATCGCTTCCTGGCACCTCCAGTCATATTTCGAAGTGTCCTTGGGCAAGACACTGAACCCCAAGCTGCCCCCGCTTTGTCAGGTCAGCTGCATAGCAGCTCTGCCATTGGAGTGTTTGTGTGCTTGTGTGTGTGAATGAGAAACAGTGTAAAGTGCGTTGACTAGCAGTCTAGGTAGAAAAGTGCTATATAAGTGCAGCACATTTACCATCTACATTCGGACTCAGCAGAGAACGTGCAGTAGATGCCCCAGTGATCACTGGTGAAGCGTCCACATTTGAGTTTATCCAGACCAACCAAGCTCATGCTGTCAGGTTGTAGCTGTGGGATTCCGTCCATTGTGGCTTGGCGCAGGTACACCCGGTCAAAGCGGAAATGATAAGGGAAAGGAATTTCTTTGTTGGTGTTATATTTGGTGTCCCACGTGTAGCGGCAGTGCTGCGGCCTTCCCAGCTGCTCCCACACGTCACATACACCAGTGGGAAGCCCGACTTCAGTCACCTAGAATGGAAGATGGTGACCTGTAAGTTACCGTATGAACATTTTTCAACTCTCTAATTGTAGAATGTACAGAGGATTCCTTAACCCTGCTAGTTATAGAAATGGAAAAGGTTATACCTCAGCAGCCCTCAGGTTAGTGTCCCCTCCAAACAGGACTGTAACATCATCAGGTGCCTTGCTCGTTATCTTCATCACCAGTCGCAACTGCCTCATCCGCTCTTCTGCATTTTCCTTGCAGCTCTCAAGGTGGGAAGTCATCAGACAGAGTTTCTGGCCTCTGAAAAGCACCTGAAGCAGAACTTTCAGTTAATGCATCAATGCACCAGGTAAAAGTGACATAATTGAAAAGAACATTGTGGGTTTGTACTTGCGCAACAAGCAGGTTCCTCATCATGCAGCTAGATGGATAGTTGACAATCTTACTCTTCAGCAGTGTTATTCTGGACTTTTTCAGAAACATGCCAGTAAAGTATCCTTCCTTACCACCTGATGAGCCAGAGGTTGAGAAGAAAAATCAAGACCCCAAAAACGTTTGAAGCAAATGTTGTTCAGTCCCCAGCATCACTCCCTGACATGTACCTTCAATGAATGTGTAGTCAGCAGACAGACGCTTGTACAAGAAGCGGACATAAGGTTGGATGAGCTCCTGAAGATGCACCACATCAGGGGAGTATCTACATGGAGACAAATTGCATGCTGACCTTAAATGACCTGTTCCTCCTGCACATGTATCTATATGAACTGAATGAACGTGTGAAGCGCAGAGAACAGTGAGAACTCACCTGAGTAAATAATCGGAGAGCGCCCTGGCTCTCTGTGGCTGCTGCTCATCATCAAGTCCGTCCACATTCCAGGTGATCAGCGAAAGCTTCTCTTCATCTTGCACCAGTAGATTTTCTTTGGTTTCCACTGTGTCACTGCTGCAGGAAGCAGCTTCAGCTTCATCAGAACTGGGAAGTTTGAACAGCAGCTTCAGTGAATCACGTAGTAAAACATATGAGGGAACTTTTTTTTTTTGATTCTTTTTTTAAACACAGTCTGTGTTTAAAAAAAGAATAAAAAAAGAACGAATCGATCACACAGAATGAACACTCAACATATGAGGGGACACTATGGCTCAGACAGTTAAGTTACCCGTTTCCTGGAGCATGTTCCTCATCCTCTATCTTCACCGTGGAGCTGGTGGAGGTCTTCGCTGCCGTCTCTTCTCCAGCACACTGTTCATCCATAGTGTTTGGAAAGGCTCACGTATGTTGAAGTTAGAAGACTCCTCGCAGATGAAGTCAGCCCACGATCAGACCCGTGTGACTATTGCAGTTTCCAGCTCTAAACGATAACCTATAAACAGCAGACACTGGATGAAAAACATACGCGTACAACCAGCAACAAGGAAAAATATGAATGCCGTCATCTTCCACACCTGTTTAAAGTCCGCCAATGTTCGCAAAGCTACCTTTGGGCATGTTCCGATGTCTTGTGGCTTTGGCAGATACATTTCTACGCCCTGACAGCAACCTAGCGATGACGTAACCCAACAGCGCCACGTTGCGGCCTTTTAAAGCGACAGTAACATATTCTCAGCCCCAGTGTAGAATGTATGCCCAAAATATTTAGGAAAAGTGAACAGTATTTGACAGAATATAATGATGTTTTAATAGAAAAATAACATATTAGATGAAAAACATATTAGCTTATTTTCCCAGTGGACCAGTGTGCTGAGTAATCTACAGAAACATTCACAACAGGCAATAGGTTAGTTGATAAAACATTATATTTGTTAGATATGAAAATAGATAATGTGGTGACAAATCCTGGAAACAGTGGTGATGATTGCAACTCAGATGAAAAGGCAGCCATGAGACAAGCAGTGAGGGACATCAAAACATTTTCCTGTACAGCGCCAAACGCTGTAAAGGACTGTTTCACACACACACATTTGATGTAATGCAGAATGTGGCGATTCAAGACAACTCCACCAAAAAAATGAGCAAAACATTAGAGGATGCCAACAAAAACTTTAATGAAAAACTTTCATCCAAGTATTTTCTGATGTTGTAGACATGTTGATTGGTAATTGATTGATTACTGGAGAACATTATCAGCAGTTTAATTATATAAACTATTAGCTGTAGCACTGCTTATAAGTCTGGAGCTGTTTTATTTAGGGGAACTTTTTAATTGGTGGGTAGAGGAGAATAAAGACAGAACAACAGGGGTTTTAGGTTTTCTTTTTTATGCTTCCCCACTCAGCAGAGAACCTGCAGTAGATGCCCCAGTGATCACTGGTGAAGCGTCCACACATGAGCTTCTCAAGACCGACCAAGCTCATGCTGTCAGGTTGTAGCTTTGGGACTCCATCCATTGTAGCTTGGTGCAGGTACACCCGGTCAAAGCGGGAGTGATAATGGGCAGTAATACCCTTGTTAGTGTTAACACTGGTGTCCCACGTGTAGCGGCAGTGCTGCGGCCTTCTGAGCTGCTCCCACACATCACAGACACCAGTGGGAAGCCCGACTTCAGCCACCTAGGATGGAATAAAGTGTAAATTAAGATTTAAGTTTTGTTGCGTGTCCTATGAACATTTTGTGGCTTGAGACAAAAAAAAAACCAAACAACAGCCATAGCAACAAGTTCCTAAACTCAAACCTGCATAAACAGTGTTAGAATTAAGATTAGACACATCACTTCACAGCTGGGGCATTTACCCACAAGACTGTTTCCACACCCTGCCTGTTATCTGCATCCCACACTGTACCTCATTATCCCTCAGGTTGGTGTCTCCTCCAAACAGGACTGTAACATCACCGCGCGCTTTACTCATCCTAATCATCACCAGTCGCAGCTGTCGTTTCCGCTCTGCTGCGTTGGCCTTACAGCTCTCAAACTGGGACGTCATGAGACAGAACTTCTGTCTTTTGAACAGCACCTGAGGCAGGAAATACAGAAATATAAAGTAAAACAGGCAAATATACATTTTATGGTATCTCTTGACTGTGCAGAACTAACTCTGGCAACAAGCAGGTTCCTCATCATGTGAGTAGCTGGAAAGGGAACAGTCCCACTCCTCTCCAGTGTGATTCGGGACTTCTTCAACAACATCATGGTGAAGTATCCTTCATCTCCACCTGATCAAAGTGAGTGGACACAAATGAGATTCAGAACGAGCAGTAAACACAACAGATAACAAAACAAAGTGCAAATACATCATAACTTCCAGGTCACTTTGTCTCATGTACCCTCAATGATTGTGTACTCTGCAGCCAGATGTTTGTGCAAGAAGCTGCTGTAGAGTCTGTTGAGTTCCTGAAGAAACATCACGTCAGGCGAGAATCTACATGGAGGAAAATTCACAGGGTTTATGGAGCTTTAGTCATTAAACTGTCTATAGACACAGTGAACAATAATCTAAACTGCTGTATCTGCAGAGTTAATTATTTAGATTTTCATAGAACAGCTCACTTGGTTAAATAATCACAGAGCGCGGTGATTCTCTCCGGCTGCTGCACCCCATCACGTCCGTTCACGTTCCAGGTGATCAGAGAAAGTTTAGCATCTTGCTTTAATGGATTTTTTCCTTTTCTTTTTGCTGTGTCACTGCTGCAGGAGGCAGCTTCAGCTTTAGAAGAACTGGAGAGTTTAAACAGTAAACAACATTTACATATGCAGTGTAAAAACACATTAGTGTCATCATGGAGTTACCTTTTTCCTGGAGCTTTTTTCTTAGGCTTCTTCTTGCGGACTTGCTTCTCCATGTCAGCCTGAGAGAGATTAAATGTGGAGCCACAGTCGAACCAAGCTGAAGGGTTTATCAGGCGTCCTGTTTGCTGTAGCTATGTTGACTCAGATAAGGTCTCATGTATGATGCCTTAGTTTCTGTTTCCATCACATGATCAACAAGAGGGAAAATCTAGAACTAAGGTTATTTATTTATTATTGATCCACCTTTTAGTTCAAATTAAATATCAGGTATAATTTGCATTTCTTAGATTCCCACTATGAGCAAAACCAGCACACACACTAAGACTTCAAAATAAACTACACCGTTAAATTGAACTAATTTATTTTAAAAGTTACCTGTTTTTTTTTTTTAGTTATTTTAAATCAGATTGATATTTTCTGAAGTAAATAATAGAAACAGCATGATTCATGAAAATGTTATTTCACATTGTCCCACTTGATTTTGATCATTTAATTTATTTATTTTAAACTGAACTGAGTAGACTTTGGTGGTCAAAGTCGAATGTTTGCAATGGAAGGTAGAGGCAGACAATTGCAGTGCGATTATTTTTTAGTTACACATACATAACCCATTCATCCAAATACAATAGGAGTTTAATCTCGTTGGTCTGTGGAGGACAAAGAACGACTAATTTCCCCTTTACAAACCTTTGGCTCCTGATTATCTGCTGAGTCTTGATGTTCTTTCCCAAAGACATCAAACCACAATAAGCTGTATCATGTTTCTGGTAATACTGATTCGTGGTCCTAATCTTTGTGAGATCTATTTTAAATCACTAGTGTTTTTAGATTAATTTAGGGTTTTATAAATACTTCTATGATTTGCTTAAACTCCTTGTTGTGCTGTTCATAATAATAATAATGACTGTCACTGTAGACACCTAACTTTATTTGTGGTATGTAGGTTAGCAGGTATAGCAGCATGTGTGAGAAGCAGCAGACTGAAACTCAAAAAAGACATTAGGACAGGAGGTTTTAGTTTGATTTATTTGTACATTTGGACTCAGCAGAGAACGTGCAGTAGATGCCCCAGTGATCACTGGTGAATCGTCCACACTTAAGCTTCTCCAGACCGACCAAGCTCATGCTGTCAGGTTCCAGATGTGGGACTGTATCCATCGTCGCTTGGTGCAGGTACACTCGGTCGAAGCGGAAGCGACTTTTGAACCTCATCTCCTTGTTAGTGTTGACCTCAGTGTCCCACGTGAAGCAGCAGTGCTCCGGCTCTCCCAGCTGCTCCCACACGTCACAGACACCGGTGGGAAGGCCGACTTCAACCACCTAGGAGCGAAAGAAGTGAGCTGTAAATTACCATATGGACAATGTTGATGATTCTTGTGTGTCCTGAGTCTAATGGGTGGAGAGTCACAGAAAAGCAATGGTTCTTAAACCTAAACCTATGCAGGTAGCCACACAATCAGGCGTGGACAACAAATGTTTAGGTGTGAAAATGACTACTGGTTCCCAGAGCATGCAGGGAAACACATTACATATAGAGGACATGTTAAAACTTAATAAACCTTTTTCATATGCTCCTTATTCTCCCCAGAAAACCGTCACCTGTTATCTGCATCCCACACTGTACCTCATTATCCCTCAGGTTGGTGTCTCCTCCGAACAGGACTGTAACATCACCGCGCGCTTTACTCATCCTCCTCATCACCAGTCGCAGCTGTCGTTTCCGCTCTGCTGCGTTGGCCTTACAGCTCTCAAAGTGTGACGTCATGAGACAGAACTTCTGTCCTTTGAACAGCACCTGAGGCAGGAAATACAGAAATATAAAGTAAAACAGGCAAATATACATTTTATGGTATCTCTTGACTGTGCAGAACTAACTCTGGCAACAAGCAGGTTCCTCATCATGTGAGTAGCTGGAAAGGGAACAGTCCCACTCCTCTCCAGTGTGATTCGGGACTTCTTCAACAACATCATGGTGAAGTATCCTTCATCTCCACCTGATCAAAGTGAGTGGACACAAATGAGATTCATCGGCTCAGATGAAGATGATGGGGATGCTTTTCTTTTAATGTCTGGTGTAATATACCTTTAATGATTGTGTAGTCTGCCGCCAGACGGCTGTGCAAGAAGCGGGCGTAGGGTTGGATGAGTTCCTGAAGAAACACCACGTCGGGCGAGTATCTACATGGAGAGAAATGCACACAGTTACTAGGAGTTATTACACTATTTACGTTAGAGTGTAATTTGATCTTGTTTGGTGTAAGATAAATAGAGTTTTGAAATATTATCTAATCTGTAATTTGTGATCATTTCCATAAGTCACGTAAACGGTTGTTCTCACTTGGTTAAATAGGAGCGCTCTGGCTCTCTGCGGCTGCTGCACCCCATCAAGTCCGTCCACGTTCCAGGTGATCATAGAAAGTTTGTTGTCATCATGCTCCCGTGGTTTGTTTATGGTTTCTACTTTAACACTGTTGCACTGAGCAGCTTCAGCTTTAGAAGAACTGAAGAAAGAAGTTACACAAGCAGCAGCATCAGTGAATTACAGGGTAAAAATTATGAAATGCCTCTACAGTTCACCGAGTTACCTGTTATCTGAAGCATTTGTGTGGACATGCAGCTCCTCCATGTCACCTTGAGAGTGTTGAGAAGTGGAGGCTACAGCTGCTCCGAGGTGAAGTGTTTACCCGGAGTTCTTTGTGCTGCAGCATAGTCATGTTGTGATGTAAGTGGTGTGTGGCTTCAGTTTCTGTTTCCTTGTAACACATCACATGCTCAACAATCTACAACTGAGGTTATAATAAAACTCAGGCCACTGGTCCAAGTTTTAGTTGAAATTAAATATCAGGCATCATTTACAGCCCTGTGAAAATAAAAATGAATATGTGCCATTCACAATCTACAGTGATATAAAATAATTATCAACCTCCGTCAGGTGGCAGATGAGTAATTAGGGGATGTAAAATATTTTGTCAATATTTAACAGTCACATCAACACAGTCACATCTGTCTTATAATGTAGCTACAAGAGTCTTTAAACACTGAAACCACGATAATATTTTCTTCTTGTCTCCACCCTATTGAACAATTCTAATACAGCCCAGTGACTCATGATGATACCATTCTTCAAGCTTTGGCGGGTTCTCAGAAATATGGGCAGTTCAACGATGAGGCGTTTGAGTGCAGCAAAAAATGCCCCACATCAGGTTCATAGAGTAAACAAGTGGCTTTTAACTGAGGTATTCTTTCAAACACGTCTTTGAATTGTTCATATGATCACTTAAAAGTATAAGTTAGTCATATTTCTGTTCATATTTACTTATACTAATATGCAATCTTCATCAGATTCACTACATTTATAGCACCATCTGTTTTTACCAGACACTCATGGGAACACATTATCTTTTTACTATTCTTTTTGATGTTTTTCTTGCAAATATTCTTTATTTGTTTATTAAGCGGAACCTTTGAACTGCGCGGCTGTTTGACGTCGGGTTGGATTCGGTGGAGGGACGACAACGTCTGTTGCTAACATTGGTTTACTTACATATTTGCTTTGATATTTTAGTATACGGGTCTGTGCATTTGCTCGAATTTGTTGAGATTTAATGTATATATTATTCTCTCATGTACATTTAATTTTCTTTAACTGCAGAAAAACGAACAGTTTGCTTCACTAACTTTTCTGCTTCCTTTGCCTTGGTGCAGCGTTAGCCAACAAAACTCAGTCTGAAATTCAAATGAACGTTTTTGTGATAAATTACTTTTATTGTTTAAGTGAAAATATCACCGAGTTGAAGAATAGCTCCTATAATTTCAAATAGGAATTTTAAATTTAGATGTGTGTGAGTTCCGTTTTGTTTTTAACCGTTTATCACTACTGCAATCTTTCATTTTGAATAAGGAAAAACTACGTTTAATACCTGTACGTTCTTTATGCACAATACATAGAAACACTTTTGGTGTCACATATTTCTGACGTTTTTGCCGTTTTTTGTGTCCGTCCACTAAATCAACTACAGCCTAACGTTAGCTAGTTTAACGTCCTCGTTATTTCTCGTTATCTAAAGAATTGTTCACTTAAAAGTTCCTTATTGTACTAGAATTATCGCCGAAGTAAAAAGCAGCTTCTATCAACGAGTATGTGTTTTAAAGTTTTACGATATTTTGTAATAGTGTGGGCCGAAATCTAAAACAACCTCAAACTGCTTGAGTTTTGAATGAAGTGTTGTTTAACTTAGTCATGTGTGGCTGCCTATTTGTTATTGAACACGGCATGTCTGCGGTGTTAAAGAACAGCCTCCACCTGTGTAGAAAAGCTTTCAGATAATATGCTGTAGTCTGAGAGCCACTCCAACTTTAAATTAGGAGTTTTGTGAATGGAGTTTGGTGTGACGCTGTCGCGTGCCAGGACCACATCCCGCCCTGATCCCCTCCGACCGCTGGCATCCGCGCGCAGCTTTGTGTGCCTGTTATTGTTGTCATAAAGTTACTGATTTGGAATTTTTGTGATTTCTAAATTGGCATGAGTCACACGCCCAAAAGCAGAGACTAACGAGAAATAACCTCGTTTCTTTCCCCGAAAACTGTCCCATTAGAGACCAGCGGAGAGGAGCCGGTAGCCGCAGGAGCTGCCACCGTGGTCACGCTGCTGCAGAGGGGTGATTATGCGGCCTGGACGGCGTCTGTAGCGCTGCTGGAGGTGAGTGATTAAATGAACACGTTAAATAAGAAAGAAAAGTACACTGTTTTATTGGTGTCAGTGTTCATAGCCAGAACATGCATTTTGGTAGTGTTGTGACCCACAGACATGTTTTCTGTCCGAAGATAGGGAGCCTGTTCCAGCCTAAAGCAACATTTTGTTTCTGTTTTGTCGGACTGCTAATACAGAGATAAATATTTTACACCGATGGTTCATATGAGACTTGCCAACCTCCCTCTTTATCTCTGTTTTCGGTGTTTAGTGTTTCCGTTTGGCCCCTTCTGCCACGATGGAGATGGACGGAGCCCCCGCTGACATCCTCCTCCAGCAACCCTGGCTTCCTGTGAGCATCGGCGACTGTCAACTTCTTGCCAAGAGCTGGTTTGGAGACACTGCGTACCACATTGTGCTGACTGACATGAATAGTGTGTGGGAGGAGAAGATGGAGTCCAGAGCCATCCAGAGCCGAGCTCAGGTAGTTTCCCCTCCAATCCCATTTCATGTCTTCCACGTTGTTCTGCGTTGTAAATGTAATTTACCAGTGACCCGACCTGCTCAGCTTTTAAAACTACCTCCTGTTTTGTTCCATCAGGAGCTGAACAGACGTCTGCGAGCCCCGGTCAGAGCTTTCTTCTCCCACCTGTGTGAGGTGATCCAGCCCTGTCTGTCAGGAAGTGGCGACCGAGCTGCAGGTGAAGCCCAGATTTCTCTAACACGACAGGAGGACGGTAACATTAGCATGAAGCTGAAGAGTGAGCTGGCAGGGCTGCCCTTCTACTGGGAGTTTCACTGCACCCCAGCGCCCGTCACACTGGTACGTTCAGCTTTGAGCTTTTTAGGGAATGTTTCAGTTTAGGTTTCATTGATTCCTGAAACGTTAAAGGTCTGATAACTGTTTACAATGTCTTCAAGCTAGATGTAAACAGTTCTGTGGGTGTTTACAGGCGTGTGTGCAGCTGGTGCGCCCCCTGGTGGCGATGAGCCGTCTGCTGCGGCATCAGGTGAAGCAGATGGAGGGTCTGCTGCTGAGGAAGGACGCGGAGATCCAGGACTACAGAGAGAACGGAGCCACGCTCAGCAGAGGTGCACATGCGCGCCTTCACTATAAGTGATGCACGAGTCTGCATCACGCTGCAGCATGTGAAATGCATCTACAGTAATATAGTATAATATATGAGAACCAATACAACTTTAAATAAAAATAAATATTGGTGGCTTCACGTTTTGCTGCAGTGTAGCAGACAAACAACGTTTTGTTTTGTGTTTGAATCTAGAACGACTGCAGACTGACGTGTTTGAGGAGCAAACCTACACAGAGGACTTCATGGCAAAGGTGAGGGGTCACACACACACTCGCACAGACACACACACACCACAGCCTGCAGCCTGTTGTTTGCGTCTGTTTTTACCGTCCTCTCTGCTCCGTGCCCGATCATTAAGCGGCTGTGGCGACCACACAATAAAACGCTGTGGCTGCTGAACAGTTAGTGCGAGACCCAGTGGTTGGCTTTTTCAAATTTTTGGTGGGTGAGTGTGTGTGTTTCTGTGTGCCCACTGTACTCAGGTGTGGAATTTCTCAGCTCTGACAGTGACTCCTGCTGAGTTTGTAAGTGTGTGATGATGACTGACTGAGAATTTCAGATCAAGCTGTGGAATCTCCAACGTGTGTCCGTCTGCTCCCTCTTGGTTTATTTTATTTTTTGAGGTTTGCACTTTATTTGTTTCTGTAAATGCAGGAGGATGCTAGGTGTGATGGGTTGCTCTTCATTTCAGACCTGTAGGACACGGAGCATGTTTTAGTTCCACGTGTTTCACTTTTCACTTTTATAGCATCATAACTTTCCACTGAAGAACTACCAGTGTCTATTGTGAGGGTCTCTATAAATAGAAAAACTAAAATTAGCTGCTTCCCTTTGTGTTTTGAGTTTGTCTGCAGAAAACAGACACATTGTTCTAAACCTGGTTTCATGTGAAGGTCGGGGAACTTTTAGAGTTGAATGCCAGAGATCTCAAAGAGGGAAATTTTCTCCACGCTGTAGTATAATTCACCGTTTGTTCAGTGGCGTCGTATGTTGGTTTTCATACAGGAAACCAGTTTGTTTGTTGATTTGTTTGTCTAAAAGGACAAACCAGGAAAGAATCTCATTTTAAGGTGGTGGTAATGCTCCAGCTCAGGTAGACGGAGTCATGGAAAGTTACACCAGGGTCACAGTGGCGGCTCTGTCTTCTGCTTTTTGGTGACCACACATGAAGAAGATGAGAAATGCTGCAGGGGATCAAAGTCTCCCCTCGTGGCAAATTCCACCGGGCTGCGACGAGGCCACCTTCAGACCAAAGTCCAAACCGAAATAAAACGTGTCTTGGAAAAATGTCGCAGAGACGCGTCAAAGGTGGACGGACCGCGGCCCGTGTGTGAATCGGAGAAAGGGTGAAGGCGTTTGGCGTATGTGTGCAGTATTTATCTATCATGAGCCCAGCCCTGTGTGCGTGCGTGCGTGCGTGCGTGCGTGCGTGCGTGCGCGTGTGTCAGAGACTCGTGTTTGTGTCCACGTCTGTGTCCGTCTCCATGGCACCCTGCACCCGACCGGTCGAAAACTCGGCTTGTTTTGCAGACATGGATTCAAATCACTCTGAAATTAATCATGCAGGGAATTAAACCAAATATTTCAAATCACATAATTAATGGGACAAAACACTTTTTACAGCTTCTTAAATGTGCTTTGCTCACGCTTACCAGCTTCCTCCGGGGTTGGTTCGGTTGTCATTTCCCAAACATGAGGCTTGTATGTGAAAAGCAGACGTCACAGAAGAACCGAGAGGATCACATGAGATGATGATGGTGGTGAAGTTTGCCTGTTTGGATTTGGAAGTTTGGTTCTGCTAAATCAGTCTAACCCCATTTACGGCCTGGACTCTGCTGGACTCAGTCTTATTGAATGCATGTAGACCTGAGGTGACTAACTGTTCATGAGTCTTTATCTTGTCTAGCCCGCGTCTTGATCTCAGAATTACTGTCCACACCTTTTCCCCAGTGACTCAGATACTTTTGGTGTTGGTGACGGCTGTTTCCTTCTTGGGAACTCGTATCACGGTTTCCTGGCTGGATCATAGACGCTCATGATTTCCAGCAAGATCTGCTACCTTTAAGGTTTGTTTAGGGTTAGTCACCAAGACTTACGGGTTAAAGTTCCAGTAAAATGACGGGAGAAATACTGTGTACACCATCCCACCCGACATCTCAGGTGCTTTATTATTCATCGTTGTTGTGTGTGTCAGACGTCACACTTCATCCAGCTCAACCATACTCTGACCCAAGCCCCGAGAGAAGGGGCCATAGGAGTCAAAGAACCTGGTCTTCACTTTTTCTCTTACATTAATCTGAATTTTACAATCTGTAAATAAATGAAACCTGTATATATATAAAGCGAAATGAATTAATCATCCCCACAATTCACCAACAGTCTTTTTGTTGAGTCTATACGTTGTCTAAGCGGAGACACGTAGACTGAAGCGTTTGTGTCTCCTGTTATCGTAAATAACACCCAGCTTTAGTTTCATCAGGTTTTCTTCCTTGAACTTCTCTGACATTTACAGTCATGTACGCACGGCGTTCCAACACGGAGCAAAGCAGGACAAATACAAATCTTTCACCAATTCCACAAACGCCCGTGTTTGTGCTTGCGCCGTTTGTGGCCGGCGTTTCCCACACCAAGGGGAGCGAAGGGCAGAGGGACAGCGAGGAGAGAGGCGATGATGACAGGAGCAGCAGCTTTTATTTTCAACTGCAGCTTTCCATGGAAGCCCCACACAAACACCCCACCCAGCTCAGGTCAACATTTACATGGGTGGAATTAGCCTGCGCTTCCCACTGAGACGCACGCACGCACACACACACACACACACACACACACACACACACACTTGGATTTAACTTGGGTTCTGGCTAAAGCTGCTCACAGAGCTGATGGATAAAAAAAAAGTTCAAATCCTTTTAGGCTCACATCAGCTACCTCTAGGACCTAAATTTGGAGAGTGTGTGTGCGTGTGTGTGTGGTGGCAGCGGCGGCGGCTCATGATCTGGCAGAGGGGAGTGCTGGTCCACACAGAGCAGGCTGTGACGCATGCTTTTGGTTTTTCAGTGTGTGTGTGTGTGTGTGTGTGTGTGTGTGTATGACTCATGCCTTGCAGTTTTCGGCGCGGCAGCATCACAGTTGTCAGGCTCCGAATTGAACTGTCACCGCTCGGGAACGGCGCCCGCCTCCTGTTTCATGGGACGGCGGCTTCACAGCTTTACGACAACCACACTTTAACTACATCTGACAATTAGTGGCCACATCTGAACCAAGACACCTCTTTGAGCCGCAGAGAATCGCACGTTTGACATTTATCTGACTGTTTCTAAACATGCGGTCCAATGGATGAACGGTGCCCCGACGATGGACGTGAACTAGCTCTGTGAAGCCTGGATATTGCTGTTAAGATGCTAAAAGGCCAAAAGCATGACGGAGGCGTGGAGTGAGGTGGGGCGTGAGGGAGTAGGAGGAATGATGAGGAACGAGGTGGCCAGAGAGGAGAGGAGAATGTGGCAGCCACCTCTCCTCCTTTTCTCCCTCTGTTCTAAGTAAATCATTGACTCCTGTAAACCACACTGAGAAGCTCTTTATCGCACTTACCCGAGGAATTCGGTGCCTGGGTGGTAAGTAGGCGAGGTCAACGGAGGGGTTGACATGAACTTCTTGGCCCTAATATTGTTACACAAATAAACACGTAGCATTTGGTGGTTGTTTGATAAATAGCCATTGTCAGCCAAACGGCACCTACCGGTAGGCGGGAGTTTGTTGAGAGGGGGCTGAACCAGGAAGTTGTTCTGTTCTTTATCGAAATCAGAGCAAACGAATTGTTCGGAATCAAGTGGAAGCGGTTCCCACGTTGCTGCTGTGGGTTGCAGAGTAAAAGGAAAGAAAAAGGCCGTTTAGGTTGGAGAAGTCGTTAGGAAACCAGAGACAGCTGATTGTTGACTACACCCGACGACGTAGCTCCTGAGCTCAAACCGGTTTTGTATTTGGCCCTACTAACCCACACCAGTGAGCCCAGTAACGACTGACAGCGATCCTTCATTGGTTAATTGGGTGATCACACGCATCATGACACCAGTCTGTCACAGGATGAAGTTCTTCTTCAGTTTATTACTGATGCTGTGCCATCACCTCCGCGCCCTGCAGTCCTATGCACCTTTAGCTGAAACTCCCGCCCTCCTTATGTCAGGGTATGGACATACATGTTTGCTTTGGCAGGAGAACATGCGACAGTTGGCGCTCTGAGAACTCTGGTGGTTACTGAGCAGGGGTTCGCTGTGTTCCCTGCTGTATTTATCCACATGGAAGTTTTGTGCTTTTCCCTGACTGCCGCCTTCCGCTTGATCAGCTTTCACAGGTTTCAGATCATTTTCAGCTGTTTTAAAGACTCAGTGGGAAAGAAAGAAGCAGTTTAAAAGGTGTGTTTCTAAATGAAGAGGATCCAGTGTGTTCTCTGTGCGGATGATGTTTATTGATGAAATAATAAGTAGACTCATTAGCCGTGGCTGTAGTTTCTTCTCTTTATGGAGTAAAAGGCAGCAAAACAAAAACATCTCCTCCTCCCGTGCTCTCTGCCAGTTGCACACAGTTTCCACAGGGTTGTCCCTGCTCTGGGTCTGTAATTAAGCCCTCTGTGGCCTGGCTGCTCCCGCTCTTCAGCAGCTGGCCACTGGGCCGAGCCCCAGCCTGGACTGGCCGAGTGCGGCGTCCCACAAAGTCATCATGAGACAGTGAGCAACATGAGAGCAGCAGCAGTCAATCCCGAAGAAGCACCTTCTGTAATATTGTGTTTTATTTAGCGAACAAGCCAGCGCGAGGAAGAAGCCGGTGTCAGCCGGAGGCAGACGTGACGGCAGGAGAGGTGGCGTCAGAGCATCAGGGAAGTTTGGTCTGTTTCAGCCCGCGCCGCGTTTCTGTATACGTCAATTCAGTGTTTAAGTCCCAGTATTCTTTAGTATGTTTGTCCATCTCACATCTCCAGAGTCTTTCTGCTGAAGACGTATAACAGGGGGATGTTTGATTCCTCGCTGCTGCTCGAGCAGTTTGACCTGTGACCTTACGGAAAGCGACGCGCTGGCTTTGGGTCGGGATGTGAGTTTGTAGAGTTGTATAGCAGCAAAGATGGGGGTGTGAGTGCATTAGTACCATACCATACCATACCAGCTTTATTTATAAAGCACTTTAAAACAAACCACAAAGGGACAAAGTGCTGTACAGAGGTAAAATAACATAAAACAGTTAGAATTAGATATAAATCAGATCATAAATAAAATAATCAAACAGAATAAAAACAAGATAAAATGATACAATCTAATAAAAACAATAGTGAGTGAGTAGGAGACCCCCCCCCACGTTCAAACAGCAGTAGCAGCTCATTTAAAGTATGAACTGTTTACGTGCTAATAATAGAAAAACTCTTCCTTCCTCTCATCACCTTCCTCACACTGGATGCTTTAATGTGGGACAGAAGGAGGCGGGCCACCAGGTGAGCGCTCCTCCTCCTCCTCCTCCTCCTCCCTGGGCTGTTTCCTCCATGGTTGGAGGACTTTGGTCTGTTACAACAGCAGGGAGAAAACTTTTCAGATCTTGTGGACGAGAGGTTATTGACCCGCTGAAATCTACTTTTTATTCCTCGTCTGGTGTTTCCTATTTGTCCAGCAGCAGTCTTTACCTCTAGAGATGACTTTCCTAAAATACACACGTGTATAAAGAGGAAAAAAATCACTCAATGTTTGGCACAACAAAACATTTTTGTTTGTTTGCTAAATATACAGTAAAATATATCAAATTAAATTGAGATGAAACAAAAGTTCACTAACCAATAATCATAATTCAAATGTAAACTCACATTTGTTAGTCAAGAATAATTCCAGCCATGGTGCAGGTCGGTGTTTTACTACAAGTGTGACCCTGACATGACGTCTTTGGATCATCAAATAACAACTTGGAGTTTAGTGCCTCAGCGCAGCCGGATTCAACAAATTGAGCCCAACATTTCAAAACCTAATCATCTGAAGTGAGCTGGTTGGCAGGCAGCGGGGAGGAGGGGGCTGTTCGATGAGAGGGAGGGTGGGGGAGTGAATAAAAAAGCCAGAGAATAAGGTGGGCTTTCTGCTGCACATTGGTTTCTCTGTGCCCAAAGCAGAACTAAGCCTCACCGGAGCGAACATTTATTTTTACGATATCTAAACAAACAAATAACAAAAATAAATCAATGCGAAACCTCAAAACCTGACCAGAGTGTGTTTAGGAGCCCCTCTGCCCTGACAGCGAGTGTGAGACCACCGCTCTCTCCCGGTCAATATTTGAGGAGCTAATTTGGACAGTTTGTCCTCTGAAAAAATGAGGGCTTTAGTGAATAGCGTGTGTTTTTCTGTGCATTGGCCGTGCGCTCGCATAATGTCGCATGGGTCTCCAGGCACCCTTATCTGTCAGGCCTGTGTGTGTGTGTGTCAGTTGTTCCCGGTCTCCACTCAGCTGGGCCAATAATGCAGCTTTGATTAGCGTCTTATCAGAGCGTCGGCACACCCTGCATCACACCTTAGACATGTGACCCTCACAGCATGTCCACGGCTCTGAGCTGCGCCTGAACTCATGTTCAGGTTCACGCTGCTGATTTTTTCTGTTCGGTGCAGAACTGACTGACTCCCAAACAGCTGTTTAATGAAGCAATCCGAACACCGGGAAGTCTGCAAAGCAATCAGACAATCAGAACATTGTGAATGTTGTGGTGAAGCTGCTCCACTCTTGCGTTTCTCTGGTTTCAGGCTCTTCCTCTGCTGTGTTCAGGGCAGCAGGACGCTGGAGGCTTCAGCGCCGACCTGCAGCACCTCTACGCAGCCGTCACCGCTCACAAAAACGCCCGAAAACGCAAACTGTCTGAGGAGCACGTCGTCCAGCGGGACCAGGAGCCCACGCAGGAACCGGAGCTCCGCCCATCTTTAGGTGTGCCTGGTTCAAACAATAACAGCGTAATAACGTCTGTCTGCTCCTTTCGTCCGATTAAAGGTTTGACTAAAAGCCTTTTGTGTGTTTTTGAGCATCTGTGTTCTCGTCCCTCAGGTGGTGGACCCGTCTCCAGCGAACCAGCCGACACAGACCGAGAACAGACCCACACACAGCAGAGTGACGGAGCTGGAGCCAGGAAGGCCGACAGGTCACCGGTAAAACGGGTGGAGAGGGTGGAGGATGCGGAGAAGAAGGTGTTAATTCAGGAATAACATAACTCATGTATTGAATTTTAAATCATTGATCACTGTTAAACTACCAACTAAATAAGAAGAACAATAATAAATCATGAAATAGATATTTTGCCTGCACTAAAATGTCTGTCGGCACGTCTTCTCTTTTTCTCTTTCACAGTCTCCACTCGTCACGTCCCACCCGGCAGAGCGACCAGCCTCCAAACCAAAGAAGAAGAAAGTAGGACTGTTCAGATGAGCCCGAGCAGTAGGACACACTCACAGTTCAGAACCTCATTTACAAAAAGGGACATTTTATGAATTAATGTGGACATTTTTAAAGCTTTCCCTTGAAGACAACACTTGTGTTTATCTTAATGTTTTTAATTTTCTGGTGATAATTGTTAATATTATAATATGTTTTATTGATCTATCAATTTTAGAGAAAACAAAGGCTTAAATAAACATGTAGGTTTTATTATTTGTGTTTGTTTGTTGCCGGTTTGTATTGATATTCTTTGTCCTTCAGCCCGAGTGTAGTGGGTTGTCGATAAGAGCGTCCGTTGTGCTTTTTTCAGAGCACAGTGAGATGTTGACTCAAGGTGTTGCAGCATCTGGGGAATGCTATTGAAGTCGAGAAGCCACTGTTTGTCTGCACAGCTCTGAAAGAATTCAGGAGTTTCTGCGTGTTACTGAGGAAAATGGTGCAAGTGTGGAGATCTATAGAGAACACGTCATTAAAATGTCTGGTGTCATTTTAGCTCATTAATCAGCTGACTGGAGTGAAACAGTTTTAGATTTCAAATAAAATATGTCCTGACACAGAGGGAGACTGAAAACAGTCATAATTTCACTGTGCGCTCCTGTAAATCCTCCTGAAGGCCCCTGGCGGCCCCCAGACACCCCTGTGGGCTCAGTTGGTGGAGGGTCTGACATCAGCGGAGGGCTTAGCAGGCTCAGCGGTGGAGTGTTGGGTGTCTCGTGACCTCTCCCCAGAGACAATGCAGCGTGGTGATCTCCAGCGGCATCCGCGGCTGATCTCCCTGCACAATGTTCACATTAAACCTAAAGATTTGGAGCGCTGCAGGTCAGTTCGTGGTTCGTTTTAGAGTCTGCTGCTGTATTATTAGAAGCGAGTTGTTCAGGGTGTGACGTCGTGTCCCGGTATGTCCAACATGATCAGATATTAAAAACGTTCACACCTGTAATCAGGGCTTCAGATCAAAGCAAACTCCATCTATCACTTTCTAAACTTAAAGCTGCGTTTTTTCTTCCAAGCCTGTGTCTTTTACATGTAAACATCAGATTTGTTTATGGCTTAGAAACATGAGATTCAATATTTTCTATATACATTTGGATTTCTACTGTAAATGATTAGAAAATGTGGCTTTTCTTCATGTTGTAATGAAATAAAAATCTCTTCAGGCGTCAAATAACCAGATATGTTTATGACAAATCAGGTTCTATCCGTATGGCAGCTCAATGCCTGGTTTTTCAGTCCTTTATTTCTAAGTATGTGTCATGAGGTGTCATTTTAGCTTTTGCAGACTGGTCCTGGAGCCTAACATGCGTCCTGGAGCACTTTCCAGGTGGTTCCAGTAGTGTGATGATGGGTGGACATGAGCAGCAACAAGAATGGAATTTGCTGTGATCTTCGCTGTTGTCAGACATGGATGGATCCTAAAGTGATGAAGACTCGTGTTGTGTGACCACAGAAACGGATGATCTTTCTGTACCGAGCCTCAGATGTCACACAGCGGCGCCTTTTCACGTCTGGACGCGCGCACCTGCGTCTTGGCTCATTGACGGGAGTCCAAAGGACAAAGATCAGTGAGCGCGCGCCGGCCTGGACAGTCTCGTGGATCAGTGTGCGTCTGTCTCCTGGCTGACAATAAACAGATGAAGGCGGCCGCGGGGCCTGTGCCACCTCGGTGGGAGGAGAGGACGGAGCAGAGGGCAGGTCCAGCAGGGCGCGGTCTTCTTCTCCTCCCGCGGCACCTCATCTGTTCTGTAGTAGGATCTCTTCCATTTCCATTTCTGCCAACAGCCCTGCGCCACAGGGACGCATTGAGGACAAATCCGAGAGGCAGAAACCGCTGCGGGGACACCCTTTGACCGCCGTGCCCAACAGACACAGACGGCCCACGCACCGCGCGCCTCCGTGTCTGTCTGTAACCCGTTTCTCACAGCTCTGACACAGAGGGGCCGCTTTGAACCCGGCTGCCAAGATAAACCCACCTCGCCTATTTATGCCCCTGCCTCCGCTTGCACTCGGGACAGGAGCGTCTCAGCAGCGCAGAGGACAGGTTCGCCGCTGCGCACTTTGTCTCCAGCGGCGCACTCGCCACCTTTACGCGCCGGGAATGGCGACTTCTGGGGACTCGCGGACGAGTCCTGCTCCATCACCTCCACTCTAACGTCATACAGGGAGACCCACGAGGAGGGGGGGCATTATAAAAGACATACAGCGGGGACAGCTTGGCCACCCGCCGGGGTGTGAGACACCGGCCCCGGGGCGGAATGCTGCTCCCAACGCTGGTGACGTGCCTCGCCGGGTGCGCCTTTCTCCTCTCCGCGGTCAGCGAGGGCTGCGGGCCGGGTAGAGGCTACGGTAAGAGGCGAACACAGAGGAAGCTGGTGCCGCTAGCCTACAAGCAGTTCAGCCCCAACGTGGCCGAGAAAACGTTAGGAGCCAGCGGGAGGTACGAAGGGAAAATAACCCGGAACTCTGAGCGCTTCAGGGAGCTCACCCCAAACTACAACCCCGACATCATCTTTAAGGATGAGGAGAACACAGGTGCAGACCGCATGATGACACAGGTAACCCTCCCGGCCGCCGTAGCGCCCCGCAGCCCTGGAGCCTGCGTATGAAGGAGGGTTCTCGCTGCACTTTGCTCAGTCATTAACAGCTGTTATCTCTTTCCTCGTTTCTTGTTGACACAGGGTTCGTCTCTGCAGAAAGATGTTAACTTCGCCTTAAATAACAAAACGTCAAACTTCAAAAAGTTGGATCTTTTTACGCTCTTTGACAAACGCTGATTGCAAAACGTCTCTTTGCACAACCCATTCTCAGTCAATTGTAAAAGACAAACCTGCCCGCAGCTTGTTGACACAGCGCGGCGTGTGTGTGTGTGTGTGTGTGTGTGTGTGTGTGTGAGACCAGCCTGAATCAGAGCTGAGATTTCAGAGGTTCACTGTGGGCAGCTCGTGCGTAAGAGGGAAACTCCGTGTGGAAAAGAGCTCGCTCTGAATTAAAACACGTTTCTGTTTTACATCATGTTTTGGTTAGAGTCCGGGTCAGGCGCGTGCTGGTGTTGGCCGTGTAAGCCTGACTGGCCAGAGTTAACAGTCGCCTTCAGGACTGTCAAAAGGTTGACGACACCGTCACTGATGTGGCCCCTGGTGGAATTTATTTTACTCCCAATTTCCCCAGGAATAAAGTATTTATATCTGGCTCCTGTGACCGCGGGCTCTCTAAGCGGCACAGTTCACGTCCGCACACCCACGTGGGGAATGAAAGACGCGCTGTGAGCTGGCTGCGCGCCGCGCGAGCGACTCACCTGAGAGTGAACACGCGGCAGATTCAGTGAGTCTCTGTTTGTTCCTGCCGTTTTCAGACAATTACTCCAAGGTGTGAAGATAGAAAAGTTCACAGTAGTTCGCTTGAACGTCGATGAAAGAGGAGATTCACGCTCTGACAACGCGTCTCCAGCGCAGCGCGTCCTGCGCTCAATTTATGGGCTCCGTGCCGCAGGAGACAGATTCCTGTTTGTCTTTCACTATTCCGCGTTACTTCTGGTTTGTTTTCGCAGGGCACGTGTACAGAAATAGCCCACTTCACTTGTGCTGAAGCCTTAATTATACGGATTTTTCTTCGCCTCTTCAGGTTTTATTCGCTTTTCCTGGGCGCTCGCGCTGCATACAGACGCGACTGTTGAGGGCGAAAACGCGCTGCAAAAAAGTCTCTCTTCACGTTGTGCACGTTTATTTAAAGCAAATGCGTCGAGGAGCCAACAATGTGTGATTGTCTGCACCACTCCACTCCCCCAGAGTCCGAGATGTTGCTACACATTCCTGCAGAACTGCTCCACAAAGGCGAACTGGAAGTCTTGTGTGCGTCCTGTCACTGCGCGCGCTGCTCAGAGCGACACTTCTTGCAGCGCAGAGGTGTGTATAGGCGCATGTTGTCAGCCTGCGCGTCCAATGTTTGTGCAGCCAGCGGTTTGCTGCTAAAACTGCTCCTACAGAAACCCCCGTCGATCCGTATACCTTGAAAGGAAAACCAACAAAATCTATCGTCTGATTTATGAAGTCCAGCTCGTTGCTGTGACCGCACAGAGAAAACACAAGACGTTAAAATCCACACTGAACACTGTGAAAAGGCATCTGTGGCCACCGAGCCACGAGCTATTCTTATCACAGCCAGCACGGAAAAAGACATTTATAGGGTTTATTCCCAGTTTCCAGCTTTAATAGGCTGAGATTCATGAGACGCGCCATCACTGAGACGCATTCAGGGGCTGCAGGGAAACGACAGGACGTCTCGCAGTCACGCAGACTTGATTTAATAAAACTTTAATAAGCGATTTCTTTCATTCTGTCGGTGCAGGGGAATGAAACCAAAGGATAAGACTCCCTTTCTTCTAGGCGAGTCCTGAAAAGGATTTTGACCTTTGGTTTCTGAGGCTCTGACCACATAGAGCAGGCTCCCAGTAACGTTTACTGCTGCGTGTTTCTCTCACACGTCCAGACACAGACAGAGGCTGAAGTTAGAAATGACCAAAACACATGTGCTCAAGATCAGCATCACAGAGAAGACACCCGGCGGCGGGTGGTGCGAGTGTCCAACCCTAAAGTTACCCCTGAGTAACTGTACTCTGAGCTGAATGGACCCTCTCACCCTCTGTTTGCTCACCCAGACCAGACTCCAGATTTAGAGGGACGCTGACGACCTCATGTAGCTGCCACCCCCTGTCACACCCCACCTCCCCATCCACCTCCACCAAACCTCGCTATCCATCCTCCCGTCCGCCCGCCACACAGAGCAAACATCAGCCCGAGCTGGGACAGCGGGGGTGCATTGTGGTGCCGCTGGGGGTGGTGGGGGTGGGGGTTTGGAGAAGTGGATGGAATTGGGAAGAATGAGTCTTTGTGAGGACTTCTCTGATGTGTTCAGATGGTTGATTCATGCTGCTCTCAGCTTTTCAGAATAAAAGCCACAGCTCAGTTATTAATTGTTTTAGTTGTTTTCCTCCCAGACTGCAGCAGCTTTATCTGGTAACTGAATGTTTTCAATGCAGTTGTGCAAACGTTTGGTCCCTCACATCTTCTAGTCTCCTGTCTTATCTGCTGCAGCGCTGCAAAGACAGGCTGAACTCTTTGGCCATCTCGGTGATGAACCTGTGGCCCGGGGTGCGGCTGCGGGTCACCGAGGGCTGGGATGAGGACGGCCACCACTCGGAGGAGTCGCTGCACTACGAAGGCCGGGCGGTGGACATCACCACTTCGGACAGAGACAGGAACAAATACGCCATGCTGGCGCGACTGGCTGTGGAGGCCGGGTTCGATTGGGTCTACTACGAGTCCAAAGCTCACATCCACTGCAGCGTCAAGTCAGGTGAGACACCACAGGGGCCGGATGAGTAGCAGTAAGGTCAAGGTCAGGAGGAGGTCGTGGTTCAGTAACGATTAGTCAGCAGTTTACATCCTCAGTACCAAACTAAACCTTTACCTAACCTGAACCCGTTTTGTAACTCGGGCTGCAGCCCAGGCTCTACGTCTGCAGGTAGTAGCCACATCCTCACAGCAAGCTGCACAAAGAAGCAGGATCTACCTTCTATCGTCACCGTGGCTCTGGCTTCTTTTTCCTGTCTAATGTGTCGTTTCCCTTCTCTCAGCACTAACTCTCCGTCTGCTCACATCTCGCCTTAGACACTGTGTTCCTTTTCCTGATATTTAGGCAAACAAACATTTACTTAGTTAAAAGTGTTTGATATGTGTTTTCAGCACAACGTGGATTATTTTAACGTTTAATATGTTTTATCATAAAAACTGTACGTCCATGGACGAAACCACACGTTGCAGCTTTCCTCTTGTCATTTATTTGGAGAATGTTCAACATGTTCAGCAGAGCAGCTGTTCATGACGGCGTGCTGTGTTCAGGGACAGGGATCAGCTTTAAGGTGGCACCCACTTAAATACCCTGAGTGTGTAACGTCTCCTCTTCCCTCTGTCTTTCTCCTTTTTCCTACTGTGTCTCCTCTTTCCTTCCCTCCCAGATCGGGTTGCGAGGGCCCAGTCCTTGACTTGATCAGACGGGCAGCCAATCAAGTTTGTATTTTTTTATGTTTTTGATTTTTCCCCCTTTTTCTTTTTCTCCTGTTTTTCTCGAAAATCCCTGAAAACCAGACACAGTAAAGAAATTGTTGTTGGGAAGATAGAACCAGGCTGCTGAGGAAAGGGAAGGCTGTAGCAGACAAGCTCGTCACCAACTAATCCTTCAGGCATGGATGGATTATCAGACACGAGCGGTCAGGGGCCCCTGGGCACTGAGCCTCTGAATGAAGTGAGTGTCAATTTCTTGTTTGAAAGTAAAAGCGCTGATTAGAAGAAATAGGTCCTGAGCGTCTGTAAAGAAAACAGGCGCTGGTGTTTTACTGGTCTGTGCTCAGGGGCCCACTTCCTCAGAGTCCATCCATGCCCCCACATACCTCTGACCTCCACCGGGGGGCGGAAAGCACCAGAACTCTCCAGACGAAGGTCTGAGAGGGAAACGAATGAAGCAATAATCAGCAAGTTTAGCTGGACGGTGTCGAGCAGACATTTGGTTCAGGGTTAGAGGCCAGATTATGTCCACTGGGCTGTCAGACAAAGATGCTGCACCATAAACTACGTGTATTAATTATAGTTTAAAGAGTTTTTTAATGATTTTAAGATGCTGGTTCTCACAGTATCTCTCCTTTTATAAAACGATTTAATCGGATTAATAATACACCTTTTTAAATGAATGAGAAATAAAATCTTATCTCAACATGTCTAACACCAGTAAAACAATCATTTCTCGTAAAGTATTTAATAGAAATGAGGGTTTGACCTGGATCGTGTGTCGCTGTCGCTTTGTCAGATCATTAACCTGCTGC
Source organism: Microctenopoma steveboyesi (assembly GCA_032359275.1). Classification (NCBI taxonomy): domain Eukaryota; kingdom Metazoa; phylum Chordata; class Actinopteri; order Anabantiformes; family Anabantidae; genus Microctenopoma; species Microctenopoma steveboyesi. Next base: position 514,327 of record JAUMHF010000012.1, on the reverse strand, counting down.
CTGATTTTCCTCTGCTCCTTCCTCCTTCACCTCACTTATCTTATCGCCTGGCCTTGGTTCTTCTATCTACCCCAAATATTTATCCCCAGGTAGACTTGAGACCGCTTTCAGGTGTCACTTTCAAGTGCCTGGTTGTGCTGTGAGGACGCACACACACTCACACACACACACACACACACACACACACACACAGTTATTATGCAGAGCTCCGTTATTGTTCTTTTATGTTCGGTGTAAGAAAAAGTTAATATTTGTTTAAAGGGAGTTGAAGAGATTTGTTGTTTGCCGAACCTGGAAAAAAACCTTTATTTATTCTTGTAGACTGTAATGTAACTGTAGTTATTTTAAGTTTTTCTTTAAATGTTTGAAATAATTGTAATATAAAATATGATGCAGTAATATAATTGTGATTCATATGCAAACCACACAGAAGCTCTGTTTGAGGCGCAGTTTCACGCATTTCCTTGTGGTGGCGCTAAAGCTTACGCTGTGCTGAAGTTAGTGTCTGTCTGCTTTTAGTTGTTTGTGCTCATCATGATACCAGGGTCCAGTCCTGCCGTCCCCCTTTAACCCCCCGCCCCGTCTCCCTCTCTCTCTTTCAGATCACTCGGTAGCAGCCAAGTCTGGAGGCTGTTTCCCTGGAGAGGCTTTGGTCACGTTGGAGACCGGTGAACAGAAGTCCATCAGAGAACTCCGACCCGGGGAGCGAGTCCTGGCCTCCTCAGGCAGCGACGGCAGCGGTGAGCTGGTGTTCAGCGAAGTCCTGACGTTCCTGGACCGTGACCCACAGACCCGGAAACTCTTCTACGCCCTGCAGGCGGAGTCTGGGGCCCATCTCTCTCTCACCGCTGCCCACCTGCTTTTTGTCTCCCAGGGGAACTGTTCAGAGGGGGCGGAGCCTGCCCCTGGCACCCTCAGGACTGTGTATGCCAGCGACGCCCGGCCAGGACAGTGTCTGCTGGTGTCAGAGGGCAAACTGGGTCACTGGAGCAGTGGAGGGCGCCTGTCCCGCATCGTGCGGGTCAGAGTGAGGGAGAGCAGGGGGGTGTTTGCACCGCTGACCCAGCGTGGGACGCTGGTAGTGGACGGGGTGGTGGCGTCCTGCTACGCTGTGGTGGACCAGCATTCCCTGGCTCACTGGGCCTTCTCCCCACTGAGGCTGATTTACAGCTGGGCCGGCACCGCTGGACACCACACTGACGGGATCCACTGGTACTCTCAGCTGTTGCACTGGCTGGGACGGATGGTGCTGGACTCAGGACGCCTCCACCCACAGGGTGTGACTCAGGACAACAGGTGAGGAACCAAAGGATCCAGAACCCCTGAACTTGTGACCCAGGCCCAAGCCCATAGACCTGTGCGGCACCATGATGGACTACTGCGCCTGCTGGGAGACATTCAGGTTCCTGCTGAGACCAGATGGGAGAAAAAGAAACTGACCTCAGAGACGCAGGCGGCACGTGTCCACAATAATCACTTCAATGCTCCGAATGAAACTTATCTGTCAGTTAATACAAGAGAGGAAAAACCTTAAATGATCTTTCCCCTTAACTTACACGTTCATGTCTGATGAGCTGCAGACTGATGTTTTATTTAATATTGAAATGATTTGTGGCTAATTAATGCTTTGGAACACAACATTTAACCTTAACGTAACATGACTGAACATTTTGAACGTGTTAAACACATAAAACATAAATATAAATATTTAAAATCCATTCATCAGACTGCACCTGAAAACATTTTAGGTTCCACAAGGTTCTTATGAAAAGACATGTTGTAAATTAAGAGGAAAGTCCTGAAGCATGTAATCGATTCCAATATAATAATAATTGTCCCATAAGAATGTTTTAATGTAACGGGCGGATCAGTGGAGGAAGAATTAGAGGCTCTGTTTCAGTCCACGTGAATGTTTGTCTTTTTGTTTGTAACATTACTGATTTAACACAGAGATTTTAGAAGAAATTATATTTAAGTGTAGTTTACAGAAAATCCAATAATGTTTATGACGTTAAAATAGCTGAAGATATATAAAAAGATTTATTTTTGAAATTAAATTATATAGAAATGAGCTGTGTGTCGCTTCTTTTAGTCTCTGACTGCTGTGACTCGTGTTTATTTCTCCAGGTTTGCATTAGAAAATGATGACGACCTGTTGACACGTGAACGCACCTTCGCCTTCCTCCTGTTCCAGTGTCCTGCGCTTCACGCGCGTCACTATAGATGAAGAATGCGCGTGTCCGGGCGGATCGGGACAGATTTAGCTCCCACATCAGGACTTAAATAAGGCTTGTGTGTAAAGACAGACACACACCAGTTGCTCGTATGCAACAGTTGTCGGCTAATAATACCGACCCGCTGCACCTTTAAGAGGATGACTGGGGAAACTTAATATTTGTCCGCATCGAGCTCAAGTCTCCATCAATTAACAGTAAGAACAGACTCGGTACCTGGATCTGTTCTTCTTTCTCCTCTCACCAAACTCCAGGGCTTTTGGGTGGTTTTTCTGTTGTCGCACATAAACCGGGTTAAATTACCTGTGCGCCTTTAAGGAGCTGTCCCCGCGCGGAGAGCCAGTTCCGCAGCGTTTTACGCACCGTCGCTTTTCTCCTGCTGGCTTTCTTCTTCATCACCGGTCCTGACACGAACCCAGGAGCCCTCCATACCGCGCGACATGGCCGAGACAGGGAAAGGGGTCACCGCCGGAAAACTGGCCATCAACGTCCAGAAGCGACTCACCAGGGCGCAGGAGAAGGTAGGAGTCGGGACACGGTGTCCGGCTGTCAGACTGAAACCGGAGCCGGGCCACTTTTTCCCCTTCTAATGTCTCACACGTACCCAGAGACAGTTTCATCGGGTTATTAAGGATTAATTAAAGGAAAGAAATAGAACCTTAAACAGCCAGATACCTTAATTCAACCCCTAAGCATCACACAGAGGTCGATCTGTAAAATGAATTTATGTTGATTGATTTTGTTTTGTTGTTTATGTTGAAGGTTTTTTTCAGTGACTCTGTGAGCAGGAGTTTCTCTGTTTAAGGGTTTCTTAAGGGAGAAATTAACCTTTACCATCAGCCTGTAATATTAAACATGCAACAAACGGGAACAATTTGCATTAAATTGAACCTTTGGGTAATTTCTTTGAAAAGCCACAGTATTAAACTCCTGTAAAGGAGAATACATCAAACCCTCAGTGGGGTTTTATTGGTTCTTCTCACTGAACTCTTAGGACATAATGCAGGTGTTTGTGTCCCAGAGGCAAAGGACGGGGAAAATACCACAGTAACATAGAAGGCTTGTTTCCTGCCAACGGTTCCGTCATGTAAAGTAAAGAGTGTGCATGCAAACTAACGTGAAAACATTTCCTCCACCAGGCTGCAGGAGGATTTATAATGAAACCTCATCCACAGTCTGAGTTATTACTGTCTGTCCTAATCACTCTCGTTGCTTAAGCCTGTCGAGGTTTTACGCTCTAATCACCAGGAGCGCTGTCACTCAGTCGCCCACACTGGGAACGTCCCACTTCCCGGCGTGAGACTCCCAGCTACCGAGCAACACTGGGATGGAACCCGTCACTGGAACACTGCTCTGATTACGTTTCAGCGTCACCGGGAGTCGCCATCTTTCTGGGTCGGGTTTGTTTGTGATTCGAAAGCAGCAGGTGGATGTAGTCATTGAGCGAGAGTCATTTGGCAGCAGCGCATGAAGCCTCACGTCCCAGAGAGTGAGACACTTTGACTCACACCCTCCCAGGTTCGGTGATGCTCGGTCAGGTCTTTGCAGCTGTTCACTGCATCCTGTCACGTTTATCTTGTGTCAAGTCATCAACTGATATAAATATCAACAATATTCTGTAGTTACTGAAGCTCGAAACCCTTGATTCACTTCATAACGACAGGAAAAGCAGTTTAAAACCTAGAAACATTAATGTTCTGATGAGTTGAATGAATCATTTTCTGTGAGTTCACTCAGCTCACTAAATTAACTTCCCAGCATGCATTGCTGTAGAGTTACTTCTCCGTTCGCCTGATGTTAAACCTGCAGGACGTAGAGAAACGTGACTGAACTCTTTGCAGCCGCTCGGACGAAGCTACGGGCGACACTGAAGCTTTCAGCTGCTGGTGGTGCAGGAAGGTCGGAGTATCATCTTCCCTCCGGAGGCCGGCGAAGGTGGAGGAGGGGAGCGTTGCCGGCTTCAGCTGTCTGTCTGCTGGCACGCTGCCCTCCACCCCTCACCTTTACTGCTGCACATCTGTCTTAATGTTTGACCTAAAACCAGAGTTTAACTGGCAACACGCAGGTTTTCATTGGAACCACAGAGTCGGTGGTTTGAATCCTCTTCCACACGACACTGGGCAACACACTGAACCTCAGTGAACGTAGCCGTGGGACAAATAAACAGCAGTAGAAGTAGGAAGTATATTTGAACTTTCCACCGCTGGGTGGGGGTTTTAGGTGGTGTCGTGGGGCCCAGCACCACACTGGGCCTCCGGCTGCTTTCTAAAGGGCACCACCAGCTGAGCGGTTTGAACGCTCTGGGAGTCTTTCTGGTTCTGTGTGTTTGTCTCCGTGTGTGTGGGTCCGTTCTGTAACCGCGGTTCTGTGGTTTGGTGCCGTCACGCTGGAATAAGCACGGCCCCTCCCTGAGCAGCGGCACAGTTCTGAGCATGTGCACAGAACCCGTTTCCGGTACCACGTGTGCCGACCGTGTCCAGATACTCACAGAAAACATCCCGCAGATATTTTTTGTGATTCTCTACGGTTAGTTATTTGAATCTCAAACACCTGTTCCCCCCTCCCTCCCAGAACTCCCAGCATGCCTCACTGAGGTGTGCGGGTGTAGATATGTGTCTCTATCTATAGCCTCCCCCACCCCCACCCCCACCCCCCCTCTCTTTATAACCCACAAACTGCGAGTGTATTTTAGGGACTGAAACTAAACACCGGCCTGTGAACGCAGCACAAACTCAGTACACACAACGGGTACTGTGACTGTGATACTTTTACTTGATAGTACTTCTGTTCTTCTTCCAACCGTTGAATGCCGCTGATGCATTTCCTATAAACAGCGTCTGGCAGCGAGCGGCGTGTTGGAGGGGAAGTCCCCTCCAGCGTGTTGTGTATCTGTCACAGGATTAGAGCGGCAGCAGGTGGTGGAGGTGGAGGCTCATCCATGTGCTGCGAGTCAGTCATCTGATCAGATTAACCAGTGGTGACCTTGCCCGACCAAAAACAACAAGACGCCTCTTTCTTTATTTATCTGCCAAACCAGAAACGCAAACACATTTACTACCATTGAAAACAAACTCTAAAAACACTTTTCAATAATGTAACTGAAACTTTTGATCTGCGAAAGGAGAAAAATAGAGAAATCAGAGAATCACACACGTAAAATAATGTGATTTATGTGTGAACAGTCCGTTCTTCTGGTTCTGGTCAGACTAAAACGGTGCAGCTCAGTCAGTCAGTCCATGTGTCGCCAGGTCACTGAGGCTTTGACCTTTGACCTCTGCATAATGTGAAAGAAAGGAAGGCAACACAATAGTGCACACACACACGCACAGGGACACACAGGCAGCCTGAGAAGAGACGGTCCAGTCTTGGTTCTGAGCGGTGAACACCTGTCGTCTTCCCCGCAGGTCTTGCAGAAACTTGGCAAAGCAGACGAGACCCGAGATGCCGCGTTTGAGGAGATGGTCGTCAGCTTCAACAAGCAGATGGTCAGGAGTCGTCTCTGTGCTTTAAACTCATGTTTCACGTCTCTTTCTACTTCGTTCTCACTGTGAAACGTTTGCTGTGCCGCAGGCCGACGGAACCAAACTGCAGAGAGACCTGAAAGCCTACCTGGAGGCGGTGAAGAGTAAGTGCCGCTCACAGTTTATCTGGGGTCAGAACCGTCGAGCTTCGCGGGGAACAGCGTGAATTGTGGCTCATGTTGTTGTGTGTTTGTGCCCCAGCGATGCACGACGCGTCGCGGCGGCTGCAGGACTGTCTGGCCGAGATGTACGAACCCGACTGGTTTGGGAAGGAGGAGCTGGACGCCATGGCAGAGGTGAAACTTTTTAAAGCTGCAGCAGAAAGAAGCTTCTCACGTTCTCAGTGTGAAAAAGTCTGTCAATCTCTGCTTCTTTCAACATCCCTGTTCATAAAGACCAAGCGTAGCTTGAATTCTGCTCTGGAACGTGGACTTTCTGCCTGTTTGCATCTCACGCTGAACTCTTTCTTTCTCCTAACTGCATGCTTCTCTCCTTCCATCTTGAAGGAGATGATAGAGAAGGAGATGGACAATAACTTGGAGGTAAAACGCAGCGAGCGTCCAGTGTTTCCCACATGTTGGGACGGGTGGAGCTTAAAACCTAACTCTGCAGCCACACTATTTGATCCGGTCTTTGTTGCTTCACCGTTGATGTGGGAGACACTGGCGCTCATCACGTAGAACAGAAACATCGGCTGGTACCGAGCAGGACAGAAGGTTTTCAGAGGGTCGAGCATGTAGTTTAAGAATCAGTTTCTTCTTAGAGTCCGACAGTGTGAGCAGAGTACAGGAAGCAGAATTCTGTCCTAAATGAAACGTGTTGTTTGGTCCCGTCCCGCGTTTCAGGACACGGACACTCTGTGGTTGGACTATCACCAGAGCGTCACGGACAAGTCGATGACCTGCATGGACACGTACCTGGCTCAGTTTCCTGAAATCAAGGTTTGTCTCTGTCCTTCTGTTGAAGTAACACACTTATTACGTTGTCTAGCAATATACAAAACATATGCATGTTTTTGTCTTGACGAGTTAGGCCTTATCAGG
>JAUMHF010000012.1:466920-486598 GCA_032359275.1 Microctenopoma steveboyesi | reverse complement strand
CACGTTATTATCGGGACACCACCTAGACAGCCAGCGATTAAATGACGACATGCGGCTATACATATCGTCACTGATCAGAGGATCAGAGGTCATGTCACATACACTCAGTTGATCAGAGGATGATGATAAGCATCTTCAGCCTTTGTCATCTCCCTTCATCACGGCTTCTTCTTCTTCTTCACATTAATAATAAAAAATTTTCCAGCCCTCACCCCCCTCTGCAGCCTTCCCAAGCACCCACCTCTCCGACTCCACTCTGCAGCACCTTCAGACCCGTCTCAGACTCCAGGACGTTCTTCTCTGCAACTGAGCAAGTAAACCATTTAGAAAGAGTTAAACACAGTTAAACTCCATGAAACACCGGGAGCACACCTGCTTTCTCTGCCACGTCTGCAGCTGTCAGGTTCCTGGAGTTGGGTCTGATCCTGAACGTGATCGCAGGTCCGACAACGCTGCAGAGGAAAAAACACAAAAAGAAGGAGAGAAGGTGTGAGTCCAAACCAGACTGGAGGCAGAGTTGTTGAGCAGAGTCACAGACAAGCGGTGACTCAGAGACGACGTGCATCAAGCAGGAGGAATCATCCCCACATGCACAAAGCCACCGCAGCACGCTCTGCAGCGTCACCACATTCTGACGCACAGGCAGCAGGAGAGCAGGGGGGGGGCGTCCTGTTCCTACCTGACGTTGGTGAGGGAGCGGGTGGAGAGGCCCACCCTCTCTGACAGCAGCTCCAACAGTCGCACCCCGTCCTTCGGACTGAGGGGGCTGCAGTGACACACACGTGCACACATTCACACAAACACAGAGACATAAACACACATGCACAGCGTGGGGGTGGGGGTGACTGCACCCTAAAGTCAGGCTATCGCTGAAACACCAGCAGTAAAATGTCCCGAACGTTGTTTCCTAACTCTGGGCAGATAAAACAGGAAATAAATCTATATGTTATGGTGTTACTTCCTGTTTGTGTCTTGTCCCTTCTCCCCGTCCTCAGCAGCTCCTACTTCTCCACCCACTCACCAACACACACATTCATCCCACTCTCTCTACCTCTGGTTGGTGACGATGAAGCCCAGCTCCTCTGCCTTCGTTTTCCCCTCCCTGGTGGGGGGGGTCTTCTCTTTCTCTGGTTTTGGGGCCTCGGGGGTGGAAGGTGGAGCCACCGGTTTATACGCCATGGAACCCTCTGTGACCTTCACAGGGCACAATAAACCAACACATGACACACGTGGCGCACTCAGTCAGCAGGACGCACTTTCCCCTGTTGACCCGTTGACCTCACCTTCTTTCCTGCGGCAGCGTTGTTTCCGTATTTATCTGCACAGTGAACAAACAAACACACGTCAGAGGATATTTCTACGACCTGAAGCCACATCAGGTAAAAACGGATGTTTGACTGCAGACGGACCTTTGAGCTGCTTGCTGCCGTACGAGTTCTCCAGCTGCAGCTGCTTCAGAGCGGCCGGCAGGTTTTCCTTCTGCTCGGGAGACAAATCGTTAACGGTGAGGCCGTAGTGGTCGAGCAGCAGAGCCAGCCTCTGCAGGGAGCGCTCTGAAAACCAGAGGTCAACAACATAGAATCACATCTTTTATTTGAGATTCATTCAGTCTGATGTAAAACTCATTGGGAATCATGCAGACACTAGGTTTGGTTCTGGTATCACTTCTCTTCCTCACCCTCCAGGCCGGACAGCGCCGGACCCCCGGGCTCCTTCTTTGCCGTGTTCGCTGCCTCCTCCTCCTCCTCCTCCTCGTCCTGCTGCTGCTGCTGTTTGCTGAGCTGGGACATCTGGGAAACGTAGTCCTCACCATAGTCCAGTGGGAAGTCCAGCTCCGGTAAGAAGGAGGAAGAGGAGGAAGAGGAGGAGGAGGGGAATCCTGCAGCTCCTGCGACTGGCCCTCTGTGCCGGGAGAGGGACTGCATGGATGAGGAAGAGGACAAAGGAGAGGTAAGGTAAAAGGACACCAGGTCCTGGAGAAGCTGCCGGTCTCGGTCCAATGAGCCTCCTCTGGATCTGGAGCGGGAGGGGAGGCCTGGGAAAGCTGGACTAACATCCAGGGAGTTGAGAGAGCGCTCCTCTTCCTCCTGGTAGCCGTACTGATGCTGCACACACACAAACACATGTTGGCCACCAGGGGGCAGAAAACATTCATCTGTCTTTGGTTCTCGTCCCACCTGCTGGTAGGTGTAGGGCTCCAGCAGGGGCGTCTGCATGTGGACGGAGGACTGAGGGGGGTCGAGGATCATGTAGTCTAAGTACTGCTGCATCACCCCTGGGTCGGCGGGTTCCTCGGGTCCCCGAACCCGCTGTTCGCCGGGACCCAGCAGTCTGGATGATCTGGGGATTCAAACAGCTCATGTCAGAAGTCTCGTAGGACGTCAGGAGGAACAGTCACAGTCCAAACAGTTGTCTTACTGTCTGGGCGTCTTGTCAGGGGGTTTGGAGTCGGAGCTGACGGTGGGAACACGACTCAGCTCTCGGCTGATAATCGCCTGGGTGACATCATCCCTCCACGTCAGACCTGAGCGGAGACATCCGTCAGTTCACCGACACTTCAGATGCTACAGATGTCCAGAAAGATGGAGGCTCACCTTGCACCATCAGGTCTTTGAGGACCTCCTGCAGCTTGTGTAGTACGGGTACCAGCACCTGGTACTGGACGGGCTCCTGGTGAGGAGCCTGGCACTGTCCAAACAACCCGTCTGCACAGGAGGAAGAGGTGGACAAACGTACGCTAAGCTTGGACGAGTGTGTCCGACAGCGACGTGTGAACCAACACACACATACACACACACACAGTGGACCTGTGTGTGTGTGTGTGTGAGCAGTGGTGAGTCATCACAACCATTCGCCTTTATCTCTCATCAAACACACAGAGGGGGGAGACACACCGTCGTGAGGCGAGTGATGTCACTGTTGTCATAGAGACGGCCATGGCAGGCTGTGATTGGCTGAGAGCAGCTGACAGAGGGAGACTTTGTTTATCACTGCCTCGCTGTTTCAATCAAACTGACCCTTTTTCACTCACGCTCGTCACCGTCACACACACTCTATGAAGCTCGGTGATGCTCGTCACCGTCACACACACGCTACGAAGCTCGGTGATGCTCGTCACCACCACACACACTCTACGAAGCTCGGTGATGCTCGTCACCGTCACACACACTCTACGAAGCTCGGTGATGCTCGTCACCGTCACACACACACTCTACGAAGCTCGGTGATGCTCGTCACCGTCACACACACACTACGAAGCTCGGTGATGCTCGTCACCGTCACACACACTCTACGAAGCTCGGTGATGCTCGTAACCGTCACACACACTCTACGAAGCTCGGTGATGCTCGTAACCGTCACACACACGCTACGAAGCTCGGTGATGCTCGTCACCGTCACACACACTCTGCGAAGCTCGGTGATGCTCGGGGGAAACACACAGACATTTCCGCTCCAGACATTTCCGTAACACTCAGGGAAAAATGTGTGAGACGTTGATCTCCATTAATACAGTAGAGCAGAGAACAGAGACGATAATAAAACATCGTCTTCCTTTTTGTTTAAATGTTCACCGAGAGAAAACAGTGACACCACTTTAAGTGTCTGTAGACAGCTCACCATCGTTGCACAGCTGATCTCTGGGACAGAGCTTCTTCTCAAACAGGCAGCCTGTGGACACAGAACACAGAAGCTTTAAACAACCAGAGCAACAAGTTGTTTCCTGCTGCTGCACGCTCTCCCTCCACTTCTCTCTCTAATTGACACATATGACCGAGGAGACTAGTGTCTCTCCTCGTGTCCAACAACAACGACTCTCTCTGCATTGTGGTGAGGACGTCTGTGCTTGTGAGGACGGTAAATGTCTGAGGTGGGAGGAGGAGCACATCGACCGCAGGGCGACACGAACAAACACGGAGGGAATCTCCATCAGGCTGAAAGCTGAGACGCAGCTACACATAGAGCAGGGAGCGTCTCCATCCTTTCATCCCTCCGTCCACACTCCACATGATGACTAATCTGGCCTCTCTCCTCCGCCAGCACATCCCTCCCTCTCTGTCCTCCCCCCCCCACTGCTCCTAGCAGGCCTCTGTCCGTCCTCGTCTCCTGCACATCATCAGCGGATTAGAAGGAACCCGAGCTGATGGACTGATGCTCTGCTGCCAGTTTATCTTGGATTCTATGACAGTAAATTTCTACAGCAGGAGCCGCGGCTGTGAGTCGATGCAGTGCAGCTGATCTATCTTTTTACCACAGACAGAAACAGAGAAACAATGACTCAGCTCTGAGGAGTCTTTGTTGTTTCTCAGGGGACAGTCATCCCCTGCAGGCGAAGAAGAGGAAGCTCCTCATCAAATCCTCTTTAAGCCTAATGTGACGATTCAAATCACAGCTCATTGGTGGCGAGAAGCAGCTGCAGCTGTGTTTCTGTCCTGAGTGAGTCAAAACCTGAACTCAGCAGTGTGTCTGTCCTCCGTCTGTCACCGGAGGCTGGGAGCTCGACCTCTGGTCTGCAGGCCGACACCTGAACCTTCGTCTCTACATCCCTCCTCAGCTCTGTGCATCACGTCATGTTTATATTTCTATGTTTCTGTATCTTATGATCTTATAATCAGTGGTTAATCTACGTCTCTGTTTGTATCTGTTCATTTCCTGAGCGCTCCTGACTTCCTTGTGTTGCAGACACACAGACAGACATCAGTTCATTTTCCTCTGATATGAAAATCAATAAGCAGACTCCAGAGAGCTGCGACATTATTATCATCATGTGGTTCTGCAGAGTGAGGCTGCGTCTGTTCGTGTGCGAGTCCCTGCAGCATCAGTGTGACTCCCACAGAACAGGATCACAGCTCATTTACACGTCTCAGACGTCAGCTGTTAGAAAGCTGCAGCATCAGATGGATGGAGGTTCACTGAACCACGGAGGGGGGAGGAGGGAGGAGCTGAGGGGTCAGGTATGATACATGACGTTTCACCTGCGCACAACCATCAGCGTAATAACCCAACATCCTGCTCCTGATGAAATCAATGGGAGCCGGGGGCCTGGTGGAGCCTGATGGAGCCTGATGGAGCCTGTTTACACCCATCAGAAGCACAGGCGGAGATGGAACACACACACTCTTCTTCTGGCTGTTTGTAAAGTGAACATTTAATCTTTGCCTGTTCTACCAGCTGCGCACCAGCGACTTCCGTTAGTTTGGAGCAGGGATGAAGAGCCGACCCTCCTCCTCCTCTTCTTCTCAGACTGTTGACGTGTGTTTGTTGATGCTACAGACACAAACAGCTGACACAGCCCGGTGACGTGTGAACACATCAAACCAAACATTTCGCAGCAAACATGACAAACCGTGCAGACACGTGACGGGACGAAGCATGAGGACAAAGTGCGTTTGGACCGAACCGTCGCTGGAAGTCGTGATTTACGCGCCTGGACGCGTGAGTGCGTCTAAGAAGCGCACCCCGCTCCTCCGCGGAGTCTTACCGTGGCGGGCGGCCGCGCAGAGCCGGTAGGAGGCGGTGAGGAGGAGGCACAGAGCCGCCAGGAGCCGCGGAGACCTCATGGTTCATCCAGCGTCCAGCGGAGCAGGAGGAGCCGCCGATGCTGCTGCTGCTGCGCGTTTACGAGCTCCCCATCACCGAGGAGCCGCTGCTGCTGCACGGAGCGGAGGAGGAGGAGGGGGGGGAGGAGTGCGCGAGAGAGACGCCACGCTGCAAGAAGTGAAGGGAAGGAAACACCGCGTACTTCTCAGACAGACCTTTATTATGTCACCGGGGTTTTATTTGTTTTACTCGGAATGAAACCATTTCCCTCTCAGCCGGAGAGAAAGAAGAAAAGAGCTCAGAGCCTCCAACAGTTAATGTCCCTCCTCTCTGAGAGGAGCAGACATTTCTTGCAGTGTGGAGCCTCTTCACTCACTGCATCATGACGTGGCTCAGAGTCTGAAGTCCAGGAGCAGAGCAGCGTATTAAACCTGAGGAGGTGGAATCAGGAGACAGCAGCAGACTTTTCACTTCTTTATTACTTTCTCAACCATTTCTTTCATTAGAAACACGAAGAGCTTCGCAGTGCCAAGGTTTCTTGAACCCCACAGTAGACAGGAAAGGTGCGGTCCGTTAGTCGACGACGAGCGAGCTCCTCACCGCGGGGAACAGCTCGAAGAAGCCCTGCAGGAGGAGAGGAACTTCTATAACCTTATATGGTCCACAGGTAATGAAATGCATTTAGGGGCGGAGCCCCGATTAAGCAGGTGGGTGTCAGGAGAACGTGGTGCCCTCACCTTAAAGAGGGCGGTGCTCTGCAGGACGCTGGAGGTGCAGCACATCTCCCTGATGGAGTGCATAGAGAGCTGCGGGGCCCCGATGTCGACCACGGGGACGCCGAGGCGCGCGGCCAGGATGGGTCCGATGGTGGATCCACACGGGCTGTCGTTCCGGACCATCACATCCTGCAGGAGGAAGACGGGTCAAAGGTCAAACGGGTCAGGTGCTGAATGGACCAGAACCACAGCGCTGCAGCGAACCTGCAGGTTCCGCTCGGAATAATTTTCCCTCTTTAGCTTCGGGTTTCACACACTCGGTCCCTCCCCTCCCACTCTCTGTGTCCCGGAGCCGCTCGGCACGTTGCTAGGAGACCAGCACACGCTGCCGAGCAACTCGAGTCGGCTCCGTCTGCAAACAGCCCTCCTGTGATCACACGCTGTACCTGCAGAGGCACGTCCACCCGGCTCGCCACCTCTCTGATGACGGCGGCGGTGACGGCGGTGGTGGCGTAGCGCTGGTTGCTGTTGAACTTGATCACCGGGCCCTGAGGGAAAGGGACAGTTAGACTCACATCAGACAGGGTCAGACAGCAACATGTGTCTCACAGCTGGACGTCACCTTGTGGAACGCTGGGCGGTGGTTCTCCTCGTGCTTCTCCCTGAGGACAAAACCAAACTAATCACGCCGTCTGCAGCTTCCTGCATAAACTGGTCACAAATGTTAAAAGAACAGTCACAATCTGTCCTAGAAACCAGAACCCGTGGGTCTGGTTCGATACTGACGGGTAGTTGGGGTGCACCCCGTGCGCCATGTCAGCGCTGATCATGAAGGAGCGCGGCGCCGCCTGCTGGAAGGCGCTGATGTTGGCAGAGGAGGCGGCGAGGCGGCTGAGGATGAGCTCCGTCAGGTTGGACTGAGCCCCCTGAGCGCTCTCGGATCCCACCTGCAGAGAGAGGACACGGCCACGAGTCGTTTACCTTCATGTGCAGGATTTAAGGTTTTTAGCAGCGCGCGAGGCGTTCAGGGACAGACCGTAAATCAGCTGTTGGCGGATTAAAAACTAAACACTGAGGTATAAAGTTAAACAGTTTCTGAACCAGTGAAAAACAAAAAGGAAAACTGGGACAGTGACACGTTCCTTAATAAACCAGGTTCATTTTCTCTGAACTTCTCTGAAGTCAGATGATTCTCATTCAAATGTTCAGTTTCCAGCAGCTACACCAGGGTCATTAACTGTTGTCACTTTAAATTTGATCGTTTAGTCAGACGTTGAGATGCCACGCTGCAAACAGACGATGCATTCAGGCGCGACTAGGCGAGCTGTAATCTGCAGCTGCTTTCACACTGAAAAACGTCGTCTGGGAGACAACAGATCATTTTAATATCAGGCAGGTCTCCTGAAACCGCGCGCGTCACATCTACACTCACCTCTTCGTTGTCATAGAGAGTGATCATGCGGATGTTGGGATCTTTGGTCAGAGAGTCGCCAGAGCACGACTCCACCAGCCCCTGAGAGAGAGAGAGAGCGAGGAAGAGAGAGAGAGGGAGAGGGAGAAAGGAAGAGAGAGAGGGAGAGGGAGGGAGAGAGAGAGAGAGAGCGAGCACAGTTAAAGTGGAAATGACGTCATTCTGCTGGACATGAACTGACACAGACCGGAGCACTGGATGTGGGCGTGGCCCTGACCTGCAGGGCGCAGTAGCAGCTGTGCAGATTGTCCAGACGCGGGGAGTAGATGAACTCCTCATACACGCCTCCTAGCGCCTGCACAGAGAGAGGAAGATGACGAGGAGGCGTTCACGTCTCCTCTGACTTGGTCAGAAGTGATCTCCCGGCTCTGGACTCACCGCGGCCTGAGTGTCGCACAGACACAGCTCGAAGTCCAGCAGAGCTTCAGGCTCGACTCCCAGCTCCGAGCACAACACCTTCACCAGCGCCGGGTGGTGTTTGTCCGCCTGGCGAGCGAACGCACCACAAGATGTTTTGTTACTGGGAAAAAAACAGCTGTGATCGTTTCGAACATGTGTGCTGCTGGTTTTACCGTGTTGACCGCGCAGGAAGCGTCTCCAGAAGACGCGCTGCCGGTCTCCAGCTCCTCCTGGACGGCGGTGGCGATGATGGGAACACTGGGACACAAACACACCACAGTCAGACTCCTACGTGCACCTGAACACATCTGCCAACATCCAGCTACAACTCCCCGAGCTGCTGGGTGGAGTTACTGACAGGTGGTTCTCCTTGTTGGGGCCGAAGGAGTCGTTGATGTCCCGCTGCAGGTGGATGGCCAGGTGTGGGATCCGGAGAAGGGGGCGGGGCACATGAACCAGCCGGTGGAGCAGCCTGCCGTCGCCCTGCGCGATGAAAACACGCTGAGCTCACAGACGGAAACGGAACCGTCAGAACCAGAACAGAAACAGCTGCTACCTTCACCATGACGCGCCCAGCGACCGTCAGGTCGCGGTCGAACCACGTGTTCCATATGCCTCCGCCGTAGCACTCCACCCCCACCTGCAGGCAGCCCTGCTTCGTCCTCTTGGAGCGCGGCTTCACCTGCGCACACATCCAGTGACCTCATGATGAACTAAAACACGTTTGTGATAAAAGGCAGCTGCTGACTGACAGGTGGAGGTGGGGGCGCTCACCCTGAGGCAGGGGCTGTCTGTGTGCGCTCCGACCATGGAGAAGCCGTTTCCTGGCAGGTAGAGTCCGCCCACGGCGAAGGCGATGAGACTGGAGAAGTTCCTGGTCACAAAGTACTGCAGAGAGACACAGAACCACAGGTCCATTCACGCACGTTCAATCCGTCACAGATGAAAAGTGAAGCGATGAGCTTTCACTCTGCTGCTTCAGTAACAAAAGCTGAGGAAAAGGATCGTGTTCAGAGTTCAGACGCTTCTCATCAGCATCAGTGACTCTGACCTACCGACACGCCGTGTCCTCGCTCACCTTGCTGGATGGTTTGATGTCCCACTGCTCCGTCTCCTTCAGCTCGAGGAACCCAGCCTTCAACAGTCTCTGTCGGCATTCGTCCACCACTGCAGGGACAGAGAGAAGCTGAGTGGACTGGAGGAGGCTCAGGTCTGCTGCTCTCAAACAGACACGCGGAGCACTTTTCCTATTTTCTCCTTGATACGATGATCCCACGTTGAGATTTAGTTTTTGGTTTAAGAAAGTAACCCTGGGGCCCAGACGTTCATGTTGAAACTGACTGATCAAATTTAGATATAAGATGGTAAAAGCAGAAGTAATCTTTAGGTATATCATTGAAATGCGACGTGCACGAGCTCAGAACATCTGCACAAACATCGCTGTGAGCACTTTTATTGCTCTGAGGCTGGACAAAGGTAAATAAATCTCTGTTTCATCTTATCTCAAACACACACAGAACCTCTTATCAAACACAACCTGTCCATTCACAATGACTCACACATCATAAAACATGAATGAACCAGGTTCAGCACAGACGAGTCAAATGAGGTTTAAAATAAATGTGGATTCAGTTTGACCAAACCTACGGACAAAAACATGCGGTTCTGTTTTTCTACAGGGAAACAAGTTCATATAGGTTTACAGTGATTTTGACATTGATTAAAGGGCTAATGCCCCGTTTTTCAGACTTTACCGTGATACGGAGACACTCCTCTGTTGACGAACTGCAGGAACTCTTTGGCAGCGGACTGCACCGCTTCTCTGGAGCTCTTCATGATCACAGACTGGAGCGAAAAAACAGAAAACTCGCAAAATAAACTAAAGAGGTTCAGCCAGCAGGTGCTAGAAGCAAGTTCCAACCTCGGACAGTAATCGCGATTCACTTTCTGTTCACTTTACTTCTTACATAAGATTAAATACTAATAAAACAGCGATTAAATATATTTGTATAAAAGCCCCCGAAAAGTTGAGGTTAAATAGCTTCTGATACATATTTTAATAACTAAGCTGCCCCATTAAAAACATTATGTCCGTTAATGGAAACAGTAACAGCTAACCTGAGCTAGCTAACCTGCACAGTTCTGCCTCTTCTTCTCGCCTCCTCTTCCTCTGCTGACTAAAGTCAAACCAGCTCTGAGTGAGTGAGGGAGCAGCTCCTTCACACACCACAGCGAGATTAATTATTTTATGGCTCCTACCTGCATTCACTGGAAACCTGAACTCACGGAGAGCCGCAGAGAAACAGGAGGCAGATCCAGGTCAGCTGGCGGCAGCAGGAAGGGTCAGGGAACGGGTTTCCCTCACAGCGCCACAGGGACGCCTGGCGGCCAGGAGGCGCATTACACCCGGATATCTTAAAGGTCAGATCCACAGTGTTGGATCTGACCTTTTAGCATGTATCTCAACACAATAGTAGCTTCAACTTGAAAAATAGTCAGATTAAGTGGGAATAATTCACAGCTGCAGTTTATTTTACTGCAGTTTCCTTCCAGAAACACCATACAGGGAAAACAGTATATCATACAAACCTTTGTCTGTAATTAGAATATTTAAGGAGTTAAATTATTCAGATTGTAAACATTAAGATTTTATTTTGGAGCTCTTACATTTTGGATAAAGATTTTAATCTCTAAATCCTTATTTTTTGTTCTTATTCTCTTTCTTAGTTTACTTTCAGCCTCTCCCTGTGCAGACATTTATTAGTATATCGCCACAGGAACAAGCCTTATATAGTCCTGCCCGCCGATGGATGGAGGAGGAGGAGAGTCTGAAAACGGTGAAGAGATGTTTACCCCAGCTGTCGTCCTGCATCGTCCCCACTGCTCTTGAAGAAGCCCAGAGGGATGAAATCACTCGTTCAGAGTTTATTCATAGATGTGAGCAGCAGCAGCAGCAGTGAGATCATGTGGGAATTTCTCTACCTAGAATGCGTTATAATGGTTTGAAGGTGGGACACCAGTGTCAGTACTCAGCCATCATACCTGCAGGTGCAGGAGCTGAACGCCAGTAACTCCTGTTCTTAGAGAGGTGCTGGTTCAGGGCTATGATGCTGTGAGAGGCTGCAGTGGTTCACAGGCACAAACAGCAGAGTTTTCACGTGGATTTTAAAGCAACCTGCTCAGTTCTCCTTCTACAGTCATTTCAGATCATTGT
Organism: Microctenopoma steveboyesi; assembly: GCA_032359275.1. Lineage (NCBI taxonomy): Eukaryota > Metazoa > Chordata > Actinopteri > Anabantiformes > Anabantidae > Microctenopoma > Microctenopoma steveboyesi. The sequence goes on along the minus strand of JAUMHF010000012.1, from coordinate 475,260 downwards.
ATCACTGATGAGTGTTTCCTGCACTTTGCTTGTACACTGACAGGTTCCTGTGTGACTTTATTCATCATCCTCATTTTATTTAATAAATGTAATGTCTTATCACAAACATTTGACTTACGTTAATGTTAGATTCTCCACAGGATTCGCCTCACAACACAAACATCCTGAATGCAGCGCGGCAGAGACGCTGATCATATCTTAGCATAAAGAACAAATGAGCTTAAAGTACAAACAGAGGTTTTCCAGAGGTGGGCGTCGGCCTCCTGACCCCTCTCTGATTACATTAGGAAACCAGACTCACTTGCTTAAAGATGTGAGTGCGCTGTTTCTCTGCTTTAATGAGGGTCAGTGCTGTGAGTCTGTGCATGATGATGACTTAACCATCACTTTGTGAAACCTTTTCTCCCTTTGAATGCGTGTGTGTGTCTGCTGGCAGCTTTGATGACATCACTGTTTGTGGTTGGGATGTGGGCTCTACCCATGTGTCTCTGAGGATGGGATACTTTTCCTTTTTAAGGCAGGTTAGTTGAAGCTCCTCCCCCTTGGGCACTGTGAGGAGCAACCTGCATCGTCTCACCATGTGAGGACGACGGCCGTCCCGCGTTGTCTCATTGCTGCGGCCTGAGATCACAGCTGCTGGCGCAGAGGCTTTTCTCACGAAGCTGCATGACTCAGCACATCCTGTAAACGAAATGATCGTCATCCACACTGGAGAGAGTTCCTTTAAAGTCTCCTGTTGGAATGGAGCTTTACTCAATCCTTTTATTGTGATAAGTCCAACAGGATGACAGTGAAACTCCTTCTCGCCGTTTCTGAGATGTTGAGACATGAAGTTGATAAAATCTAATCAGTTCATCACTGAGTCCAAGCTGTGTCAGACGTGTCAGGACTGGGAAGCCGTGTGGAGGCCATGTGGAGGCCGTGTGGGGGCCGTGTGGGGCCCGTGGGCGTCTGGGGGCAGGCAGTCACCTTCGCGCACTGACATCCTGGCAGGTTGACATGTGGCCTTCTCAATCTGTCTTCTCGGGTGACCCTACGATCCTGTTTTCTAACAGCACCTATGATTTGATTTGAGCTGCATTTCTAGATGTGTGTGTGTGTGTGTGTGTGTGTGTGTGTGTGTGTGTGTGTGTGTGTGTGTGTGTGTGTGTGTGTGCGCGCGCGCCACATTTATCCTGCTGTAAACAGCAGGGAGACGTGAGAACGAACGAAGGCGTTAAAGGAGCGACGAGACAGTGAGCAGGGAAAGACAAAGGGAGGAGAGAGGGACAAACAGGAGGGACACAGGGAGGGCAGTTCCCAGAGAGGAGGGGGTAGGAGCGGGGGGGGGGGTGACTACTAATAGACAGGGGCATCAGGATCTTTGTCAGTGCTCCTCTCTGCTCCCTCCGACATGGCCTCCTTCAGTGCCTCCCAGTCTGCCTCCTCCTACCGCCGCACCTTCGGCCACGGCACCTACGCCTCACCCTCCCTCAACCGCTCCCTGCTGGGCCACAGTGGCGGCAGCGGGGGTCACGCCACCTCCAGGGTCTACGAGGTGACACGGACCAGCTCCACGCCGGCCTACCGTGTCTCCTCCAGCTACTATGGCAGGCCGCTGACATCATCACGGGCCTCCGTCAGCCGCTCCTACGCGGGCATGGGCGAGACGCTGGACTTCAGCCTGGCCGACGCCTTGAACCAGGAGTTCCTGACCACGCGCACCAACGAGAAGGCCGAGCTGCAGCACCTGAACGACCGCTTCGCCAGCTACATCGAGAAGGTCCGCTTCCTGGAGCAGCAGAACCAGGCGCTGACCGTGGAGGTGGAGCGCCTGCGCGGCCGGGAGCCCACGCGCATCGCCGACCTGTACGAGGAGGAAATGAATGAGCTCAGGAGGCAGGTGGAGGTCCTGACCAATCAGAGGTCACGCATAGAGGTGGAGCGGGAAAACCTGGCCGACGACCTGGACAAGCTGAAACTCAGGTGGGAGGAGCTAAAGGGAGCGGGTGTCTCTTGTGTCTCTGACCTTTTAATGACTGTGATGTTAGACTGTGATGACTCATGCTGCTGTTTTAAAGGAGCAGGACAATGTTTTCACACGTAAAAAGTAGAAAAGAGGTGAGTACAGAGGTGCAAAGGTGCAGGAGACGGCGTGGAATGAGCACAGGATGAAAGTCACCCAGCGCGGTGAGTTTGACGTCTGATGTGTGTGTGAGCAGGAGTCAGACCAGAGTCAGAGCTCGTCTCACACACCTCGTGTTTACAGTGCGGTCGTCTATAAAAGGAGAGGAACGAGCTTAGCGTCTCTGGCGTCTCTGCGGTACAGAGAAGAAAAAGCTTTTAAGCTGCACTTCTGAGACATTTCAAAAGACATTCACTTGTTTCTGTCTGTGTCACTCTCACGTCCTCCAGACTGCAGGAGGAGATTCTCCAGAAAGAGGAGGCAGAAAACAACCTGGCAGCTTTCAGGGCGGTGAGTCCTGGATTTGTTCCGAACATTAAACGTCTGTGTCTTTGAGCGTCACACGTAAAAATAATCATTTTGTTTGTGAACGCGCTGCAGGACGTGGACGCCGCCACTCTGGCCCGTCTGGACCTGGAGAGACGCATCGAGACTCTGCAGGAGGAGATCGTCTTCCTGAAGAAGATCCACGAAGAGGTTTATACCACGTATCATCGTGTGTGTGTGTTCGTGTGGGGGCAGATGTTCAGCTTCAGACCCTGAGCACTCCTCCTCCTCCTCCTCCTTCTCCTCCTCCTTCTCCTCCTCCTGCAGGAGATCCGTGAGCTGCAGACCCAGATGCAGGAGACTCAGGTTCAGATCCAGATGGACATGTCCAAGCCGGACCTGACCGCGGCACTGAGGGACATCAGAGCCCAGTACGAGGGCATCGCAGCCAAGAACATCGCAGAGGCTGAGGATTGGTACAAGTCCAAGGTGAGACGGGAAGCGGAGTCGCTGTGAATGGCCCGACGGTGACGCCTGACCTTTGACCTTTGCAGGTGTCGGACCTGAACCAGGCTGTGAGTAAGAACAACGAGGCATTGAAGCAGGCCCGGCAAGAGACCATGGAGTTCAGACACCAGATCCAGGCTTACACCTGCGAGATCGACTCTCTCAAAGGCACCGTGCGTCTCACACACACACACACACACACACACAGCGCTGCTCGCTTTAGTCTTCTTCGTCCTGGCCGACCTTCTTCTCTGCTATGACCCAGAACGAGTCCCTGATGAGGCAGATGAGGGACCTGGAGGACCGTCACGGCCGCGAGGACGCCGGCTTCCAGGAGACCATCGCCCGGCTGGAGACGGAGATCTCCAACATGAAGGACGAGATGGCCCGTCACCTCCGCGAGTACCAGGACCTGCTCAACGTGAAGATGGCGCTGGACGTGGAGATCGCCACCTACAGGAAGCTGCTGGAAGGCGAGGAGAGCAGGTGAGGAACTGAGGTCCTGCAGAACCAACACAGGGTTCAGCCGTGTCCAGTCTCCTCCTACTCAGGCTCCATGTGTTGTGTCTCTGCAGGATCACCCTGCCTGTGCAGAGCTACTCCACGCTGAGCTTCAGAGGTACCTGAACACACCACTAGAGGACTCGCGCGTCCGTGCAGCACTGGGCCCGTGTCTGAACACTGCTGCAGTTCTCTTGTCTGTAGACGTTTGGACACTTCTGTGACACGTGTAACGTTCAGTTTCTGTTCTTCACCAACAGAGACGAGTCCTGAACACCACCAGCGCTCCTCTGAGCTGCATTCAAAGAAAACCGTTCTCATCAAGACCATCGAGACCCGGGATGGAGAGGTAGTCTACTGACAGAGACATTACTCAGGGATGCACACACACACACACAGTCTGAGGCAGAACATGGGGGGATTATCAATGAGGCCTGAACACTGAGCCTCTGTGTGAGGCCGCGTGTTTAAGATTCTGGTGTGAGAATAACACGCCGCAGCTCGTAGCTCTGCTGCCTTTAACCTTCTACTGTGTGCATGTTGTCAGGCTGCTGCTGCTGTTTTCACTCCCTCGTTTCTTATCTTTTGGTCCTGGGACGTGTTGTAACGTAACCTCTCTGCCTTTATTTCTCATTGTTGTGTCTTTGCCTGTCTGTCTGCGTCTGCAGGTCGTCAGCGAGTCGACGCAGCACCAGCAGGACGTCCTCTAGGCACCTGATGAAGAAGAGGAGCGGGAACAAACATCTGTCCCTGTCTATTAGTCTGTCTGACTTAATAAAACTAAAGAAGGAGACTTTATGGTCTGTGCTGTTCTTGCTGCTGCAACACGTGAACGTAAAGCTTCTCACACACACACACACACTCTCTCTCTATCACCATTGTTCACGTGAGGTTCATACTGTCCTGCTGGAATCACAGGATGGTGAAATGTTGGTGATATACTACCATACCAAGAAATGTATCAGCTGAGGGTAAAATGTGCTGAAAGTGAGGAATATAAATACTGACAGCTCTGCTTCACTCACCGTTTTTCTTCTAGCATTAAACCAAAGGAGACACATACGTACTGCTGGACTTTCTGAGTCTGTCTCTGTCTCTTCATCTGTGGTAGTGGGCTGTAGAGAGGCTCTGGTCAGTCCACTGAATAAACAGACAAAAACACAAGACTTTAGCAGTTCTCATTGTGATCTGACAGATTGTGAATTTGTCTGGTGGAGCAGAGTTTGTGACTCTGATTAACATCATCTTCACTGGAGGAGACACCACTAAAAAATAACCAGAATGAGTAAAATGTACAAATGTGAAAAAAGCACATCAGGAAATGAGTGAATGACACCTGTCACTCCTCTGTCATGATGTTTGATGTTCTTCAGTTGAACTACTTCCTCATTCCAGTCATACAGTCCAACTCCGCTCCCTGACCAGAAACCTTCAAGCATCCAGGAAACTTTTTATTTTCCGCATTACTTCAGAAAACGAATCATTCAGGTTCTACCACAGTGACATAGACTCTGAAACCAGCTCAGTCTAGATCCCAGTCCCAGTGCTCCCAGCAGCAGAGAGAACGTGATGCACCGTGACCTCTGTCATTGTCAAGAAAGATTAAACATCTGAATCATTAATCTACATAAAGACCCACAGATGTTTATCCCAAAATCCTAAACATGGTTAGAATCCCTCACTAACTCAGACTTTCTCTCTGATTTAGTTCTTAGTACAGAGAAAGTGACTTTAACATTCATGTAGATGTTGATAACTCAGCACTGCATTTAATTCTTTGTTAGAGTCCATTGGATTAACCAACATGTAAATAAACCCACTCACAGTTTTAACCACACCCTCGATCTTGTTCTGACGTATGGAGGAGAAATTGATAACTTATTAGTTTTTCCTCAAAACCCTTTGTTGTCAGACCATTTCTTTATAACATCTGAATTTACTATCATGCGTGCACTTTGACTGTTCCTTCCACCTTTCTCTGACACCCGTGTCTCTGGCACCCGTGTCTCTGACACCCGTGTCTCTGGCACCCGTGTCTCTGACACCCGTGTCTCTGGCACCCGTGTCTCTGGCACCCGTGTCTCTGACACCCGTGTCTCTGGCACCCGTGTCTCTGACACCCGTGTCTCTGACACCCGTGTCTCTGACACCCATGTCTCTGGCACGTGACCTGCCATGGAGGAATGCTCTGTCTGTATATGCTGAATATCTATCTACCGATGTCTCATATACAGTGAAAATGCAGCTGACAGATGATACCGATGCAGTACAGTGTGTTCAGAGTGTGTGTTCCTAGCTGTGGGTGTAGAGGTGACACATGTCTCAGCATCTAATAGAAACTGACCTACTTCAAAAGTTCTGTTTAAAGAAAGACGCTGATCTACTCAAAATAGTTTAATTTTACAAAAGCATAAACACTTAAATAAATGAGCTGCACATAACATAATGACCTGCATTCAGGTGTAGTTTAAACAAGAATGTAGATAAGTTGGATGGGTATGGTCTCAGCAACATCCAGAGACAAGGTCAGACACAGGTCCAGAACGGAGAAACCCAGAGACAGAGTACAGGGTTCAGATAAGATGTCAGAGGCAAACAGGGTTCTGGCCCGGTCAGGGTCTTACGCAATATGATTCCATGTACAGTGAAATGATTTCTTTGCTGTCCACACCATATGCCACATACAAGAATAAAGGGAAGCTAAAGCTAAAGTAGCAAGTAAAATAAAGGCAACCTATTTAATTATTTAAGCTAATCAACAGAATGTAAGTAGAAATGTACAAGGTGTAGATTAGTGTGTGATATATGAGTTGAAGCCTTGGGCAAGAAAGACTTATTTAGCCTGGTGGTCTTGCATTTCAGAGTAGAAGTGTGAACAGTCTGTTTTCGGGGGTGGGTGGGGTCCTGGAGGCAGGGTGGAGGCAGCCCTCCTGTGGGCTGTTGTAGATGCGCTGCAGAGAGGCCAGTGGAGTCCTGGCGATCTTCAGTTTTTACAACTCTCTGCAGGTGTTACCGTACCACACAGTGATGAAGTTAAATGCATGCCAGACTTCCTCAGCCTCCTCAATAAGCACAGCCCCAAGTATTTACTTTACTTTACTCGTCAGACGCTTTTATCAAAAGCCAGAAGACACCAGCAGTTACCATTAGATAACTTACTATTAGATAGAGCCAAGGATACGGCCAAGGTCGAGATAAAGAACAACAACAGTGTGTGTGTGTGTGTGTGTGTGTGTGTGTGTGTGTGTGTGTGTGGTTGACTCACTTGAAGTACTTTTTAAACAAGTGAGTTTTCAAATGGTGGCGATAGTCTCAGCTAGTTGAATGGAGCAGGACAAGTCATTCCACCATCCAGGGACAACATAGGAGACTTTGGATCAGAGACACGGTGAAGAAGGAATTTTCAGTTTTCTCTCATTCACAGGTCTGAGAAGGTGTTCCCAGCACTCTGAACAACTCTGGCCCATGCCCTCATCTCATCAAGTGTACTTGAAGTGTTGGCTGTTCCTCTCTGTCACCATGTTTTGTTAATTAATGTGATTAAACCAGTTAAGTCACTTCTGCGTTCCATTCCACCTCCACTCCCCAACAAGAAACTTCCAAACCACCAGAAAACTTTACAGATGTACAGAGATTTAACTTCCTCAGGCGATGCACTGTCACCTTCGTCATTGTCAAGAACGATTAAATGTTTGTTGAATGAATTGTGATGCAGCTGAAGCATCAATTAAGCAAGCAACAAGCATTTCACTGCAACGAGCATTTCACTGCATATTGTACTGTGTATGATTGTGCACGGGACAAATAAAATCTGAATCTGAATCTGAATCAATCCACTTGAGAATCCTGGAATAAAATGCCACCATACAGTTCCATTTCGTCTTCCAAAATAAAAGTCTGTTAGCACTGTGGTTTACTACAGGTGAATCTGTTTATTATTGCTATTTACAGATGTCTCTAATTTTATTACATTTATTTGTCTGTGCCAAATGGTTTAAGGCTTTGACTTATAAGAGAGAGGATAACAGTAAAGAATGAGAAAAAGAAGTGGTTAAAGGAGACAGGAAAGCCATGAGGGGGCAAAGAGACATAAGGGAGGAGGCATTCCATACAAGGGAGGGGTAACTACAAATAGTCAGGTGCAGCAGGTTCTCTGTCATTGCTCCTCTGTTCTCCTTCACCAGTCTCTCCATGTGCTCCAACAGGGCCTCCTAACTTCACAGCCCCAAACGGTGAACAGAAACAGCTGTACGCTAGCCTCCTCCGTCTCCCCCTGCTTCACCCGCAGTCCTTCACTAGAAGATAGACTTCAACATGGCTGAGGAAGTGTACCAGGAGTTCTGGGTTAGGTGGAAGAGGGAGAAGTTTGAGCTAAAGGTCCTGAACGAGCGCTTTGCCAACTCCATCAAGAAGGTCCGCTTACTGGAGCAGCATATCCAGATGCTGACCGTGGAGGTGGAGCATCTGCGTGTCCAGGAGGAAACTGTCGAGCATTACAAGATGGAGATGAGTGAACTGATGAGGCAGGTGGGGACCCTGAATGCTGAGAGGTCACGCATAGAGGTGGAGCGGAACAACCTGGCTGAGGAGCGAGACAAGCTGAAACTCAGGTGGGAAGAACTCTTCTTTAAAGCTAAATATTCAATACACATAAATCCAACTGACCAACCAAGTCTCGCTCCAGAGACGTGAAGGTGAAGTGGTTTTGGACACTTTGCGCATCTGTTGCATTTGATACAAAAAGGTAAGACGGGTCCTTAGAGCAGCGTCCACATTTGGGAAAATGCTTGTGACGGTCGAGTGTTTTCCGTGTGCGTTGTTTGTTTTTCCTTGCAGGTAGGCGGAGTCTGGTTTGGCTGGTCAGGTGCACCTGGGCCCTGTGCACCTGACCAGCCATAAAA
>JAUMHF010000012.1:435425-460299 GCA_032359275.1 Microctenopoma steveboyesi | reverse complement strand
CCTGCGGGTCCAGGAACGAGCTGCCTGACGCCTGCGGGTCCAGGAACGAGCTGCCTGACGCCTGCGGGTCCAGGAACGAGCTGCCTGACGCCTGCGGGTCCAGGAACTAGCTGCCTGACGCCTGCGGGTCCAGGAACAAGCTGCCTGACGCCTGCAGTGGAAACAGTCGATCCAGGGCGAAGTTGTGTTTCGACTTTTCCTGCGTGAGAACCTGAGGTGAGTTTGCACTGATCCCTGATCTGTGTGCTTGCATGCATTTGTACCGACAGACAGTGAACTCTGCACCGCGTCCAGCAGCCGTAAAAAGATGAATCTACCATCAAAGGTGTGGTTAGTAAAGGGTTAAACATGTTTGCATTTTGAGTGACTCAGCCCTAAATATTATTTTCATGTTCTTAGGGGCGTGGCCAAACCCAGATTGTGTTTAAACCCAGTGTCAGAGTGTCTCCCTGGTTCAGCGGTGTGTTCGGGCCTTTGGGACGACCCGGTCAGACCCGCAGCGAAGGTCCTGCTGCTCCAGAGAGCGGCGTCGCAGAGCTGTAGCCCACATCCACCACAGCGTGGGCTCCGCCCAGCAGCCTGCTCGGGAATGGCTGAGCCTGCACCTGCCGGTCTCGGAAACTCTGGATGTAGCTCTGGACGAGGCAGAGACGTAAAGAAGACGTAAACAGGACGATGTTCTGAACCTAAATGTGCAGAAGTAACCGGGACACAGACAAACTCACGGGCGAGAGGACGTCCGTGTCGTAGCGGCGGATGGGGTTGGGTTTGCGGCGGTAGGCGGGCTCCGGGAGTTGCTTGGCCTGGTGGTTGTGGGTGGAGGAGGCTTGCTGCTGCTGCTGCTTCTTCTTCTTCTTGTTGCGATAGCGGTCGTCTCGCTGACGAATCCGCATCACCTGCATCCTCCTCTGCTGCCGGCTGATGATGACTGTGGAGGACAGAGAGGGCGGGGACACGAGGCTACGTCAGACGTCACCAAACAGATTTATTCTTTCACATATTTGATTTCAGCTGATGGAAGCCAAACCAGCGTTTCCTCACCCTTGGTGTGGGAGTATCCCCCAGCGGTTACCTTCCACTGGACAATGACACCCAGCAGGGTGAGAGCAGGCCACACCCCCAGCACCACCCACGTCAGCCAGCACACCGGCTGGCCGGGCGCCGCCTTTATCCGCTCGTACACGTAGAGGAGCAGGGCGAAGAGCTCCACGAAGTAGTCCAGCGCCACCGTGATGACCGCGGCGCCGAACGCCGCCGTGGACAGCGTGGTGAAGAGGCGCTGCCACTGCAGGGTGAGCACAGCGAACAGCATGCCCAGGCCGAGCAGCACGCCCAGAGGCACCCACACGGAGCGCGGCGGGCTGTCGGACAGCTCCTCCATGCCCACCAGCGTGGCCACGGCCACCAGCAGGCCCAGCAGCAGGCCGACCATGAAGAGGCCCACGCTGCGCACCAGCATGGTGACCAGGCCGCACAGCGTGCCGATGCCCAGGCCGATGCCCACCGACGCCTCCACGCTCAGCTGGGTGTCCAGCACGCGCTCCTTGTAGCAGAGCATGAAGATGACCACAGAGCCGAACATCAGGCCCGTCAGAAACATCACCGCCTTGAAGCAGCGATACCCTGCAGGAGGTGGAGCAGGCCGTTACTCCACCCACAAACCAACCCTCGATCACACATCTGATCGCTTCTCTTTCATCTCCAACTCACCGAAGAAGCAGTAGATGACGCCGAAGAGGCAGCACATGGAGCAGACGACGGAGGGAACCACCGTGTACCGGCCCATCGAGGTCCGGCAGCCGTCCAGCTGCTTGGGGCTCAGCTCCTGGTCTGGATGAGCAAGCAGCGTCTCCAGGGTGGTCGTCATGGTGATCAGAAAGCGACAGAAGAGGTGATCAGGTAGGAGGCAGGGGACAGAGGAGACTACGGAGCACGACCCAGCCGCGTGGTTTCACCTGTGGACAGAGAAAAGGTTCTGATCGTAAACAGGGCAGCAAATGAAACTCACATTTACAACCGACACAAAGCAGCAGTGAGAGCAGGTTTGGTTCTGGTCCCCGTCCACGCACACAGTTTGTCTCCCCGGCGGCGGAAGCACAGGATAAAAATAGCTCCGATAACAGTGGGTGTTGGAGCTGGGTGGAGGAGGGCGATCAAGGCCTCGCGTTCTCTCCGTGTTTGATCAGGAGGCGGGAAACACTCCATCAATCACTGGACAGAGTCTCCTAAAGACGGGTTCCTAAAGGAGGAGATTCCTGGTTCCTTTACTCCTTTCCTCTCCTTCCCCCCGCTCCCTCCTGCTCAGCTGATTCCTGAGCCTCTCTTTATCCGTCTCCACTTCTCGCCGTCATCCTTTAATTAATAACGTCCCTGAGGGGCGAGTCCTGGAGGACGGATAGAAATGAGTCTCACATTAAATGTTTGAGACTGTAAAGAGAAGTTTAACCTTTATGTGCTGCTGGTTTGACCCTTAACCTCTCACTGGTCTTTACTTTGGACCAGAACCTCCTTTAAACCCCCCAGACAGTTCTGTCTGATTCTGTCGGGCCCGTCTGTCCATTGAGCAGCTTTCACGTTACTGCACAAACCGACTGACGCTGTGCGAGAAGCATTTGCATTTGAATAGATCCAGAATAGAAACAGAGGGAAGACGCATTAAATCCCCAAAAGTCTTTAGAGAAAAGCTCTGAACTGGACCCACAATTTTCCAGAACCAGCACTGCTCACTGAAAACACACAGACCAAGCTTCATCTATATTTTTATCCAGACATCACATTAATAATCATCTTTTAGGGGGAGGATTAGCGGGACCCTACAGTGTGTGTGTGTGTGTGTGTGTGTGCGTGTGTGTGTGTGCGTGGGGGGGGCATTAAGCCGTTTTACGCTGTGATGTGCGGTTTTGCAGACGGATCATCCTCTGTTTCAAAAAAGCCGAGTTACTTTCTCCTGCCGTCCTGATCAACAACAACAACAACAACAGCACTGTCCTCCTGTCCTGCTTCCTGTCTGTTGCCATGACGACGGTGGGATGCTGACAAACCGCTGGCAGTCAGCTCCGGACCAAGCCTGACCAATGGATGAGCAGCTTAAACTCCCATAGCAACAGCACGAAAGCCAATCAATGAGCTCGCCTGCTCCCACTGAACGTGTTTGTACGTCAGTGCGCGCGCGCGCGCGTGTGTGTGTGTGTGTGTGTCTGTGTGTGTGTGTGTCATTCATTAGTAAAAGCAGGTGGTGCTACTATAGAGACCTCCATCCTAACACACTCCCACGTTGTGACTCCGGGAACAGGTGGATTTATGCATTCATGTGTGGATCAGCTGATCAGCCCCAAACACACTGACACAGACGTTCAGACTTCTCCAGCCCTGACGTCATCCGTCTGAGAAGGAGACGAAGCTGCTTCATGAATAAGGAAACTGTCTCTATTAATACACAGGCTGGCTGAGAAGCACACGCTCAGGTGAATCAGCTCGGCCCTGAACGCATCACACGGCGCCGGACTCCACTACGCTGTGCTGTAGTGAAGCAGGATGAGGAGCTTTCTCACATGCGTCTCCTGATCGTGTTCCTAACACCGTGTTTGCTGTGCTACAGGTTTCATAACCCTGTGACTCATGGAGACGAATGTTTCTATTTCCAAACTCTCCCCCTCCCTCCTCCCACAACGTGAGAAACAGCGGATCCAAGCGTTCCTCTCATTCATACCCCCCCCCTTACACACACACACGCCGGTAAGCAGCAGCAGAGGGAGGTGTGATGTCACACAACACACCTGAAGCCCGACACGTTCCAAACGCACCCGTCGCAGCAAAAACACAAAATACTGAACAAGAATCAGGAAAAACAAACTTATCAGGACAAAACGTCTGGTGCTGCGTTTCTTTACGGCGCGGCCTGATGAGACGAGCAGGACGTACCAGCAGCGTCCCAGGAGAGAAGAACTGAAGGAAACAGGGAGAAGCGTGAGCAGTCTTCCCACCGCGTGTTACGTAACGGTCTCATAATACGTTAGTCACCGCACTCCTGCTGCTTCCAGCACCGACCGCGATGCCCACGATGCAAACCACAGTCTTTCAACACGGAAACACGACACAGTGTTCTCTGGAGCACCCCCCCAGACACACACACCTCCATCTTCACGACCTGCTACGCCCGCTGGAGGTCGACCAGCAATGAAACATGCCTCTGGGATTTGACCAAATTAGTTTCAGCTTCAGCCGCGCTCTTATTGTGACTTTTCACTTCCTGTCCACAAACATCTCACTAAAAGTTAGCGTTGGATCCGTTCCACAGCTTTTCACTTGTCTTCACTAAAACAACAGAGAAGAAAGACAAACATCCACGTCTTTGTCAGATGGACAGAGACGAGACGTTTTCACGCTTTACAAAGACAAAGACAATTCACCAGGAGCAGCTCGTCCAACACCTCACATCCCAGCAGACGTGATGACCGATCCAGCCTTACCACTCTCCTCCCTCCAGGTCCCGGCGGTGTGAGGACAGACCTCTCTCTGTCTCTCCGCGTACTCGTCCAAGGTAACAGGCTGGTGGGTGAGCTGCTAAAACCGAACCGAGCCTCACGACGTGTCCCGCAGCGGAGGACCGAGTGTCTCACCTGCTTCCGTGTCAGCTTCCGGCAGACAGACAGAGCGGGGATGTTGTCAACCGTCCTGCAGATAAACGCCGTCCCTCTGCACGTGTCAATCAATACAGGCTGCGGTTGCTGTGGCAACGTGGCCACGTGGCCAGGATCAGGATGCGTGTGTGTCTGTCAGCTGCACAAACGTCGCTCTGTTTTATCAGGGTTCAAATGCTGCTGAACGAGATCACAGCAGGAAGGTGGAACTTCGCTGGAACGTGACTCATCGCTCAACACCGACACCACTCTGCAAGGATGAGACACGACCGGCGGCGCCACGGGCCGAGGCGTCCTCACACCTCCTCAGACTTACGTAAGGCTGAGAGCAAACGGGCTGATGTCACTTCCTCCAGCTGGGCAGGATGTGGGGAATGTTCTGAGGGGGAATCAGTGAGAGGAGGAGGAGGAGTCAGACCTTCTCTCAGACAGAAACAAAGGTCTTGAAGGTCACGTGGAGTTTAAGAAGCGTTTCTTTCTCTCACATGTACTTAAACCGTTCACAGGTCCAAACGGATCTGATGGCGAGCTGAACCGATGAGGGGGCGGAGGTCGGAAACAGCTGGTGCTCAGAGGTTCCACTGATCACACCCCGTCACGTTGGACACCCTGTGAGCGTCATCGACCCCCCACCCCCACACGCCGTGTGATCACGGGTCACTCGCCCCACAGACATCGATCAGCTTCACTCAGCGGGACCACAGCTGCCTGAGGGAGCAGCTCAGGAACAACCCAGCGCCGGGATCCGAACGGCTGCTGGAAACGTTTGTGTTGGTGCTGAAGTTAAAGACGCAGCAGAGAAACAGTTTTCTGAAGGTGACGGCGGGTACGGAACGAGCAGGTCCCGTCTGTGTTGGGCTGGTGGTGGTGGTGGTGGTGGGGGGGGGTTGGCGTACGTCCACACGCTGCCATCGATCTGCCATCGATCTTGAACCCTGTGAACAAACATCTGGTCACTCGTCATCACCGCTGACATCACCTCGGAGCTTCCTGCGGTTCGTCAGACTGCTGAACCCACCTCTTCCGTCCGTGTGGAGGAACGTGAAGGTGGATGACTAAGTTGTGCCAAATGAAACTTAATTGAATTTAAAGTCAGTCATGACCTGGAACTCATCCTGTGGGGACGGACCCCCCCCCAGAGAATCCCAGACCTCCATCCACCAGAAATAGAAACACATTAGAATCAGCTTTAAAGTTCGCGTAGGGTCGAGTTCCACCCAGAACGATGACGTCATCAGACGTTTAAATAATAACTTGTGTCTCTGTGTAAATCACAGACACCTTTTACTGACCTCACCTGTCCAGCGTGTTTGAGACCCCTTCACGGACCCCTGGGACAGCTCAACACTGAAGGCATCATCCATCCATCCATCCAGTAATGGCAAGATCGACCCGTGCATCCGGGTCAGACCCCCCCCACCCACACACACACACACGCGCGCGCGCGCATGTCTGGCAGCAGGTGTTTGTGTCCGTTCGTGTGTTCGAGACAAAACACTCACCATCATCATCATCATCGTCGTCCCCGACAGGTTGACGCGCCTGGTGCGCGTTCACGTGACGACAAAATGAACCTGCTGACACTGAAGCACCGAACATCTTCAACGCGCCCCCCCCAGCACCGTGCGGAGCTCGGTGTCACCCCGGCAGCCTGCAGGGCGGTGGACCCGACCTCACTGCGCCTCCATCGGGGAAAGGACGCACACAAAGCGGACTACAGCTGAGAATAACGCGGGTTACATGCTGGATATGGACCCGAACCATGCGGGCTGAGCCGCTGTTCCACCCAGGCTCGGGTGGAGGACGGATGGAGACGAGATGGAGGGAAGAAGGTGGCCTCCGCTGCGAGAAATGACGAGGTCCGGCTCGACGGAGATGATGATACAGCCCGGGTCTCCACAGCGCCCCCTGCGGGCTGCTGGTGTAACACAGCTTCTTCTTCGTGTAGGAATCAAATGTAGCATCAGTCCTTCCTGTAGCAGGAGCCACAGGAAGTGATGTCATGGTACCTTCAGAATAAAGTGGGCACAGTGTGTTTGTGCGTTTTCATAGAGGAGCTGGTGGAGTTTTAACCCTCCCAGCCAGAGCGAACTAATGTTACTGAGCTGAAGCACATCACGTCAGACAGACAACATCTGTGGGTGAACAGCAGCAGCTACAGGTTTCATTTCGGTTTAGTGAACAGCATCTGGCTGATTTGGTTGTGTATGTACGATTTCAACAAACCCAACCAACCCAGAACCTTAAATTTACGAGTAACAACAACGATGAACCTGGTGTGAGTAAGTGCTCGTGGGCCACCAGCAGAGGGCGCCACCGTTTTCTCTAACTGTACAAACATCTTGATCCAAAAGTCAGAAACAAAACACTACATTCCTTTCTCTTTTTCTTCACACAGACTGACCCTTTAAGGTCTCTTTCAACCAAAACGAGACCGAGCAAAGAAACTGTGGAAAATATAGATTTTTATTTGTACAGCAGGCTGAAAATATAAGTGCTGCGTTTCATATTCAGATACATTGTAGAAGGAAATGTGAGCATGAGGAATACTAAAGGGCTATTACAATCATTAATAATGTGCTGCACCGGCGTTATTATTAAAAGCATCTGTGAGGTGAATGTTTCCTGTTCTCATGTTTTCACAATGTTTAAAATCACAAACAGTTCAGCTTATCAACCTCCTTGCTGCCTTTCCTACCTCCTTGTTTCCTTCACTGGCTGCTGCCTCTCCTCCCGTTGCATCACCCCCTCTCCCAACACACACACACACCTCATTAAAATTCACCAACATCTTTCACTTGTCAGCAAAACATTAACAACCGTTCACACAGTGCAGTGACCTCTGAACACACACACACACACACACACACACACGAGCGCGCAGCAAAGCGAGACCAGGCCACACAGGAAGTGAAGCATATGCAGAAGCACAGAACGTCAGAAGCGTGTTCAGCTCCTCATGACTTGGTTAATCAAACCCAGGAGGAGAGGAGGAGGCACAGACCTGCTCTCTCCCTCTCTCTCCACCTTCTCAGGGTCTGGACAGGAAGCGCAGGTTGATGGGTTTTGAGGGGATGAGCAGGATCCGAGTCTTCGGCTCCACGGTCGGTGCCCCGTGTTCAGGCTGGACCTCGTAGTGCTGCATCAGCTGCAGGGACAGAAGACGCACAGACATGTGACATGTTAGGGACATCTGAGAAACGTTTCCACTGCAGGAACTTAACAGACAGTGACAAGATGTTCCAGTTACAGTGTGGCGTCCAAATGGTTTTCTGTTTGAGGAACTGGCCTGAAGTTTTAACATAACTGAAACCGCTGGTGCTCATCTGCATGAACAGGAAGCGGTTGGTTCAGTCTGCAAACCACACGAGAGTCACGATGTGATCATATCTGTTCTGCAAGAAGCGAGTGAGGAGCAGAGAAACCAAACTAGAACCAGCAGCTGGACCCAGGTGCGCTCGGTTCCTGCAGTGGGAGGCTGCTGTGATGAAGAAGACACAACACAAACCGCACCCTGCACAGGGCGAAGTGCATCTCCATCTCCGCCACCCTCTTCCCCACGCAGGCTCGCACTCCAACGCCAAACGGGATGAAGCTGTACGGGTGGTGCTGGTAGGCGCCAGGCGACGCCCTGCTGCAGCTGCCACCGGCCTCCTCAGCACGCAGCCAGCGCTCGGGGACGAAGCTCTCTGCCTGGGCGAACTCCGCGTCATCGTGACAGACGGCGTAGTGACACAGATGGAACAGAGTCTGAGGGGAAGAAGAACAACGGCGTTCACTCGCACGCCAGCAGCGACCAACATCTCCGCTCACCTTACCCCCGTACCTTCTTCGGGAACCAGTACTTGTCCACGACGACTTCATTCTCTGAAACGAATCGTCCGTTTCCAGGCACCACAGGATACAGGCTGCAGGACGCAGACACAAAGACACAAAGACACAAAGTCAGACACAGTTATCCAGGTGTGAGCGAGGACGAAACATGTTGCCTCATATGCAGGTGATGAGACATGAACCCCACATCTCCGTCCTGTCAGAAACACAGTGATGATGAACGAACATCGGTTCTCAGGCAGGTTCTGGCGAGCACGTCGCTGGGGAACTGGTGCTGGCGCCGCCCACAGACGCAGGAAGGAAGGAGCGTTTGACACACTGTGAGTAACACGGGGCTGAAGCTGCAGTCAGAACCACGCCAGCTCCTGCAGTCACGCTACGTCCTGCCTCCAACCAAACCAGCCTTTAACTCACCGCAGGGTTTCCTTGACGACAGCCTTCAGGTACGGCATCTGGCTCAGGTCGTCTGTGGTCGGCAGCCGTCTGCCCGGACACACAGAGGTCACCTCCCGGTACAGTCGATCCTGGACCCTGGGGTCCCGCGCCAAGTGGTACAAGGTCCATGACAAGGTGTTGGACGTCTGACACCAGGCGAGAGAAGATGAGAGAAAAAAAGTTAGTCAGAACCTGGTTCTGGATGAACAGGGAATAAAACCTGACTTGTTGTGTGTTGGAGGGAGTCATCTGACTGAGGGTAAACGCTTGGAGGACGACCTGTGTCCTGGGAATGCAGCCAGACGGGTTTAATGTCTGCTCTGCGGAACCTGCTGAACCTGAAGCTTCTCTTCTCTCAGGTTCTGACCCGTAGTGCATTTGTCATTTCTGCACCAGGGTAACATGGTCACTGATGGTGTAATCTGCAGCCTGTCAGACCCCATCGGGCCTGAATCTGTGCTGCTCCTACTCCCTGTAACTGTGGAACTATTGTGTGTGAGCCACTGAGCCCGGGAGGTGCAGTGGGGGGGGCTCCTCTTTGTTTCTCTTGGCAGAGGACGACATTCCTGCGTGTTGCATGAGTCCGTGTGGACCGCAGCTCTACAGGCTTAAAGATCATACTGGAACCTTTAAAGCCCGCAGAATCTCAGAACGGAACCAGAAATGATTTACTTTCCTTTCCTCTGCTTTATCCAAAGCGACTCACAGGGAGCTGGCGCTGGGTGTCTGGCTCAGGGACCTTCTGCATCCCAGTCTGACGCTGAACCCACTGAGCTACCAGGCCAATTTAAATGATACTGCTGACAACCAAACACTCATGGGTGATGAAGAGCAGCGAACCCGCCCCCACCCTCCTCACCGTGTCGACTCCCCCGAGCAACAGCTCGGTGACGGTGATGTAGACCTCAGCTCTGCTCAGTTTGCCTGACGACAGCAGGTAGGTCAGATACATGCCCTCCATCGTGTCCAGCTGGGCCTCCACCTGGGCCTCCACCTGGGCCTCCACCTGGGCCTCCACCTCGGCCATCCTCCTGTCGATGAGGGCCTTAGCTGCAACCCAAACAAATCAGATCACATCAGTGAGTAACGCTGCTCGACCATCGTCTGCTGCTGCCTACCGATGTCGTAGAGGTCGTCCCAGGCTTCAACGAAGCGCCTCCAGAAGGGCAGGACGCGGCGCGTCCAGCGCGGGAGGAGGATCACCATGTCGGACAGGGTCAGCATGTTGTTCACGGCTGCGATGAAGCGCAGCGTCTGTTGAGGGATCTCCTCCCTCAGGCAGCCCAGCCGGGTCTCGAACAGGATGGAGGAGATGCCTGCAGGCGGGGAACGACAGGGTCACAACCAGCGCTCCATCATCTCCACCTGCACCTCTACTGCTCCTCTTACCCTCAAAGCCAAACTTGTAGAGCTCAGCCGGCAGATCTGGGACGGTGGCGCCGTCCTGGCTGCGGCAGCGCAGGAGCTCGACGCGCTGCAGCAGGTCGCCCACCACCTGGTTAATGACGGGGGCGTAGGCCGACACCTCCCGCAGCTTCAGCATCTTGGGGTTCAAGATGCTGCGGATCCGGTACCACTCTGGTCCTGTCCTGGAGACGGAAAGAGGTTTTAGTGCATCAGTTCAGGACCCGCAGCAGAACCCTGGAGATAAAAACCCACTCACTCCACGTGCAGCCCGTAGGCCTGGCCCCGCAGCTCCCGGTACTCCTTCCAGTGCGGCAGCTCCGACCGAACCGGGTAGCGACCCTCCTGCTGGATCACCTGGGCAATGAGTTCTGCAGAAGCAACATTGATGACGTCGAATGGGCCGAATCTGGAGCGCCAGATGGGCCCGAATCGACTCTTTTGCAGACCCTGGAAAGAAAAGAGCAAAGTGAGAACACGGTCCAACTCGGTGCAGAGACACGGGACGTTTGTACTGTTACTGCAGTAAGAAAAGGAAGATGCTGCCTGAGGCTTTGTCTGCCTCTGAACATGTCTCAGCTCATGTCTGAGCGCGTCATCAGACCCACGATGTTTGTGGAACTATACTTGTGGTGTAACAGTAGTAGTACTAGTAGTACTTCCAACTTTTTCCTGTACTTCACAGCCTGAATAAACACTTTTTGAATAACGTACGTGTTTTTTTAAACTTTGGTGGATTAAAAAAGAAGCTGCCCGCAGCTGGTTCTGCTGGGTCAGCTCGGCCCGGTACCTGCAGTAAGTGGCTCCTCTCCGCGTACCCTCTCACGAACAGCCAGTACAGGGTGGTGGCGAAGCTCGGCCCCGGCAGCTCGTCCTTGCTCATCAGTTTTCCAGCCTCGGCGGCCGCCGGCGCGCTCCGGCTCCGTGTGAGCGACACCGCGGGCGGCGCGCGGGCTAACGGCGCGCGGGCGAACAGATCGCGGAGGCGCAGAGAGCGGGCCGCAGCCGCTGGTACCGGGAAGCCCATGGTGCGCTGTGCTGTGTGCTTCCTCAACAGCAGCTCCACCCTGGTGTCCGGCCCCCTGCAGGAGGAGCAGAGCACGTTCAGCCCGAGTGCTTCTCCAGATGTGAAGTCATACAGAAAGTATGAAAGTATGACTTCACATCTTCTCATCATATTCAGGGTTAGGGTAAGGCGCAGTACTCTGAGGAAAAAAGCAAAGCCGTACTCAAATAAATATCTTTTATTGTTTTCCTCGTCATAATTGTCATTATGAACACAGAGCTGTCGCAATCCTCCTCAAAAGGCATCGCTGCGTCTCCCAGGACCCAACCATGCAGAAAATCTCCCGTAAGAACAAAGGTCAAATAAAAAATATATATTAAAAAATTATGCGTACCACTAATATACAGATCTGATATAAACAGGCGCATTGGTCACAAACCAATCTGAATTATAAACATGGCTTCTTTTACAGTACACAGAAACCGAACATGTGGGATAAAAGGTTCTTTAAAAAAAGATGTACATTTTTATTTAATACATTTGTACATGATTATTTTAACTTTCATTATTATTTTCTGTTCTCGCCCCTCAGTCAGAATGCCAAGGAGCACACACTTATAAACACACACACACACACGCACACACACACAAATAAAACAGTCTCTAAAATGTGCAAAGAAAAGGTTGCTGAACCGAGAGCCTCGCCACCAGACGAGGACTCGTGAAGAAGCATCAGTGAATAGTCGATAGTGCATCGTGATAGTGCGAATGAAGCTTCACCAGTGCTGGCGCCACTCACACGTCAGCCTCCACCTGTACCAGACAGTTTATCTCAACGCGACAGGAGGCTGACGACACGGGTCCACCAGCTGGAACCCGACCCAGAAACCCAGGCTGCCACAGAGGTCTGAGGGTGTCACGTGAGATTTCTCAGAGTGAGAGAGATCGATTGATTTTGGATGTGAGAGCTTGTTCTCTCGTCCTGCAGAGCAACACGGGTTTGTACCAGGTACTGTGACCACCGACGGGTACCAGTCACGTAGAAACGCGAAGTTTAAATCTCATATCGGCAAGTAGCCACAGATGAAATGAGGTGGTGTCGCTGGAGTTCAGCCGAACAGAACGTTCCAGGCCGATGCTGGAAAGAAACAAAGAGGTGGAGCAGCTCAGACGGAGGCTGCTCCAAAGAACCTGGGCGAACTGAACCAGGCGCCGCTGTGAGCACACCGGTGGAGGAGGAGGACAGGTGGTGCAACCCTGACAGTTTTATGACTGTGCCACGCGTCTGATTTTACCCCCCCACACACACACACTGACTTTCAAATATAATTTAACTGTGCAGCAGCAGCTCTGCTCACCACCAACATCCACCCAGACTCCGTTAGGTGGTTCAGAGTCGTCCGTGCAAACGTGTTTGTCTACGTTATAAATGAATTACTGTCAGTCCAAATGGATCCTCTAAGTGGAGACTGGTGAGTGACGCGTCGCTGACAGAGCCGCTGCTGTCGCTGCCCGAGAGATTTAATGCTTCCGTCAGGTGTGCGGCGGGTTTCCAACCAACGGCTGCATAGTTATGGAGGCACAGAGTCAGAACACGGAAGTAGCATCAGTCGTACTCGCTGAGGAACGGAGCGTTTGTGGTTCGACTAAAGTGACGAGTTGACTCTGAACGGCTGCAAAGACAAAAAGTAAACGACTTCAAGTGAGATCAAGAGGCGCCACGCAGTAACGGAGACGCGCTCTGTGACGGCGCAGGGAGCCTGAGGACACCAGCTGCTCGCGCGTGTTCGCGTTTGGTGGGAAACATGCTGGCGACAGCGGGACAGCGTCATACAGCCAGACCTCTGGCACATCAACACCGCTGAACCTGCTTCTGCCCCGAGTGATCCTGTGGCGTCATAGCAGGACTAGAGGAGGACGGGCCGCTCAAACATCTGGCACCATCCTCACGGCGAGTCCGCCTCCGACCACAGGGAGAACTCAGAGACGCTGAGGAGTCCCCGTTACAGAGAAGGCTGAACCGGACATATCTGAGCTGCATGGATCAGCTGGACTTTGGCTGACGGTGCGAAGGCAGTTGTGACTGAGATCATCCACAAACTCAACACTCATTCGTGCTCGGCGTTTAGAAACAGAAAAGGCACACAGCAAAGAAAGACGACGAGGGAGACCAGGTCGGGACAAAGATGAGGGGGAGAGACCCGGTCGGGACGAGGGGAAACGGTTCTCTGTAGTTGTGTCTGTAGCAGCGGGCCCAGGGCATCAGCGTCGCTCTGGGTTCTGGCAGGAGACTTTAGTCTGGGGTCACATCAGTGAGGTGGGGTTGGGGGTTGGGGGGGCTCACCTCCTGTAGGTCCACAACACCAACACGTTTAAAGAAAGGAACCGTACAAACATGGAAAAGACGCTTCTCTTCGGCCCCTCCCTGTCTGACAAATTAAGGTGCAACGTGAGGAGAAAAAAACTCTTGTCCTCCGTCAGTCTCATACAAACAGAGACAGCGGGGGCAGGTACCCCCGCCTACACGCCCCACCTTCTTCCAGCCAGTTCTTCCTGGTCCGATGTGGGTTCAGTGAGGATTTAAGGCCGGGCAGCGCCGTCAGCTAAGGCCATGTGTGGCAGTTCTGCAGGCAGGCGGGGGTACGAGCTGGGGGGTGGGGTTAATGTACAAAGACGTGTCTCAGTAGCTCATCAGCAGACGGGCGCTGCTTTGTCTCTACAAAGATCCATTTGAGGAACTCTCTGCAGTGGTCCGACACGTGGGCGGGCAGAACCGGGTTGGTGGGCTGGGTGGCGATCTTAAAGATGGCCGCCATGGCCTCGAACTCCGCCCAGGGGGGTCGCTGAGTCAGCATCTCCACCACGGTGCAGCCGACACTCCTGAGGGCAAAATCACAGCTACGTCACATTTGAGCTCGATGGAGAGAAACGCGCAGCTAACGACGGAGCTCAGCGTTTTACTCCACCCGTATAAAAAAGCCCGTCTCACCAGATGTCGGCCTTCCTGCCGTAGCCCTCTCCGCTGATCACTTCCGGGCTCATCCAGTAGGGGGTGCCCGTCACCGACTTGATGCCTGTTCCTGACAGGCAGATGGTCTGGAGCCGCCGACTGGCTCCGAAGTCTCCGAGCTTCACGTTTCCCACAGAGTCGCGAAGGATGTTGGCTCCTGATCCGAGAACAAACCGTTAAGATCAGATTCACCTACAAACAGAACGACGCAGAATGAAGCCGCGCATCACCTTTGATGTCTCTGTGGACGATCATGTTGCTGTGCAGGTAGGACACCCCCTCCAGGATCTGCCGGGTGTAGCGCCGCGTCACGTTCTCCGTTAGCGCTCCGTACGACTTCAGCTGGTCTTTGATGGAGCCCTGAGGAGGAGCAAACATGATCAGCTACGCCCTCAGCTGCGCCGCTGGAGTTTTACGGTCATTAAAGGAGCACTCACGCCCGGCATGTACTCCATGAAGATGGACAGCGTTCGCTCCATCGTGTCCCGCAGGCAGCCATAGTACTGGACGATCCGCTCGTGGCACAAGTTCTTCAGAAGCTGGATTTCACACTCCAGCGCACTCACCTCCTAAATGACATCATAAAACGCCCACAGTGAACCCTCACCTCCGTCACGCTCCGACAGCCCGGGCGGCGGGTTCCCACACTCACCTTACTGGTCTCAGGACTCTCCGGGTCAAACTGAACCTGTTTCACAGCCAGTTCCCGTCCGGTGTCTGCGTCATAACAGAGGAACACCCGACCAAAGGCACCCTGGCCCAGAAGCTTCCCCAGCCGCCAGTTGGTTGGAGCGCGTGGAGCTGGAGACGAACATCAGACACAGTCAAACGTCTGGGTGTAAAACAGTCAGATCTAATGACGGATCAGGACTCACAGCGGCTGGGGGGACTGATGTCCATGACGGAGAGGGTGGGAGTGGTAGTCGGATTGGGGTTGGGTTCGATGTCACTGCCCCTCCGCGGCCGCCTGGCCGGTCCAGGAGCCTCCTCCAGGTCGGGGGTGAAAACACTGCTGCCACTGCTGGTGCTGGGCGACTGCTCGGTGGGGCTGAAGCTGACGGGCGAGCGGAAGCCGTGCACTTGTGTTCGGCGAGCGCGGGGGAAGGTCTTCCTCCCTGAGGGGCACATGCACGAACAATCAGGGACATGTCGGAATCACAGAAGTGCAAAGAAACAGTTCATCGTTCACTCACCGTCACTGTAATCCTGGAGGCCGAAGGGAATGCCGTATCGCCGCGGATACGTTCCCCCTTTCCCCGACTTCTCAAACACGGGGATGTCGTACTCTGCAGTGGAAACAGGAGCATCAACAACAGAGAACACCCTGCAGCTGGAGGCAGGCGAATGAAGTCTGACATGAACCAGAGCAGCAGCACTGGACCAGTAACGTGCGCACACACACACACACACACACCTGGAAAGTCCTGGTGGTTGTCTGGGTAGCTCTGAGCTCTGGGCATCCTGGACTTTGGGTAGTCGCTGCAGGAAGATTAACACACGATGAGACCTTTGTGTCGTCTGTCATCGTGTCTCTAGCGTAAACGTGAGTGTGTGGAGGAGAACGTTTAAAACTCAGACCTGTCCAGGGGACTGTCTAAAGAGGGACAACTTCCTGACGCCGAGTTCTCCGGACTGCTCATCGACAGTGGATCCAGCATCTGAAGACAGGACAGAGACTCATCAGCTCGTGGTTTGAGCGCACGCACAGAGCCGGCGTGTTGTTGGCGGTAGTTACCTGGTCCATGCTCTCGGGGATAAACTCGCCCTCGCTGTTGATGCTGGTGAAGGAGCCGTTCCGCGCCACCTGCTGAAGAGCGTCAGGAATGTATCCTGGAGGAGGAGAGCTGCGGTCTGTCGAGTGGGAGCCTGGAATGTGTTTGATACCTCATGAATGCATCAGTACACTGAGGCTGGCTCATTATTATCACATAGTCACATTTCATATTCACCTATCAAAGCCAGCATACTCTTTTTGTCTGCCACGCTGAATCCTGTGTTGTCCAGCTCCTCGTGAGATGGCAAGAGGTCCATACTGGAGGAAGAGTTCTGGAGACACAGTGGAAAAGACCTGGCTCATTGTAATAGTTTGCGGACAAAGATAATTTGACAAAAAACAGAAATATACTTGTATGCAGCTTTGTCTGACAGACGGAGGGAGCTGCTGACCTGAGAGGACACCTGCAGCACCAGGAGGATCTTCAGGCTCTTCATGTGAACGCTGCGATCCAGCAGCTCCACAGCCTTGTCCAGGTCGTCCTGAGTGGTCAGAGGAATCACCAGCTGCAAAAAGAGGAAGTTACCGTGGTAACGACGTCACCCGATGTTCTGTTCTATTTCAGCCTGTGAAGTCTATTAGCTTCAAACCTCATTATTGCTGTAGTGCAGGTCCATCGTCTGACCGAAAGCCCCTTTAGCTTTTGACCTCAGGTCCTCCAGCTTGACAGGTCGCGGGAACTGTAAGATCCTACTCAGAAGAAGAAGGAGGAGGAGGAGGAGAAGTCAGAGGTCAGAACTACAGGTCCGACTGTAATAATGTTATGAATTAGTCAAAGCTTCACCTCTTTTCCCCTTTGAACTCAAACTTCACTCTGACATCGTTCTGGTGGAAACACAGTCAGATGAGGGTTAATCTCACACACACACACACACACAGGCCCTACACGTTCATCTCTCTAAAGGATCATTCACCTGGTTCTTGGGTGAGGAGGCTTTGGGTTTGGCCAGATCCGACAGGAACGATGCGGGGCGGCTTGAGCGGTGCAGCTCGGCCAAGTCCTGCATGATGGAGTTCAGCGCCTCCTGCTCATCTGAGGGACAAGATCCCAGATTAACTCATAAATATATAAATAAAAGTGAAGGGCGAAAATGAAGATGATGAAAACAGTAACACACATACTCATCATAATGGCACGGTGGTTGAACCAGGAGGCCAGGAAAGAGCACTCTCCCATCAAAGGGACTCCTTGCTTCTGCAAGAACAAAAACACAACACGAACCGAATGAGAGGCTGAAGCTGTGCACTGAACAGGGACCGAGCTGCAGCACCTCTCACCTACATGACAGGAAGAACAAACGCACCAGCGCTGGAGGAATGACAAACACTCGTTTACAACTTGTATCAAGCATCTGAGGAACAAATATAGCAGAAGTGTTCACTTTGTGGATGTAATAGTTCACTGGGCGTTGCAGTGTAGTTTAAAGTGACTCCGGTTTATTGCTCCTGTTATCAGTGTCATTGTTGGGTGTGTTGATCACATTAGCACCAAACTTTTACGGTCACACTGTAAGCTCCATGTTTGATTTATGACTGAAAATCCTCTAGCCCTGGTTTTTATTCATGACAGAAAGAAGAAACCGTCCATCGTGCTTGTTCAGGCTTATGTGAGATTATAACACACAATTCTATTATCAATCAATATAACTATTAGAATAACCACAATACGATATGAAATCAACTGCAATTCTTCTACACGTAGTCAAATATTACTGTCAAATGTTTATTATGAAATCAGCCAGAGAATATTACAGCCGTTCTCTCGTTGGACAATCAAGATGGCCTCAGCTGATGAGTAGATATTGATGACAAGAATCTGTGATCGTCATTGCTTGATCACCATCTAGAACTGTCAATAAATCCAAGTAGGCTGTTAACATTAGCATTAGCTAAGCATTACACATTAATACAGGGATATAACGTCTACACACACACACACACAGACACACACACAGACACACACACACACACACACACAGACACACACACACACACACACACAGACACACACACACACAGCTCCGGTGTGTTGGTAGCTAGCGTTTTACTGCCCCCGATCACAGCAGAACTGACAGCGACTCAAAGACAGTATTATGGCCTAATTTGGAGATAATTAGCTCTAAATGAACTTGCTAGTGTTAGCTCAACAGCCCCGCATGCTAAAACTGACAACAACTGTTGCTAACCGTTTGAGGCATTACTAGCCAAGCCAGAATGTGCGCAATTATTCATTTAGCATGTTGAAATATACAACAATAACACTGTTATTAGCTGGTAAAGGAAGCTAAGTGCTAATGCTAGCCGAAAGTTCCGCGTACAGCTAGCTGTCAGGCCAGGGAAGTCTACAAGCTAAGGTAAAGCTAACGTTAGCAAAGCTAATCAGAGCTCTCCCGCACTGCGCGACCGCAAAAAAGCAGCCATTAACCGAACAAATGACATGTTGGGATTGAGCCTCTTCATCTTTCTTGACGCACCTTGGGGTCGATTAGCTGTGTATCCACTCCCTCATCCACAGGGCCGGTGACAGGAGCCCCGGGCCCTGCGGACAGCCGCTGGAGGAAGCAGAAGTTTGGCAGAACGCTCCCAACTTCACCCGAGTCCTGCTGGGCCGCGACGACGAGGCCCGACGGCTGTCAATTCAACCCACCGCAACTTTCCGGACAGGGAAATGACAAGGTAGCGGTTTATCCAGCAGAGTATTCCCGCGTCGCTGCAGCAGCGGCAGGGCAAAGTTAACCGGCAGATTTCATTTTGTGGCACTTTGCACCCTGGTTGACGGTAGCTATGCTCGCTGTTACGCCAAAGCTGCGTCAAGATAGCGCATGACAACCATATGTCACCGGAAGTGCACAGGTGTTGCTGACAAAATAAAATGTCTCGCGTGGAAATCAACAACAGTTAGCGCTTATGTTTTATGTTGACAGTCACTAACCGGAAGTGTAATGTCTTATTTCACTTTTTTTATCAATTGATCTCAACGTCAAACGTCGTTGGAGGAATCCAACAAAAACACTCGTGATGTGAAAAAACGTGTGATGTCAGACAGTGCGTTGGTTTCCTGGAATAAAGAAACAAATAACAATTTCACGACTGAAACACAAGTAAAAATGTGATAAAGATAAATAAAATGAACGCAGAACTCAGCTGAAACATATGATATTGTTATTGTCAGTGTTTTATTATAATGTTATATTACTGTATTTACTCATTTAGCGTTTTTGTTGTTCATCGATACTTTTTACCAGGCTTATTTGTAATGAAAAGACAATCTCATAAGTATCTATTCTTAGATCTAATTGGATGAAATGAAATGGTGCTGTTTATCATAGATGTGTTGTACAAAAATCGAGCTAAAGACTATTTGTGTCCTACACAGAAGGCTTTAAAATAATCAGTGAGGAAACAATAAACTGGAACTCACCTAAGAAACAATTAAAAGCCTTCTCAGTAATAAGAAGAAACATGATGCACCAGTCACGTAGAGAGAAGGAATTATATTGCATTCATCTGCTAAGTGTCTCGTGTAGCTCTTTAAACACACAGAGGAGAGAGAACTGACACCGTTATCATATATAATAACAGTAAACCACATCGTTCAATGGAATTACAAGTTGCCAGATATTTCATATGAAATTTAAGAAGCATGCCTTCAGCCGTCATAGCGGCTATAGGAATAGCTGAAACGTTAGCAGGTAAAACTACATAAACATTTTACTGTGTATTGAAAAAGAATTAAAGATACAATCAAGACGCATGGTTAGAACCATGTGGAGTCTGTGATCCCAGAATACAATGCAGTGAGATGTGATAGGAACAATAATCAAGGTGTGTGTGTGTTTATGAAGAAGAATTGACACTGATAAACCTAAATAAACCAAATGAATATGTTTGTGTGGTTATAGAAATCTGTAGAGCAGACGAAAATATTAAACTCATGTCAGACATTAACCCCTGAAAAATATTATGATAAATAAAGGTATTGGTGTGGAGACTTCAACACACATAACAATTTATGAGGAAACAGTTACACTAAGACAAATGGAGAAGTGATTGAGGAACTGATATATGAAAGATTGTTGTTTGAATGGTTAAAATGGTAAAAAACTCAACAACCTTAGATAAAACATTAGTAAGCAAATGTAGTGAATGCAAGATTCAGAGGAATAATGTATAAAACTAGGAGGAAACATTACTGTAGACACATACTTTTAATAACATGGTAATAAATACAGCTTCAATTAATATTCTTAGAAGTAAATTTAAGAATTTAAATCAAGAAAATTATATAAAATTTCTAATAGAAGTTTTAAGTAAACAAAAACAAATTAATGGAAGTAATTTTGCTATGCTATATACCTAATATAACCCTAATAGCTTGCATGTATGTATTGGGATAGAAATACCAGAATTTGGTATTAAATTACCCCGTAGTTTAATTACTAAACTTTCAATTACTTTTTAGCACCAGTTTGAAATCGGTGGATAGAACGCAATAATTTATACACACTCCAACACAGTAGGTGGCGCCATGACGTCTCCCGGTGTTTTGCACTCCGCCAATAAACAGAAGAGCGAAGAAGAAACGAAGCTAAGCGTTATTTTGAAAAAACTCCGTGCAATGCGTAACTTCCGGTTTGTGTCGATTTCTCACAAAGTCGGGCAGCGCTAAAAGCTAACGTTACATCCATTGTCAGCGTGTTTACACACCATACAGAGGGAAAACATGTCAGATACGGTAAGTGAGAAACTTTACAGTCATGCTTGTTTATAACTCCAGTGAAGCAGAAATAGATTAACAGGGTTTTCTGGCTGTTACCTCGCATGTGGTTATTTAATATGCTAGCTGTTAGCTCCATGTAGCTTCGGGCCCAGAACTCACTGCTGTTTAGCTTAACGTTAGCAGCTAGCTCTGCTTAGGGCTCATTTTCAAACTTCTGCCAAGAAAACAACAAGCGGTACCAGCATTTCGAAACCGAAACACAGTGATGTAAGTGTCACTGTGGGGGAAACCACATAAATAAAGGAGTCGGGCCTGTTTGAAGTGTGTCTGCTGCTGAAGTACTTTGTGTGTCTGTGTTGTTTTAGGAGACGAAACCTTCCAGCCAAGATGGGGGCGACAAGAAGGATGGAGAGTACATCAAGTTAAAAGTGATTGGTCAGGTGTGTATGCACACAGCGAGGGTTGATCTGAAAATGAAAATGTGAGGCATTGGCATTGGTTGTTGATTTGTTATTGTTCCTCAGCATCGAACCGGAACTTGGTCAAAACGTTACGTGACGTTAAAATGATTTAATTATATATTTGTATGTGAGAGTAAAAATATGTTTGTATTTTTTAGGATCAGTGGATGTAAGCAGCATAATTATATAAATAAGACGGACTCGCTGAGTCTTTTTTTCTGTGTACTTTTAATGTGGTGTCAGTGTTGCATAAGACAACTTTTATTATAACTCACAGCAACTTTCCTGATGGGGATACAATAATAATCAAATGTAAAGAGGACAGTAAAAGTTTATTTCAAATCAGAGCCTTTCTTTCAACTAATTCAAGTTTAAATCAATAGAATAATTTTTGCTGCTTTATGACTTTCAGACTAAATCAGAATTAATTCATGACAGCAAACATGTACTGCTTTAAATTTTATAGGCCTTTAAATGATTCGGGTCTCAACATCTGATCCGCAGACATACTTTTTACCTGTTGCTCCGTGCTTCTCGTCACTTTCTCTCTTTCCACCCACAGGACAGCAGTGAAATCCACTTCAAGGTGAAAATGACGACGCATCTAAAGAAGCTGAAGGAGTCGTACAGCCAGAGGCAGGTATGAAGAAAACAGGAAACCACAGACAGCTGAGAAAACGTCTTCGTGTTCTGGGTGTTCAGTCTGAGGATGCACAACGTTTATTTAGATGTTGATTTGTGTGTTTGTTTCAGGGCGTCCCAGCCAACACGCTAAGGTTTCTCTTTGAAGGACAGAGAATCGCAGACAACCAAACTCCCAAAGAGGTAACATCAGCTTCTACTGGAAATGTTTGTCAGATTCCTAATTTTTTCCACTTAGTCATCTTTGTACTAATATCTGCAAAGATACGCACATAAATCATGTGAGCAAATTGAAATACAGGAAAATTATTAATTAACAGTTTAGTAAGCGTCTTGTTTCGTCTCCTCTCTGTTGGTGTCAGCTGGGGATGGAGGACGAGGACGTCATCGAGGTGTATCAAGAACAGACCGGTGGACTTTGGAATGATTAAGCCTCCTGCATTTTTATCTTTTTTTCCCTATTTTGTATTTTATTTTGTATGTATGTACGTATTTTTGTTGAGTTTCAAACCATCTGGATCAAAAAGTGACTATCAGGGCTTCCATGTGGGGGGGCAGGAGGGCACAGAGGGCGGGGTGGGGTGGAGCAGAATGCAGGGGCGTTAACGCAGACGTGCACAAGTAAATTAAAGGAAAAGTTCACCCAAAAAGGAAAGTGCTGCCATCAACTCCATAATGTTAGGTTACCATGACGCCCGCTTTGTTTCGGCTTCCTGTAATGCTACGTCAAAGGTGCAGCAGGGCGAGCAATCTGCCCGTGTCTGCATGGAGGCGTTCAGGTGCATGTCAGAGTGGATTTGGCCTGTGGTGCCGGTGGAACATGAGGTTGTGTAGATGGCTCGAGTGCTTCACATAGGGTGGTGCCGAGTGAGATGATGGAGCTGTGGGCGTGACTCAGCTGGAGGCAGGCGTTCTGCGTGCGCTCCAGTTGTCGCTGCAGCAGAAAGTGAAGCTGGTTTCACGGTGTTTTGTAAATACTCTTAAAATTAACTGATATTGTGAAGCGATTTACCTGAAGTCTGCTCTGATTGGCTGGAGGCGTGGCCTCTGCATCTTCGTCTGTGTGTCAGGCCTGCAGCCGGAGGCGGCGTGTGTCTGATCCGGACTGGGAAGGGTAACTACCTCTGAAAAGCTTTGAGAACGATCGACACCTATTCAGTCGCGCTGCGTGGCTCTGAGGACGCCGTGTTCTCCTACAGAGCAGCTCGGCGTCACTCAGAACGAGCCGCTCACGGAACCGCGTCAGCGGAGCCGACGTCACCAATATTATTTTTACATGTTTGGTTTCTGTGTGTGTGAACACAGCCTGGTTAATCCTGCTCCGCTGACTCACTCTATCCGTCACTTCTTACTGTCTCTGACATGAGTGTTCCAGAAGGAGGCGACTAAGAACTGACTCTCTGCTGTCGCCCAGCGCAGCACAGGAGATTCAAGGATGAGCTCGGGTGGTGTCTCACACACAGTCTTTATAGCAGGCAGATGATTCACCTCGTCAGCAGCTCGCCATGTGTTTCTGAACGGCCTCCGTCTCATCTTCAGATCGTGAAATGATCCTATTACTTCACCTGATGTGATCAGACTTTTTAAAAATTGCTCTTTACTCGTATGTGTTGTACTCAGTATTAGTGTTTGGATGATTCTCCATCTGTATCTTATTCTGTGACGTGAAGATTGTCGGCGCTTGCTTTTGGGAATGGAAATGTTTTAATCTGTGTACCGTAGAAAGTTCCTCAAGAAGGTTAAACTGTTAGCAGCCCCTGGAACTGCTGAGTGGCGGTGGAGCGCAGTGGAGATGCTCCACTCCTTCAGGTTACAGCGACAGCTCTGCGCTGTCACAGCCGTCTCCGCTTCCACGCGTCACAAAAATGAGAAATAGAAACGTTTTCAACGAACTGCAGCAGTAAAAAGAACTGTTCCCTCGTCCCGGCGAGACTGTGGACTGTGAGTTCATCGCTGGTGGGACATTGATACAGATGGTTTGAAATTCTGGAGATGAGCTTTCTGCTTTTTTTGAATAAAATATTTAAGAAAAACTGCAGTACTCTGTGTGTTTACTACAAGTAGTATAACGTCAGCTGGATTCACTGGTGTGGAACAAGCAGCAGCTGCAAACTGAGGAAATGTACGAGTTACTTCCTGTGACAAATAAAACACACGGAGAGGAAAAAGTAGGCAATCATTCAGGCTGCAGGAGAAAATGTTGAAACCTCTGCTACATAAGAGACAAATATTCTAACAAGGAAGCAGCTGACCTACAAAATAAAAGGCTTCTATTGTTTCCTGCAGTGTGTGTGAAACATGAAATGAGTCACGGTGGCGTTATGACGTAAAACCATCATGTTATTACTCACAGGACCGAGTGGAGATGAAGATGAAGAATCCTACGAATGAACTAGAAACCTGCACAGACTGGTCTGCGGTGAGTGTGTGTGTGTGTGTTTTAAAATGACTGGTTCATCACACGTGTTCGTGAGACTCAAACCCTGGGTTGTCCTCCCCCCTGGAGGCCACAGGCTGCTGCTCTTGCTGCATCCGAGGCTGTGACCTCACCGGGAGTCTGTACATACAGAAAGTCACGGCAGAGATCATCATCAGGACGGTCCCCACCATCCCCACCCCGATTCCACAGCCCACGTGCTGGGAGTCCGGGGCGGGGGGCATTCTGAACTCCGAGGGAAAGCTGATGGTCTGGTTGTTCAACACCGAGCTCAGGTTCCACACCAGAGGAACGAGAGACATGACGGCGGCCGACAGGCACAGAGCTCCGGCGCCGAAGAAGCAGACGGTCGAGTTCTTCTCCCTCCCGAAGTAGATGTTCCTCAGGGCGTACACCCCCCCAGCGTTCCCGCAGAGCCCCACCAGCAGGGACAGGGCGTGAACACCTCGGTCGCGCTGATGGAGCTGCAGTGCATGACCCTGAAGGCCGGGGTCACCAGCGTGTGGCTGTG
>JAUMHF010000012.1:392487-409727 GCA_032359275.1 Microctenopoma steveboyesi | reverse complement strand
AACACCAACGGAGAAAACACCAACAGGGACAACACAAACAGGGACAACACAAACAGACACATCAAGGACAACACAAACAGGGACAACACCAACGGAGACAACACCAACGGAGACAACACCAACAGGGACAACACCAACAGGGACAACACCAACAGGGACAACACAAACAGAGACAACACCAACGGGGACAAGACCAACGGAGACAACACCAACAGGGACAACACCAACAGGGACAACACCAACAGGGACAACGCCAGCAGAGACAACACCAAAAGAGACAACAGGAATAGAAATAATTCCAGCTGAGACAACAAAGACAACTCCAACCGAGACACCAACCGGGGGAATATCGACAGGTGGTCCTGTGACTGTCACGAGGGAGAACGAAGTGGAGGATGACACTTCTTCCGGACTTCAGGAAGACGTCATCAACCTGGACACAGGAATCCGTAAGTTTGACGAGGCGCGGGACATGACCCCAAACACCAGGACCACTAACCGAGACCTAACAGAGAAGGTGGAGATGTCTAGCACAGCAGGTAATGCAGGCGGGTTCAGACGGCAGTGGGAGGAGAAGGGGTCTGGGTCTGATCACGGGTCACCTTTAGAGCCAGTCTTTGGAGGTTTGGATTCCACGGCCTCCGCTAATCCCACCACCAGCTCCGCCTCCCTGTGTCTCCCCGTGCCCTCTGATTGGTCCCTTTGCTCTGGCAAACGGACTAAGATTTTCATGCTGCCCAACTTTTTCAACCACACATCTGTGGAGCAGGTGGCGGCTGTCCTACAGGAGTGGGCGTGGCTTCAGAGGGCGGGGTGTCACCACGCTGTAGAGCGGTTCCTCTGCCTGCTGCTGGCGCCTAGTTGCCCCTCGCCGGCCGAACCCTGGCACCTGCCCTGTCGCAGCTTCTGTCACGTGCTGCGGGACAGCTGCTGGGCCTCCCTGGAAAACGGGCGGCTCCCGGCGGAGTGTGACCTCCTGCCCGAGACGCCGCAGGAGCCCGGGCGTCCTGTGTGCCAGTCAGTTAGTAACTGGAAAGGTAACCCCGGCGGGTCAGGACGAATCTGTGTGGTGATGTCGCGTCAGTCGCGCTGCAGCGTTTCAGCCTGTGTGTCACGTGAAACCTTTTGCATGTTTCTCACCATTAGAATCATTTATTGCTGTTTACACCTCAGACACCACCTGGAAGCTCCACCTTTACTCCACTGTGCAGAGAAAAGCGAACCTGATGTTCGCCGAAGCCTTACGTCAAGCAGATATCAGGTTTATTTAAGGGAAATAAGAAACAAACGTTTGTGGTCGTGGCAGTCGCCCGGGTCCCGTTGTGCTGCCACTTCCTGTCCTCCGCACGTGTCCAGAGCTCAACACGCCACGCTCCTGTGTTCGTCCCGTCACTGTGCTCAGTCATATGATCCCTTTTTATTCTACAGGGTCACTACATGAGTTCTGTGTCATGAAGTTCTGCTTCTCTTCTTCTGCGGGTTTCTGCATGAATATTTATATTTAACATGAATGTTCAGGGTTTGAAACACATGTTGGTCAAACATTTCTGTCCCGGGTTTTCTCCTGATCAGCTCGTGAGGTGGAAACGACGGGCCATCCGTGGGGTGGGGCTGCTGATGGCATTTCTGATGCGGACTGTGGGTGCTCTGAAGAAAGAGTGTGTCGATTGTGTGCAGCGGAGTCGGACTTGGTAACAACGGAGCCCTGTGACTTGCAGCTAGTGTGTGACAGGGGTCAGAGGTCACGGGCAGCTGCCCACCCTCCAAAACCAGTAACTGCTGGGTGGTAATAAGCTTCCGATTGCCCATTTAGGAGACGAGCGGACACAGAGACACAGAGACACAGTCTCTGCTGTGAGCTGGGAACGACCCACACATTCAAACACGTCCGAACACAGGACGAGCTCCGAGCTGCGTTTAGACAGCTGCGTCTCTTCCTGACGACTGTCAGTTTCCTCTCGCAGCAGCAAAAGTGGAAACAGTGAGAGAATGTTTCACAGCTGAAATATTTGGACCAGAGCCAGGAGAAACGGGCCTGAACCCGTCGAGCTCATGTCATCGGAGCTCAGCTTATCAGACGGGGATGAAGGTCTGGGGTGGGGGGGCAGTGATGCTGCTGCAGCTGTGTCTCCTCTGTGTGACGTGTTCTGCTTCTCAGTCCGGTCGGAGCGGTCTCGGGGGGGCAGAGGGTTAAGTGTTTGAAATAAAACATTGGTTTGAGCTGAGAGAAACCGTCAGGCTGCTCTCGGTGTGTCCCCCACAGCTGAGGACAGGTGAAACCAGACGGAGGTGCTGAAACACACTTTGCTAGTAATAAGACTGAAATGACTACGATGACTCAGACCGAATGGAAGTCGGGCTGGTTCTGTGTAATTACAGGCGAGGAGCGAGTGGGCGCCTGAGGACCAGCAGCAGACAGAGCTGGACAGACAGTTTCCCTATTTCTGTCTCAGTTGGTCAAAACTGAAAAAGCATGACTGTGGTGGAAGTAAACGTGTAGAGAGAGGCGAGAGGCCCAGTGCATTGTGGGTCCTGCTGTGGTACAGGAACTATTTTAATGGCTCTGATTCTTATCTCGCTCCAAACCTCTGAGGATCCATTAGCTCCGGCTTCGTTCGTTCTGTTGTCCCTCATCGTCCACGTTCCCATGGACGTCTGACGTTCCTTCCTGCCCCCGTCTTCATCCGTCTTCATCCGTCCACATGTTCCCCGCAGTAAAACAGGCAGAGTTACATGCTGGTGTAATCCCCTGTAACATAATACACGAGGTCACGTTCAGGGCTGTGTCGCTGTAGCGGGTCCAGGAGGAACAGGGCCGAACACATCTGGGTTCAGAGCTGAGGTTCCCACGTTTGGGTGTCGTGCCAGCTCCCGTCTGGGAACTCTCTGCACCTCCTCGAGTTTCACCCGTGTGGGACGACACCTGCTGGGAACGGAGCTGTGGTGTGTGATAATCAGCTGGGTCGACGTAAAAGTCTCACTGCGTTTCACCTTTTATGGAGCGAAAAGCTCGGTGCCCTGTGAATGAATCCCGTGTGAGAGTCGGAGAGTCTGCAGCTCTGATAACGAGCTGTGAGTAATTGTTGTCACGGCTTTCGAAGGCTGCGTGGTGCACACGTCCATGGGAGCTGTAACTGCTACCGGCTGAGCGGCCTGGTCCGGGGGCGACCTGCGGTCGGACCCAACAGCTTCCAGATGTGGACGTGAGGGAGATTTCAGACTCTGAGTGAGCTGCTGAGGGAACTCCCATCGTTGTCGTTTTAAACCTTGAATCCACCTGATGCGAGCGACAGCTGCAGCAGCTGCTCCGCTGAGCAGGTGACCTCAGTGGGAAGTTGACCACCCAGCTCCTGTTGGACCGGGTGCCACCGGGTCCAGGCTTAGCTGGGGCTCTGTGCACACTGTCCGAGTGAGGACATGTCCAGGATTGTTCTCTGCTTGTTGCCAGCTGTTCAACAGTTTGGATCAATCTTAGTTCTGGGGGTTTGGGAAAACCCGGTGGCTGTGGACTCTGTGACCCTTTAATGCACAGACTCTCCTCGTGACTGCGGAGATCACTCCTGACGCCAGGACGTTCTCTCCCTCGTGGCTCCGCTGTATGAGAACCTAGTCGGAGGCCTGAAGGCTGCTGCTCGTTTCCCTTCGGGGAACTATTTCAGTCTATGGGAACTGAAGTATCAGCAGTTCTTTCCATTAGGTTGATCCAGTCTCACACCAGGACTGTGGTAGTTTCATTGAAAGGCTCAGTTAGTGTCTGTCGGAGCTGCAGCAGGGTGCTGGATGATGTCATGCAGACTGGACGTTGGCCGGTCCCTCGCTCATTATAGTGATTTGGCCATAAACAGTAGTTATTATCAAAATGTTGTGTTTTCCTTTTTTTGGTTGTTTGGATGCGTGTAAACGTTGAGCTCCACGGCCTGTTATATCAAACACACTTTTCTTTATACACAGAGCTGAATGAGAGGTTTTCTGTTTGACCTGGAGGTCTCGTCCCAGAGGGGCTTTGGTTCGTTTGAATTTATTAAATATAAGACAGCACTGATGTGTTCTTAAAAACTGATCCACGGGGTAAGAAAAACCAAGCACCTGCTTCTGTCCCGATCACCACTAGGGGGAGCCCAAGATAAGAAGGAAACACCTGTAACAGACACGATGAAGAGTTCTTATTGGCTGATTGTTGCTGGTTCTGTGCTCTGATTCTGTGTCACCTCCTCCTCTGCAGAGCAGAAAACCATCTCTATGCTCCAGCTGATCAGAGAGCCTCCACCCAATGGGATCACCAAGGTTTATGGGTCGAGTGGTGAAACCATCTACACCTTCACCTCTGCTGCGGTGTCGAGCCAGCCGGCTGTGGTCCACGTCCCCAACCCTTTCTACCGCCACTTCTCCCTCCTCTTCAATGTCAGACCCTCCACCCCCGCCGCCTCTGTCCTGTTCTCCATCACTGACGGGTCCCAGAGGCTCATGCACATCAGCGTCAAGCTCAGCGAAGTGCGGGCCGGCCGCCAGAAGGTGCGGTTCTTCTACACCGAACCCGACTCTGAGGCTTCCTACGAGGCAGCCAGCTTCGAGGTGCCGAGCCTCGTGGACACCTGGAGCCGCTTCTCACTGGCCGTGTCCGAGGAGCAGGTGACTTTCTACCACGGCTGCGACTCTGTGCCGCAGGTGGAGAAGTTCGAGCGCTCTCCGGACCCGATGGAGCTCGACCCAGCGGCGGTGATCTTTGTGGGCCAGGCGGGAGGAGCCGACGCTGACAAGTTCCAGGTGAAGTTTGCTTTTAAGTAAAACACAAACAGGCAGAGTTAGAGTTCATGTCTTCACCAGATCAGCTGTGACATCCACCCTAGACAAGCAAATACAAAGGTTTTAGTAACAGCTGCAAGTGAAACGTGTGTCCAGGAAACCTTTAGTTTCCCTGTGTGTTGATCCAGCTCAGTGCGTCCACAGACAAACGTGGACACATTACACACATGCAGACAGCTTTGTGGGGTTTTCTAGAGAGAATCCTGTGACTGTAAACTCCAGGGTAGCAGCAGAGGAAATGCTCGAGTGCTGAAGACGTGTTCGCTCGTCACACGTCTGACAGGAATGAACGAAACCAGCACTGAATCCTCCTGCAGATGTCTCCCACAGGAGAAGTGTGTGCTGCAGGAGCAGGTGTGAGAGAGGGAGGTCTGGCCCCCTCGTGGGGTCATATGTCCCTGGGTCATGCCTGGAGGACGTACCTTGTGAACCTATAGTTGACCTCTGAACATCTTCCTGGACTCCTCAGGGTGAGATGGCGGAGCTGAAGGTGGTGGGAAACCCTCGGGCGGCGGAGCGTCTGTGTGACGACGAGGACGACTATGATGCTGTAAGTATCTGTCATCCAACGAGCCCCCCCGCCCTCTGACAACGTGTAACCTCTCTCTTCCTGCCGCTCAGGCCTCTGGTGATTTCGGCAGCGGCGACGGCGACAGGAGACAGACAGGACGCACTGTGAAGGTCAGCTCTGCAGCTCATAACACGTAAAGAGACAGCACCCGCAGATTATAAACAACTGTTGTGCCCTTAGACCACCACTGCACCGTCCCGTCCAGTAGCCGAGCCCCCGCTGATGTCCTCCCAGGGAGCCGTACTCAAAGAATCCAGCACAGGTAGAGGACTCGCTGACATCAGTAAACAAACGAGTCATGGAAGTTTTGAATCACGCAGGAGCTGCTGCCAAAGAAATGTCTTGTAAAACCACTGTGCTTTTATCACATGTGTACGCAAAGAGCCTGTTGGGACCTGAAACAGCAGTTTGGCTGCAGGGTTTGGGTCTGGGATCAGAAACTCTCTACCTCCCCCTGGTGGGAAATGCATGCGTGTTGCAGCTGCTGAGCTGTAGGTAAAAGTGTGTGCACTGCATTCGTGTTGTTTTTATCACCTGCAGACCACAGCCAGTCTGGATCACCGGGTCCAAAAGGTGGGTCACTGTGGGCAGAATGATGACCTGTGACCTCGTCAACACGTTGTCTTGTCATAGTACACAATCACAATTATCTCGTACCAGGGGGGTAAACTCCTTTACAGGGGGCTTCCATGGTAACATGTGGATGGACACAGCAGATAACTGTTTTGGTGGGTCCTGAAACTGCTCCAGATTAAAAGCCACGCGTGTGCTTTTATTGTGAAGCGACTGTGACAGCAGCAGCAGCAACGTGGGTGAATAGAGCTCATGTTGTCACACTGAATGTCCTGCAGCCTTCACACTCTGCTCCACCAGGTGGTGCAAGAGGCCCTTATGGTGTCTTTCTTTGAAAAGTCTTTTTATTTGACTCTTTTCTGGTGGGGTGGGGGGTGGGGGGGTTCAGTGACTTGTCCTGATCATTGTTGTGTATTCATTTTATCGTTTGCACCTGCACGTGGGGAAGATGATGACCCGCTGCACGCTGAGAATAAGTTGCTCCTGATGTGATGCCACAGGTCCCAGCGGTCCCAGCGGTCCCAGCGGTCCCAGCGGTCCCAGCGGTGCCAAAGGTGAGAAAGGTGAGCGAGGAGAGAAAGGCTCCAGGGGGGACAGAGGCCCCGCGGGACCAAAGGGAGATTCAGGTTTAAGCTCCGGCTCTGGTGTCTCGTCACAGGATGGAGAACAGGGACAGAAGGTAAAAGATTCCCGTGTGTCCGTGTGTTTGTGTTCGTTATAATCCTCCACACTCACACGACGATTTGTGTTTTATTGTTTCAGGGCGACAAAGGAGCGAAGGTACGTTTACAGAGTGACACAGCTCAGAACCGTGTGTTTGGGTTTAAGGAAGGACGTGATAATTAACAGAAAGTGAAACATCCTCAAACTCTTCATTTATTTTCAAACTTTCTGCAGTTTGCTCAGTGGCTGCTCTCATTTCACACACACACACACACACACACACACACGTAGGTCACTACATAAAATGCTGTAGTGTGTCGCCATGGCAACTGCAGATGAAACTGAGTGATACAACGTTAGAGACTGCTTTTCCTCACCAGGGCAGTTCTGGCTTTGGGTATCCTGGCAATAAAGGGGAACGTGGGGCTCAGGGCCCTCCTGGGCCCCCCGGTCCTCCAGGGCCTGCAGCCGAGGTGGTCCGACTCGGAGATGGATCCGTTGTGCAACAGGTGGCCGGACCACCGGGCCCTCAAGGACCACCAGGGCTAGACGGGTCGGCGGGGCCACCAGGAGCTGACGGGGAGCCTGTGAGTCCAGAGTCTTAGAAAAACCTGATTCAGCAAATCAGAACTTTTAGACTCACTGGTTGTTTTAATGTTTCAGGGGGATCCAGGAGAGGACGGAAAAGCTGTAGGTTCATTACCTTTTATTGGGCAGGTTAAAATTTCATTTATTGGTTCTTGTAATCAGACCTGGTCCTGTTCTCAGGGGCCTGCTGGGCCACGGGGGTCACCGGGAAATCCAGGAACCTCTGGGGCTAAAGGCCAAAAGGTGCAGTACTGAGGGCATCAGTCGCCTGGTTTCTTGTCTTATGTCGTACAACAGTAACTTTAGTGAGAGCGTGACTTTTGTAGGGTGAGCGTGGAGAGGGCCAACCTGGACCCAGAGGGACCCCGGGTCTACCAGGACCTCCTGGACCCGGCACTGGCTCAGTAAGTGCAGACTTTGGACACTTGCTTCTTTCTAAATGTTCAGAACTTCAGATTTGTGGTTGTTTGTCTCCTCATAGACGTTTGTGGACATGGAGGGTTCAGGATTCTCAGACTTGGTCAAAATTCAGGTTTGTTGATTCTCATAAAACTTTTTACAAATACATTTAAAAAGTGGAATTTTTAACAGTGACATTTCTTATGCAGGATTCACGAGGCCTTCCTGGTCCTCCAGGTCCTCCTGGCCCTCCAGGGCCTCCCGGTACTTCAGTGGCTCTTGGTCCCGATGGACCAGTGGCCTTTGGACCACCTGGACCACCTGGTCAAGACGGGTCGCCTGGTCTGCGGGTGAGTATTTGTTTTTGAACTGATAATTGATCAGGATCATTCTGTCAGGCTCGTTGTGATCTTACCCTGCATTAACATTGCTGCTGATCCAGGGCCCTCCTGGTCCCCCTGGTTCACCCGGTCCACCTGGACTCAGAGGAGACAAGGTGAGACGGCACAGATTCAGTTAAAAGCACCGTTTCACCCAGATGCCTGTGCTCTTATTTTATGTGACAGTCACTTTGCGCTGATTTCCTTTTTGTGTTTTCTCCTGCAGGGCGACTCTGGCGAACTCGGACTTCCGGGACCAGCTGGAGAAAAGGTGAGTTACGTCTAAATATCTTCTACCTCCATGAAAGTCTTATTGGTGACTTCATTTTTAAAATGTTGGTGAATTTCTTTCTTCGTTGTTCATCACTGTTTTTCAGCGAGACACTCAAGGCTCCAACTTTTTCAGCGGCCTCTTCTCTTAGTTTTCTTCATTTTTCACGGGGTGTAGTGGGTCGCGGGTATCGACGTGTCTCTGCTGTGCTCATTTTATTCCCTCTACTTACGTGACGTCTGAACTGAACGTAGCTGTCTCTGATTGGCTAACCCTCGTGCATCTTGCTCTCATGTCGCCTCTCATAACTTTTCTTGCTTGTTCTGCTGCAGCTGCAACAAACATAACGTGTAACAGTCATTTTTTTAGGTAAGTTAACCCACATATTTTTCCCTGCCACCCCAGGGCGCTCAGGGGGGGGCAGGACAGACGGGTCTACCTGGACAGATCGGGCTGGCTGGACTTCCAGGTCCCATGGGGCCAGTGGGACCTCCAGGACCTCCTGGGCCACCAGGACCACCTTACCGTACTGACTTTGTGAGTATGTGAGATGTGCACAGTGTGTGTGTGTGTGTGTGTGTGTGTGACATTCGCTGCTCTTCTCTGTGCAGAGTGACCAGGACGAATATGAGTTGATCAGTGGCGTATCTGGACACACAGGCCCACCTGGACCACAGGTACCCAGTTACACATACATGAACATCCTGTTCGTCACAGCGCGTCCTGTATCTCATGTTCTCCTGTGTTGTGTCTTCCAGGGTCCTCCTGGTGTTGCAGGTCTGCCTGTAAGTCCAGAATGAATCCCAGCTGTTACTTTCATGGACCAATTACTGTTTTAGTGATGATGTAATTATGATGTCTAGGGCAAGCCTGGGTTTCCAGGTAACCACGGAGACAAAGGTGCAGAGGGACCACGAGGACCATCTGGGACCCCAGGTCGAGACGGTGTCCCCGGACTGCGGGTCTGTACGGTGTCCTCTACAGAACAAAACGCGTGAGACGTTCGGCTGCTGGATGTGACTCAGTGTTTGTTGTGCTTCATTTTACAGGGTGAGAAAGGAGAGAGAGGAGACAAAGGAGAGATGGTGAGATTTAAACAAGGCTAACGCACACGCTAACAAGCTAACTACCATAAAACACTTCACTGATGTTCACCCTTTACTCTTCTCGTGATGCAGGGTCTGCCGGGACGAGACGGCGGACCACC
The DNA here is from genome assembly GCA_032359275.1 of Microctenopoma steveboyesi. Taxonomy (NCBI): domain Eukaryota; kingdom Metazoa; phylum Chordata; class Actinopteri; order Anabantiformes; family Anabantidae; genus Microctenopoma; species Microctenopoma steveboyesi. The sequence goes on along the minus strand of JAUMHF010000012.1, from coordinate 400,272 downwards.
TGGACCTCCAGGGCCTCCTGGACCTCCAGGAGAGATCATCCACCGCTCCGCGGGCGATGTGAGGCTTTAGCTGATGCTGCACATATGTAACATGACATAACCTTCACATAACAGCTTGTTCACCTCAAATACTAACTGACCTAACTGTCCTGCTGCAACGCAGGTTGGCAGGTGAGTGGACATCCCCCCCCCCGCTCCTCTAACCAACCTCACTGAAATCTGAAAGGTTTATTTGACCTTTCCTCACCGTGTTGTTCTCTGCTCCTCAGGGGGGACCTGTTGTTCTGGGTCGAGCAGGATTCCCAGTATGTATCCCAGTCGCTGTGATGCAGTCAAGTGTGGAAAAATCGAATTAAAACCAATTAACTCGTGTTTTAATTTAGGGGCCCATGGGAGCAAAAGGAGACAAAGGAGATGTGGGTCCTGCAGGATATGCACCAAAGGTAGAATAAGACACATCATAATTAATTTGCCTGGTATTGAACAGTTTGTAACGTCGTCGTCTGTTCATTGCTGTGTGTGAATCTCTGCGTGTTGCTCAGGGACAGAAAGGGGAGCCTGGACTCATCCTGGGGCCTGATGGGACGCCCAGGTACCTGGGTGGTCTGACAGGACAGCCGGTAAAAACCTTAACGAACGAGCTGTTAGGATTTATTCACCATCACATGTAAAATGACGTTGTGCTTTGGTTTCCAGGGTGACGTGGGACCTCCAGGCCCACTGGGTCCACAGGTACGTGCCACATTTTAAATTATGCGCTTAGATTTGAACAACACGCTGACAGCATCAGATTAATGTTACGAGCTCATGGTGAAACATCTTTCAGGGTCCTTCAGGTGTAAAGGGAGAGATCGGATTTCCAGGCAGACCGGTGAGTGCGTTTCAAATCCTGTGCTGCAAACATACTTCTGAACGCGTCGCATTTCTGAACGTGGTCTGTGTTTAACCGTAGGGTCGACCGGGGCTGAATGGCGCCAAAGGAGAGAAGGGAGATTCAGGCAGTGGGTCTGGATATGGTTATCCAGTGAGTGTCCCGACTCATTTTACCTGAACTGTATCAAAACACACATAGTGATCAACATCTTCTGTGTCTCAGGGTCCCCCAGGTCCTCCGGGGCCCCCCGGACCTCCTGGACCTCCTGTGCCCGTCGACAGATTTGGCGTGAGTTCTGTTTCGCTGACCAATCGTGATTTACTTTACTCCAACTTTACTTGGATCGATCAGATTAAGCTCAGTGACTGACTGTTCGTTTCAGGGGTATGAGGAGTTCTCCAGATACGGTGAGTCCACGTCACGTTCAACACAAGTACGAATGGTAAATATGAGGCTCACGTTGTAACTCGTGTTTATAGGAGTTAAAGGAGAGAAGGGGGATCGTGGATCACCGGGGATTCCAGGTCTACACACACACACACACACACACACACACAGAAAACGTTTAAGTTACGTTTTCAACACATTCTGAAATCATCATTTTGTTTCTGGTCCAGGTGTCGGGTCGAACTTTGACGTTTACACACTGAAGGTAAACCTCAAGACTTTACACGCGTTTACAAGTCAAAAGATTATTTTATGATTTTTTACCTTTGTGTGTCCAGAATGAGTTGAAAGGTGAAGCAGGAAGTCCGGGCGTAAAAGGAGAGAAAGGAGAAGCGGGTGGAGGATATTATGACCCCCGCTATGGTGGAGTTGGAGTTCCAGGAGTGCCCGGACCTCCGGTAAGATTAGATTTTTGTTAACCTACAAGTTTTTCTCATAATAAATAAATAAAACAGTTTTACATCCTGTAAAATCTGACTCTGGTTTCCTCTGTGCCGTCGTCTCCTCAGGGCCCTAAAGGAGACTCCATCATTGGTCCACAAGGTCCTCAGGGACCACCTGGTGCACCAGGAATCGGTTATGACGGGCGACCTGGACCACCGGGTCCACCTGGACCTCCCGGGCCATCTCTGCCTGGTACTTACAGGGACACACAACGTGAGTAACATAACCACACAGTATTTAAGTCTAAGAGTCTTTGATTGGATCTGAGGTCATGTGAGTGTTTTTAAATGACAGCAATCAGTATTCCTGGACCACCGGGACCACCTGGAGAGCCTGGACTACCTGGACACGCAGGGGTGAGGAGAACCTCTGTCAGTCTTTATCATTAATTAATGTCTTGTGATTTTCTTATAACCTCCGCCTCGTGTTTGCAGGTGACAGTGTTGAGGTCGTACGATACCATGACAGCGGCCGCGAGACGACAACCTGAAGGCTCCCTGGTTTACATCATAGAGCAAACAGATCTCTACCTACGAGTTCGAGATGGAGTCCGCCAAGTCCACGTAAGACGCCCACCTTTATTATCAACCGTAAATGACCTTTAAAATGCTGTATACTCATAGAATCACCTGTTCCTGCAGCTCGGGACCTTCATTGCTTTGCCCACTGATGACGTGAGTGTACATTTAACTTTTTTATTTTTCCACCACATGTCAAACGTCCAGTTTTAAGGTGGGTCATCCATTTCATTTGCAGGGTAACGAGGTCGCGGCCGTGGAGCCTCGACATGACGTTTCCTACTACCCAGACCACCAGCCCAGCGGCGACACCTCCACCCACTACTCCCACGCGACGCAGACGAACCCTCACAACCCTGGATCCAGACACCGCCCTGACTCACACCATCAGCCTGATGCACAGTACCCGTCACGGACAGATGAAAGGTTTCCCAGTTACGCAGAGCGGCTGGACCATCCAGACAGTCGGTACTCTGTGCACACTCTCCCTGCTGTCACCCCTCAGCGAAGACCACCTCCACCTCAGCCCCAGGCTCCGGTGCATCATCACACGTCGGGTCCCGGGGTACGAGAGGCCGCTGTCCTTCTACAAAACGGTATTATTCTCGTGAACATGCTAACGTTGCTGTTCCAACAGCTGCACCTGATCGCCCTGAACAGCCCTCAGACCGGCTCCATGAGGGGCATCCGCGGCGCAGACTTCCTGTGCTTCACCCAGGCTCAGGCCATTGGGATGAAGGGAACTTTCCGGGCCTTCCTGTCCGCCAAACTCCAGGACCTCTACAGCATCGTCCGCAAGGCAGACAGAGACCGCCTACCGGTGGTGAACCTGAAGGTAGGCAGGAGGAAGTTATGCCATTTCACCGTCGTTGGTGTGTCTTTGCGAATATTTCCTCAAACTGTCGTTTCGTCTTTCTCAGGACGAGGTTCTGTTTGACAGCTGGGACGCCATCTTCAATGGCGCCAGAATGAAGGACGATGTGCCGATCTACTCCTTCGACGGCAGGAATGTTCTGACTGACGGCACATGGTGAGGCACAAATCACGTGATTTTCCTAAGGTTCTGAAGCTGAAGCACCAAACAGTGGGAACCATGAAGGTGAGCTGTAACGGTACCAGAACCTTCCTCTCTCTGTTCATGTGTTACTGCTTTGTTCCAGGCCAGAGAAGATGGTGTGGCACGGCTCCAGCGGCGCCGGTCAGCGGCACGCCGACAGCTACTGTGAGACGTGGCGCGTGGGCGACCGCGCGCTGAGCGGCATGGCGTCGCCGCTGCAGAGCGGCAGTCTGCTCCAGCAGAGCTCCAGCAGCTGCTCCAGCTCCCACGTCGTGCTGTGCGTGGAGAACAGCTACATGGAGCAGTCCAAGAGATAGACACACTGGACGAAGGGGCCTCCGCCGCCGGTCAGGCTCTGTGCGCCGCATGTGGTGCTCTGTAAATATGTTTTTCTAATTTCTCATGTATGTTATCTCCTCCTATATGGTGCTAGACTGGATTCTCACACATGTTTAAGCTCAGGTCGTGCAGTTACACACCCTCTGGCAGCCATGTTGGACGTCCACACATCTAGAAACGATATCTGAACCAGAAACCAGAGCGGAGAGCTAGAAACACAAAGACAAAGTCACAACATAAATCTGCCGCCATATTAAAACGAAACAAGCTGAAATACTGCATTTACTTGTTATTTACAGTATTTTTCAGTGCTGAAGAGAAAACCTTTTAACACTTTTAGATGTAATGAATGATATGAGTTATTTTAACCCACAGCACTGTTCTCACATCAAAGCCTCATTCTGTGTCTGACAGTTTTCAGATCATATTTTAGCAATAACAAAGAAATATTTATTTTTTAGTAGTTTAGCTATAATGTGTGATTAATGTCATTCCCTGATGGAGCCGCGGTTTGTTTCACTGTGACCCTGAAAGGAGCTGAGGACCAGTTTCACACAGCGAACACGCGAGTATTCAGCCATAATCGTTTGATGCACTGTCGCTTGTTATTTGTGTAGAGCAAATGTAGAGCGAACACACACTGTGGCGACTGTTTGTGTACACGCAGTGAGATGTGTGTCGACTCTCACATTGTCTCTGTTGTTACATGAGCAACACTCATCCAATAAACCTCTTTGGAAACTTGTGAGTCATGTTCTTAGCTCCTGGTTCCTGTTTTCAGTGTTTTTTTCTGTCCAGCAACCGTCATAAACAACATAAATGTCATTGAAGTTTAACTCTTTGGTCAGAGACTGTGGTTCAGGACCCTCTTTACTTCTCTCTTTAATCAATCCACAAGTGAAATATATTGTGTTAAGAATTTTAATTAGGGGAAAATCGACAATCGTAAATGAGACAGAGAATTCACTGTGTGAGGAGATGTACAGAGGTCAGAGTTTCTTGAGGAAACACAGAAACTTCGTTCCCCCTCGTGTCAGAGATAAAGAGCAGCGAGTCACAGACACATGTCTGCTGTTATGCTCTCACAGGACAACTAAAAAAAACAGGCAGAATATTTTCCTCTTCTCTGATGATCATCTAACTGTTCCTGCCTGCACATCTGTGCCTCATCTGTTCATCAGTGTGGGGAGCACTTTCCTCCTGCACTGCTCGAGTTGTTTCAGTCCATGTGTTTCCCAGCGATCAGTGTCTGCATGTCACTAACCGACTCTACATGAAGGTCCGGGTGGAACAAGTAACTTTTTGTTTAATGCTTCACTGTGCGAGGTAAATATTTTCCTTCTATTAATATTAATATTTCAAGAGTTAAACGTACTTTTAATAGTCTTCATTTACCAGTCTACCCCACGAAACTGCCTCTTTACCCAACCAGTCTTCCTGGTAGGACAGTTTCAAAGTGCATTTTGAGGTCACTACTTCTAGTTCCCTAAATGCACGTTTAATATTCTTGCAGGCTTCATACTTTCTTAAAGATACCTCTGATATAAATATCATATAAATTCTAAATAATAGATCTTTCTTTGTTAGTTGTTTGTTCTTATATTTGCTAAAAAGTGATCTAATGACGTGTGTTGCTTTAATAAAAGCGTCAAAGTGAAACTTGTTCACCTTTGTCTCCTCAGGGGGAGTTTGTGTTTTCCTACCCTGCGCTATGCCTTCAGGCTAAGGTTAGCCTGCCCTCAGACTACGCCCTCTTCTACTTTTATACACAATGATTTAGAAATCGTAAACTCTTCCGAACGACTTCAGCTTCCCAGCAAACAGCTGACGCTGAGGCTGTGTTTGTTTTTACTTCGCGCGTTTCTTCTTCGGGACTTTTCTGGATTTCGCATCGTGGTTAATTTGTTTCATCGCTGTGACGCAGCTGCTTTTAAAAAGGTACCGTAACACCAGGTTTTTGTTCTTTAAATCTTTACTTCATTTCCTATTTCCACGGAAGCGTACTGTTGCCGTCTAGATAAAAAATAAAATGTCGTTGTAACGAAAATTCAGTACTTCTTTTATTTATTTTTTTTTATAGCACGTTATAACATGCAACCCCGTAATAACGTGAAACTATCTTGTAAAACGACCAATGTGTTGGTACAACGAGAGACTGAGCTTTTTTTTTCTAATTCTAACACGGTGACATTTTAGTTTCATTTTTGTCGCCATCTTTATTAGTACCGTTACTATGGATACAGGTTTTGTTCTCACCTATCGCGAGAATAATGGTGAGATTTGGGCAATTAAAAGAAAGAATAAATCGATAACTTTTATTAGAATAAGAATTTCATTATACAAGGAAATAACAATAATTATTTATATATTAAATGTCTTGATGCATCTCTGAGAGAACTTGATAAACTTAAGTATAAGCTGCTTTTTATTTGACCAGTAGAATAAGTCAGCTCGTTACTGTGCACCACCTGCTGGATATACTTTAGGACTGCATCACTGTTATTTGTCTTACTAGAATGTGTGGAAATGCTCCTGGATCTGCAGCAGTTACTAATAATTTCAGTTTATTACTGATATTTTACAGATGTTAAAGGTGACATTATCAAATCAGATGCAAACAAACATCTAGGACTGAATAATAGATGAAGGTGTCTGAGGACTAATACAGGGGTAAGCAATGTTTAAGAAAACATAATAAATGTTAAATAGATACACACAAGTACAACTGTGAGCTTTGATCATTGTTTGGCAGGGAACATGCCAAACAGTGTGTGTGCGTGCGTGTGCGTGTGTGTGTGTGTGTGCACAAAATCTTAAGCCGTCTAAACCCATGTCTTTTTTTACCACTAAACAAATTTGATTGACAGCATGTTGAGTGTGTTTTAAACTCAAATCAAATCATGGATCTGCCTGAGGGTGTAAACGATGAAATTCTTCCCTCCAAAATCTGTCCGTCTGGGAACCATGACTGCTGGACCGAAACTCAGTGGTAAGATCAGGATCTTGATTAGTTTCTGTCACAAGGTCAGAGCCCAGCAGTTGCATCATTTTGCTTTTATGAACCTGGATCTCTGTGACAGTCTCTTACCAGTATGAAAACCTCCAGCCATCTCTGACTACACTGCCTCTTGCATTCATCCTGCCTTCTTAGATTAAAATAAAATTATATATTTAAATGATGGATTCAGTAAATAGAATATGCTCCTTCAGCAGAACTTCCTTCTTTCCTAAATCCTTTTTCACATAAAACAAATCTTTTGAAGCCCGGGACAGCAGCAGCAGGAGAGACCAGCCTCATCTGCAGCCAGCTGTGTGTCCATGAAGTCAAAGGAGCCACCTATTGCTTTCCAAGGACATTCTTCTGAAACAGAGTAATTTACTTTACACCCCTGGCATCGCCCTGTATACTGTGCATTTACTCATGACTATGTGTTTCCTCCACAGACTACACCAGAAGAGTTTAGAGGTTCACAAAGCTCAAACTGTCCCAGACACAGACATATTTATGGTGTGTACATGTGTCCTAAAATACTTTTCCTCTACCTGAGTTTTACTTTCATGCATTTACACCATCGGAATGAAAAACCAAAACGTTTGCACGTTGTTCTTTCCAGATGCTTGAGGAGAACATTGTCCGTTTTGTGAAGGATGAGTTGAACAGAATTCGGAGGTTTTTAAATTCACAGTGCTTAGACGATGAGGTTACGAGGACCGAAGAGGACGAGGATATGAAGAGCACTAGAGACGCATTCCTAAAAATCACACTGCACTTCATGAGAAGGATGAATCAGGAGCAACTGGCTAACTCTCTGCAGAGCAGTAAGATCATTTTAACTAACACAGGAAGAAGGAAGAAAAGAAACAGGCCTGAGTTCAGTTATATGGTAAATATCTAAGATCATTTGCAGTAGTCATATTTTTTATTGAATTAATTTGTTATTATTTTTGTTTATTCAGAATCTCCTGCCATGTGTCAGCAAAAACTCAGATGTTTTTTAAAGCAGAAGTTCCAGTGTGTGTTTGAGGGCATCGCTAAAGCAGGAAACCCAACCCTTCTGAACCAGATCTACACAGAGCTCTACATCACAGAGGGAGGGACTGGAGAG
>JAUMHF010000012.1:360380-388277 GCA_032359275.1 Microctenopoma steveboyesi | reverse complement strand
GCGCTGGGTGTCTGGCTCAGGGACACACCTGGTAGGAGATGGATTAGGAGTCAGACGGGGTTTGAACCTGCAACCTTTTACATCCCAGTCCTTTAGAGTCACACAGTTGGTACCGTTAAGACCGTTACTGTCCTGATGGGGGAGCTGTTGTATCTCTTTGGCTATTTAATTAAAAATAAATTATTAATATAATATTTTAATTATATATTGACTATGTGACGGGATGTTTTGATGTCTGTGGCCCATATATTAATAAGTGTGATTTATTGATTCTGCAGTAATCATAACAGTCTCTAATAAACTTTTTTAGTTAAATGTTGTTTTTTAGAGACACCAAGCTGCCAGAGCACAGAGACACTGTAGGAGACTTTACATGTGCTGCTTGGTGCCAGACTTTCACCTCAGTGTCTGCAAGTATAAATATTTGCTCTGACAGGAGAATCGATAAAGATTTTGAGCGACTGCAACATGTGTTTAACTTTAAATCTCGTCTTTTTCATTCCCACTATCTTATTTCCTCTTTCCTTTAACTGTGTATTTGGAGCATTGTAAAGTTACCCCCAGAAGACAGGTGACAGAAACCAGTGACCCGAGCATTGTCCCATGCACAGCTTCCGCTCGTTTACACAGACGAGTTCAAGAACAAAAGTTCACTTGGTCACTGCTGCTGTCATAGCGTGTTTCTGTGAAGGTGGATGTTTCTCTGGATGATTCCACTGGGTCTGTGACATTTTAACCAAATAGACGAGTAGTGAAATTAAGATTTGCAGTGTTGGTCAGCGGATCAGACCCTCAGACTGAGCGTGTTCCACTCTGTAACACCTGCTGTCTGTGGGTCCGATCCAACACCAGACGCTCAGGTTGAGTCAAAGTAAACACGTTCAGCTCAGTCAAACTTTGACCCTCTGGTCAATACCCCTGAGCAGAGAGAGAGGCAGAGACACACACACAGCCAAAGAAGGATTCTGCTGGATCTGGTTCTGAGGGACTGCTTGGAGGTCTGGATCATGGTGGAACCAACACATAAACCAGCTGCTGTTCTACTGCTGTTTCTACTGCACAGCTGCCTGGCAGACAATGGTATCCCAACCGTTTGGTTCTTCTTCTTACCGCTAGCAAAGGTTACGGTAATTCTACAAGCTGGACTAGATCCAGTGATCATCAACAATCAGGTCTCTCTGTGACCCAGTGAAATTCATCAGTTTTACACTTGGTTATTGTATTTATACCGCATTAGCGCATTAATCAATTATTATTATTAATAAACTGGATTTTCATTTCCCTCCACAGTTTTCCTCAGCAGCCAGAAGGCCTCGCAGGTTCTGGTCCGGAGCCGACGGGCCAATCAGGTGTTTGAGGAGTTGAAGCCAGGTAACGTGTTTAATCCCTTTGAATGTCTAAATGAATGGTGTATTGTTCATTATGCGTGTTACTGTGCATTTCTGTTTTTCCCCCACATCAGGGAACCTGGAGAGGGAGTGCATCGAGGAAATCTGTGACCATGAAGAAGCCAGAGAAGTGTTCGAGCAGACGGATAAAACAGTACGGCTCCACTTTGTTCTGTTGTACTTGACCGTGTCGTCGTTTTAACGGTACTGAGGTCTAACCACACAAACTGTCTCCTGCAGGCAAAATTCTGGGCAAAGTACATGGGTAAGTACGAGTGTTTCTAACCAGAGATGAAAGGACGTAATTCATATTTCTACATTTGTTAGATTGTTTCTTTTGAAACGTCCAAAGAAACATCTGGATTATCAGGCCTGTGATAAATGTGTTGGAGCAGAGTTTAGTGTCTGAGTTTAATCAGCTGCGTGTCACAGTCCAAACAGGAACAAAGTCCAGCATGGAACAGGCGTAGGTACACAAGCGTCTAACTACCGTTCTCTCTGTTGTACAGACTGTAAAGGAAATCGATTGTCAAGAACACAGAACAACATTGACACGGTCAGACAATGTATAGAAGGTAAATAAAAAGAATCTGAACTGTGATGAACTGGGTGTAAAGACGGACTCTGACGGTGTTTGTGTCCTCAGGTCAGTGCATTGCTGGCAAAGGGACAAACTATCAAGGAGACGTCAACATCACAGAATCAGGGAGAGTGTGTCAACACTGGAGGCACAGCTTCCCACACCCCATCATGAGGTGACCCACTAACCCCATCACTGACAGCTGATTCACTTCAGTAAAGAACCCGTTTAAGTCGTCTGATCAACACAAACCGTCTGTCTGCAGAGAGTTTAACGTCTCAGCACCAAACAGCATCCTGCAGGAGAACTTCTGCAGAAACCCCGACCAGCGTGCAGGAGGACCCTGGTGTTACACCCAAGACCCGACTGTCCAGAAAGAGACCTGCAGGGTTCCAAAGTGTGGCAAGTATCTGCTGCGCCTCCTCGTATCGTGTTCACGGTGCATCTACTAACGCACTGGGGTACTGGGATCTGTGTGACCGCGCTCTTCTCCTTTCAAGGGGAGGTCTTTGTCCCGCCCACCGTGGCCCCCAGGCGAGTCCAGAATCACGCCTGTTTGTCAGGGTATGGTGTGGATTACGCTGGTGACCTGGATGTCACCTTGGGAGGCCACACCTGCCTGCAGTGGTCGTCACCACAGGCGTTAGTCCTCCGCCGTGGGAAACAGTTCATCCCCGAGGTCACTCTGAAGGCTAATAAGTGCCGTAACCCTGACAGAGACCCTGAGGGCCCCTGGTGCTACGTGCAGGTTTCTGGAAACGTGACGGTCGACTACTGTGACGTGAAGCTGTGTGGTAAACACCGAGTCCCACAATACTCCACAGGTGTTACTCTCCACCCGCCTCTCACCCGCCTCTCTGTCTTCCAGAGGATCTGCTGGAAGGTGAGGTTACGGCAGGGACTCAGGCCAGGGAGCGCTCCGTGATGAAGGCCCCCAGAACGCCGTTGTTCAACCCTCGAAGCTTTGGACAGGGAGAGAGCGGTACGGCCTGTATAAACTAGATATTTATCAATGTGCTGATAAGGTCAGCGGTTTAACGCTTCATTGACTAACTGGTTTCTGGTCGTGTCAGACTGTGGCGAGCGCCGCCTTTTTGAAAAGACGGGCAAAAAGGACTTAAAGGAGGACGAACTGCTGGAGTCGTACAAAGGTGAAAAGCGCATCGTTGGAGGAGATGATGCAGAGGTGGCCTCCGCGCCATGGTAACCACACTAAAAAGCAACCACAGTACATAACATGGTAGCCGCACGTGAAAGATGAGTGTTTTCCTGTCTGCAGGCAGGTGATGCTGTACAAGCGCAGCCCGCAGGAGCTGCTGTGTGGCGCCAGTCTCATCAGTGATCAGTGGATCCTCACCGCAGCTCACTGCATCCTCTACCCGCCCTGGAACAAGAACTTCACCAGCGACGACATACTGGTGCGACTGGGGAAACACAACAGAGCCAAGTAAGACTGTCTGCCAGAGCCCGGTACCGGAGCCTAAATATGAAACTCATTGTCTGGGTTTGGATCTATGTGAGGGGTCACAGTGCGAGCAGAGATGGTAAATGTGGCCTGAATATGTCTGCAGGTTTGAACGCGGCATTGAGAAGATCGTGGCCATCGACGAAATCATCGTCCACCCCAAATACAACTGGAGGGAAAACCTGAACCGCGACATCGCTCTGCTGCACCTGAAGCGGCCCGTCTCCTTTACTGATGAGATCTCCCCCATCTGCCTGCCCACCAAGCAGGTGGCGCAGACGTAAGACCAACAGAAGCACGGTCCTCAGCTTCCTCTGAAGGACACAGCCCGGGTGTTAACAGCTGCTTTAATCCCACAGTTTGATGACTGAAGGCTTTAAGGGACGAGTCACCGGCTGGGGGAACCTGAAGGAAAACTGGAACCCATCAACAAGAAATTTACCCACAGTCCTCCAGCAAATTCACCTGCCAATCGTGGACCAGGACACCTGCCACAGCTCCACGTCCGTCAAGGTCACGGACAACATGTTCTGTGCAGGTAACTATTCGACTGATTTACGTCCCCAGAGTCAGACTGGTCCGGTTAAAGGTTCAGAACATGGATCAGGTCGACACCGGGCAGTTTCCTCAAACTGCTGCTGAACTGTTTGTGTTGCAGGTTTTAAACCAGACGACACGAAACGCGGTGACGCCTGTGAGGGAGACAGCGGTGGACCGTTTGTGATGAAGGTCAACCGTCGTTTACATTTATAACCAGTGTTTATGCAGCAAAGGCTTCACACCCTCTGTGGACACGCAGCACTTTACCCACGTGTCTTTCTGCGCAGTACCCGGCAGAGAACCGCTGGTACCAGATGGGCATCGTGTCGTGGGGCGAGGGCTGCGACAGAGACGGGAAGTACGGCTTCTACACTCACCTGTTCCGGCTGAGCAAGTGGATGAGGAAGGTTATCGACAAGACGGGAGGAGGAGACGACAACTAAACAGACATCCGTCACCTCCGTCAGCAGAAATAACGTTTGATCAGTCCTCACCTGTCCTGAGACGACCTGACGAATAAAAGCCGTGAGAATAAACAGCTAAAAGTCACGTGGAGCTTTCACAGAACTGTTTTTATACAAGTGAAGCACAAAGAAAACACAGTTTCCCTTTCACTGCTCGGTTTTCACATAGAATCGGTTCAAATACCAAAAATAACAACTATATTTTACACCTTTGACCTGCAGGACACACGAACGTTAAAAACACGTCACACAACTGTGGCTGTGGCTGAAAACGTAGTGTTCAGATCAACGTTAACACAGATTCAGTATTTTCTATTCTGAGTCCTGAATGTTACCATGACGCCGCGCGTGATGCAGCTGTGGAAAAGAACGAGGCCTCATAAGAGCCTGAAACAAATCTGAACTTATCATTAGAGATTATTCTGATTTTTACGCAGCATAAAGAAGAAAATATTCATCTTTCAGGGTAAAAACTATTATTATTCAATGTTTGCTTGAAAATTAAAATTAATAATATTTTATATAAAACATTTAAAACAATTCAAAACAAAACAACAGTTAATTTTACAATTATCTGTGATTGACTTTAACAAGGAGTAAACGTCGGTGATTCAGGTTTTTTTAAACTGAGGACGTCGGATGTCTCCATCTGCGTCACGTAACCAATGAAAGGACTAAACGATCAGCAGGAAGCAGAGAACTGATGAGGTGTGAGTGGTGGAGGAAGAGCCGCGTGAACAGGAAGAAGAGTCCTCGTTCTACTCTCAGGTCTCCACCTCCCCCTCAGCAGTCCTGTGTGTCAGCAGGTGTCTGTTGAGGTGGGTTTTGCGGGTGTAGCTCTTTGGACAGTAGACGCAGGCGTAGGGACGGACGTTGCTGTGAGACAACACGTGTTTCTTCAGGTCGAACTTCCTCCGTAGACATTTCCCACATTCTGGACACGAGAACGGCTTCTCTCCTGCGGCGCACACGGGGAACATCGTTACCAACAGGTGAACTGTTCCTTTAAATCAGTCGTGTTACCGGCCCTGCAGCGCGTTTCTTACCGGTGTGGATCCTCCGGTGCTCCGTCAGGTGACAGGAGATGGAGAAGGCTTTGCCACACTCCTGGCAGACGTACGGACGTTCGCCCGTGTGAGTCCTCATGTGCTTCTGCAGGTCTCCCCCGGACGGCCAGCCCTTACTGCACACGCTGCACACGTACGGCCGCTCGCCGGTGTGCCGGCGCACGTGCACGTTCAGGCCGGCGAGCGCGGTGAAGTCCTTGGGGCAGTAGGGGCAGCGGTAGGGCCGCTCCCCGGTGTGCGTCCTCAGGTGACCCTCCAGGCCGTCGCGGGTCTTGAAGCGCTTTCCGCACTGCGGACACAGGAAGCGGCTCTCGGTGGTGTGGCTCGCCCGGTGAGAGTGGAGGCCGGTGAGCGAGCCGTACATCTTGTTGCACTGGTCACACTGGTATGAGCGGGACGTGTGTGTGCGCTGGTGGATACGGAGCTGGGTCACACCTGGAGAGCAGGACACACACACACACACGATGCAGTGTGAGCCTGACCATCAGTCGTTCCTCCACCTGTCCAACTTACCTGAGAAGGTCTGTTCACAGAAGCGACACCTGTAGCTGGGCTCCGCCCCCTCCACAGAGTGAGTCTGCAGGTGTCGGAGCAGCTGCGTCTGGGAGCTGAACGTCTTCTCGCACACGGTGCAGGTGAGGTCGGGCAGCCGGTGCTGCAGCCTGTGGGCGTCTCTCTCCTTGGCCGACTCGAACACCTTATCACACCTGCTGCAGGTGAACCCGCCTCTGTCCAGGTGGGTCTGCTTGTGATTGGTCAGACTGGACAGGTGGTGGAACACCTTGTCGCACTGCCCACACTGGTAAACAGGACGAGCCCGGTGGCTGCGCTGGTGGGCCCGCAGCTCAGCTTTGGTTCTGAAGACGTTGTTGCACTGGAAGCAGCTGTGGGTCCTGGGGGGGCGGGACACTAGAAGGCGGGGGGGCTCGTCACAGCCACCAGGCTGAGTCTGCAGGTTCATGGCTCCTGACGTCGTCAAAGCCGAGCTGCAGGACTTATTGGTCCGAAGGTGACGGATCACCTGGAGAGGGGGTGGGGTGGGGGGTTATTATGAGCTCTCTCTCTCTCTAACCCTTAGAGAGAGAGAGAGCTCATAATAACAACCGCTGCTGCTGCTGCTGCGTCACACTCACCTGAGAGCGGTAGATGTAACATTTGCCACACTGTGGACACTTGTGAGCCACACGCTGAGCATTATGGGAAATGCTGCACAGAGAGTTGGCTGAGCACGGCGGACCTGTGTGGTCAGCTGCGAAGGAAACAGACGAGAGTAAGGAGAACTGCTGAGCGAGTTTGCTGAGATCGTCGTGGTGTTTGAGTTTTACCTGTGTCCTCTGATTGGTCGGCAGAGTTCTCAGGTGAGTCCTTCAACCTGACAGGAAACAGTGGTGGAGTTTTATGTTGCAGAAACTCTTTCAGAGGATGCAGAGTATAAAGAGGAAACTCACCTGTACACCTCCAGGATCACAGGTGTGACCGAACCTTCGTCTCCGCCCTCGGCTGAACTCTCACTGGACGCCTCCTGCTCGGCTGGCGACACGGTCGGACCAATCACAGTCTCCTCTACTTCCTGTTCGTCCTCCGTCATCATCACCACCTCCACCTTCACCAGCTGCACTGGGTTAACAGTGCTGGGGAAAGGATCTGACTGGACCACTGTGTTCGTGGGAGCTGGGTCAGGATGGCTCATTTCATTGAAGAGAGGGTGGGACCACGCGGAGAGGAGGGTCTTCTCCGTGTCAGAGCCCACTGACGAAGCAAACACGTTGGACAATCAATAAAGTAAACTGGTATCTGATAAATCACTTAATCAGCTTTTAATTCTCCACCTGTGGTGGTTGCTCGTCCCAGCGAACAGCTCTGATTGGTCAGCAGCTCCTTCAGATGGTTCCTGTCCGACTCCTGCAGACACTCATCCAGACCACCAGGGGCAGCATCGAGCCACGAAGCAGCCTGAGCGGCACAAAGTGGAAATGTTTCAGGGGGACAAACCTTGAAATGAGCTGCGTGCACATGAGGATTCACTGAGCACCTGCATGAAGTCGGGCACCGGGAACATCTGTTCGATCCTGGACAGGAAGTCAGACAGGAGAGACTGCAGCGCCGAGTCAAAGCTCTGGTTAAACACGTCCTGAGGGAGGAAACTACGTCTGTTACACGGTTTACACCGTCGAGCTGAAATGATCAGGTCCACAGACGCAGCACTGACCTGCAGGAGGCGCCGTCGGTCCTCTGGACTCAGTTTATCAGCCAGAGTCCACAGAGCTGAACATTGTTGATCCACGTCTGCGTCCAGCTTGCACAGAGAACAAAACAAACGGGTTTATTCAGTGTAAATGGGATTAAAACCATTTACCTGCAACAACACAACTGAAACTCAAATCCAATAAAACTCATCTGCAGCGTTCGTAGGACACGTCTCACCTTTGCCTCCGAGACGGAGCGGACTCTGTGCTGGTAAGCGTTGACCTCCTGTGGGTCCAGATCAGAGAGCGTCACCTGGAGCAGGAAGAGTTTGAGTGTTTTATGCTAAACAGATGAAGTTTGTTTGTGATAAGTAATCAAAAACAAAGTCCACGGAGAGGAAACCAGTCCAGTCTGGACCGGTCCGCGTCAAACGATGTCTGAAGAAGCACTAGATGCTGGTCTGAGGGTTTTTCTCTTTGAACGTACTGCAGGGTGTATGTTCATATCTGGCTTCAGTTAGATGAAGCGCGGCCGCTTGTTGAGTTTTCTAAGAGTAGGACTTTGTATGAGCTATAATTTAGACACAAATAAGACGATCACAGAGTATTTTCTACAGAATGTGGACCTGTGTCAGTAAAACACTGGTATGAAGCAGCTGAAAACAGTCGACACAGTCGACCTCAGTGAGGCGTGTCTGTCTGTTCTCACGCTCCGGAACAATAAAGTTTTATCCAGTATCATCTTATGAAGATAAAAATAAATGCAGACTCACCAGGCCTCCTGCTGCAGGAGGACAGGAAGTAGTAAACACAGCCTTCAGGAGGCCAAACAGCAACAACAACAACCTTCACTAACCTCTGTCACTGTACTTTACTTAACAGTCAAACACACAACAAACAGACGACAGAGCCATTTGGTTCAAATTAAATGAAGACTTTTAAACATCTGTGAAGGTTCTCAGTCATCCAGGTCATGGTTATCTCAATAAACCTTTTAGAAGACTTTTACACCAGTTTCACTGTTGTACCAGGTTTATCCAACAATAATTCTAAATGTAAGCTGCTCTTTCTAAAACAAAGAGGAAGAACGATTAGTTATTTATTGAGTTGTTG
This sequence comes from Microctenopoma steveboyesi, assembly GCA_032359275.1. NCBI lineage: Eukaryota > Metazoa > Chordata > Actinopteri > Anabantiformes > Anabantidae > Microctenopoma > Microctenopoma steveboyesi. The sequence goes on along the minus strand of JAUMHF010000012.1, from coordinate 379,474 downwards.
AACTTGTCTTCACAGGTTTTACGTTGCCACATCACCGTAGTTCAACAGACTCAACCTTCTCATTTCACCTGGAACGTACAAACTTGACCCAGTAACTTCTTAAAGATACGTGAACGATGAGTATTTGCTCTCTGGTGGTTCAGATACCTTGGCCCTCAGAGCCAGCAGCAGCAGACTCCTCTGTCCGTCTGTCAGCAGCTGTGGGACCGCCTCAGTTACCAGGGAAACAAAGTCCTCCAGCATCCCATAATGCTTCAAGCTCTGCTGCCGAGCAACCTGCCACATCGCCGCCGTCAGCAGCCGGAGAGGAGGGACGAGGAGACGCAGGGAGGACAGGGGGAGATGGGACGAGGCTGGGTAGAGAAAGGACATAAAGACATGTCACTGACGTCAATATAATGAATACTTTATATAATGAACAGTATATAAGTGTATAATGAATACTTGAACTATTGGTACAAATGTCAGAGCTTCTCATTGTAACATGATTACAATCAAACTTCATTACAAATCTCAGAGTTTAGGTTTTTATTGTTAGTTAGTGAAAACGTAATAGAACAGATTTAAAATATTTTTTACATGCACAAAGACATTTTTTACATTTCAGCATCAAGTTTGGCAGGAAATGGACCCTTGTGTCAAATTCCATATTTTAAGGTTTGAACGCTTGTTAGAGAATAAGCAGCACATTTTAAACGCGATTTAATACATTTTCTATGTTAACACAAAGCATTATAAAATTCGGCACGTGCAGGACGTGATCCCGTGATGTTCACACATTACTGAATATCTGCGCCAGGTTTTAAACAGGTGTTTTGAGATACGGTAACTCTTGAAGTAATGTATAAGAGTTAAATATTGGATGCATAATTCAAGATATAAAATTACAGAAGAGTTACGCTGCTCCTGACGTTAATGATTAAAGCACCCTGCAAATGCCAAACTTTAATAACGTGAGGAAATTTTAGATTACATGTATAAATGAATCACCGCTTATACAGTTTTTATATATACCGAATTACACAATAGCTGCAACCAATTGACAGCAGCTCCTTCGATATTTTAAACATGTCATTAACTTTTTACGTCAACCAAATTATTCTCCAATTTTCATATTTTCAAATGGAGTTTGGATAGCATCACTTGTATAACTTGTTAGCTAGCCTGGCTGCGTTCGCTAATCATCCAGACATATTGAACACTAGTCATTCAAACACAGAATCATTAGCTGGTAAACGCCGTCAGCACGTACCCATCCTGCCTCTGCAGTTTCACACTTATTGTTCACTTTTCAGCGTGGCACCGACCTCAGGTTAGCACCGTGAGCTAACAGCTTGCTAATGTTGATGTTTACAGTGCTGCCCCGCCTTCTCACCGGATGTTCGACAAAACGAAACACATCCGGTGGCGCGCGCGCGCACACGCGCCCCTGAGTTTGACGTTATTGTAACCTTGCGTGCAGGTGACGACAGGTAAGCAGATTACCTGCACAGAAATATGTTTCAGTACAAAATATATTTCCATTTCATTTGAATAGCTGCACTGATAACAATCAATCTGTGTTGCTCACTTAAAATAACATTTATTAGTTTGGATTTTGATTAAAAAACAGACTAAATCTGAACAATTTGCTCAGAGGCTGCAGGCTTCTTCATCCTCTGGCCTGTCACCTGGTTCGACACACTCACAGTAAGCCAGGTGTAATCTGCTCACTCTGTAAGGGGATTAACATTCATCACAGACAGCAACAGAGATGCAGCAACAGCAACCAGAGAGCGAAGAAGCAGTGAAAGTGGACGTGTGGAGGAACTGGAGGACATTTATGGACTTTAGTTTTTGATTCGCATGGACCCAGAAGCAGCAGAGAGAACCTGAGCCTGTGGGTCAGCAAAGAAATCCCTCCTTAGTGACCTAAACGTTGGTTTGACTTGGCACTTCAGCCGTTGCTAACTAGTAATTAAATAATTGAGTGTTTGGGGCTCAGGCCCAGCTGGAAGTTTTGACATGGCTGGAAGTCAGTGTAGATGCACATCGATGTTTCTTTACTGAAGGTTAATTAGCGCCACAAATATTCACCTATCACAATGGATTCAGACCCAGAAGAAGCTGAAGTGTTTTCAGACACAGAAGACACAGTCCCACTAAGAGTGGAGGAGGAGGAGGAGGGTGACGAGGAAGATGCTCAGACCGTCAGCGCCTGGATGAAGAGGTACAGAGGAGGGGGGCGCCAGAGGAAAGCTGGGAAAGATGAGGAGGAGGACGGGGACTCAGAAGGAGCAAGAGCTGAAAACAGTCCCTGCTCTGAAGTCCCAGCTCCAATGAGAGCGGCCCGCCGGGCGTCGCTGCCTTGTTCGGTGAGAAATCAGAACCAGCTGTGAAACAGAACAGTCCAACACAGGAAGTAGTAGAAGCTGTTCTGAGGATTTTGTGCTGTTGTCTTCACTTCATCTTCTGAGCCTCCTCAGATCTGTTTCTCTCTGCGTTAAAGTGTCAGGTTTTAAGGAGCAGCTCAGGTCTTCACTTGGCCTAAAGGACTTGGGTCCAGTTGGGTGTTAAAAGAAGCGAAACCTCATCAAGTTATTTGTTTTTGACTCTGTTGATGGGATAATCATTTCCCATAACTCTTTATTTTGTCTCTATTTTCTGGTGTCTCTCTTCAGGACATTCTCTCAGTCATGCAGCTTTCACGGCTCCACTCATCCACCTGTGCTCCAGTGACGGCGAAGGTTCTGCTCCGTCGCTCCTCTTCGCGCCGCCTCCTTCCATCACCACAAGAGGTCACAGCTCCAGCCCCCGAGCGCCGACCCTCCCTCATACTTCCCATCCCGGAGGCTTTGCCGCCCGAGAGGCGAGGCCAGTTCAGGAGACGCAACGTGATGTCGTTGGTGGGTGGTTTGTCATGTGTCACAGATACACGATGATCATATGAATCTGTAAATGTGCCAGTTCTGTGCTCAGACTGTTTCTTAAGGTGGAGATTTCTGCCTGGCAACTGGTCCCGGTCTGAGATCACAAAGCCTTTAACAGCAGAAAATAACAGGAGAGGAGGAGGAACGTGAACTTATTGTGGGGGTCTGTGTGTTGTTGGGTTGCAGAGTGATGCTGACAGTCTGTGTCTGATCTGTCATAACAAGTTAAACGGAGGAGCCGGGGGCAGCAGAGAGCTGCAGTGCACACACACCTTCCACAAGGAGGTAACACACACTAATACACGTGAAGACAGAGAGTGGTCTGTTTCCATCAAAATGTTATTAATGTTTTTGTGCGGGTTATATAAGGTTCTTTATGAGCGCACGTTGTTCTGTTGCACAGTGAAGCTCTTACTGTGACAAACAGGGTGTTTTGTTGCTACGGAAGCATGCGGTGCCCATTAAAGTCGTTTTCTGAGCTTTAAACTACCTTTAAACACGGTAATTTTCTTAAGTAACAGTCAAAACACCATGAAAAGAGCACTTTCTTCCTCTCTGCATTTATGTTTGTGTCATGACTTAATTTAGTTTTTTCCTTTTTGTCCATACACATCTTCCAGTATTTGAGTTTTTTTGGATAATTTGTTGTAGTGGATGTTTCTTCTGCACCGTTAATATAAGAGCAGGCAGGTCCATTAAGGTTTTCTCTTCATCTCTTTTCAGACAGTGGGTAAAAAATAAAACTGGGCATGTTCCAGGTTTTATAAATTGAGGTTGTGCATTAAAAGGCAAATGGTATCTGATGTTCTTCCTGTTTGTGCAGTGCATCGAGGAGTGGCTGTGGAGGAAACAGTCCTGTCCTACGTGTCACGTTCAGGTGTCCACGCCAAAGCCCGTTCACTGGAGCTCCACCAGGGTCAAAGTACCTAAGACCACCAGGAGGAGAGATCACATCATCCCAACCCTCATAAAAACAGAAACAATGGACTGTGCTGGCTCAAATCTCCAGCAATGAACTGACTGATCATCCGGACCTCAGAACCGTAAAAGTGTTTGTGCGAGTGCAGCAGGGTGGTTATGACTTACTTATGTTTTCTAATGAGGTACAATAGAAATACGAGAGTGTGAAAACAGGTACTGCATTTTAAATTCCACTTGAGTTAAAGTACAGAAGTGTTAGAAACAGAGAGTTTTTCAAAATCCTGAAATACTTGTGTTGTAAATTATGCACAGAAGATACCTAAAATCTTTTTTCACATGTTCACTTTAATATTACTGTAAATTTCAGCAGAGCATTACACAGAGGACACATACTGTAACTGTAACAGTGACTTTAATCTAATAACTTTAGTGACAAACCACAGACATTTGTTTTGTTTTCTGAGTCAAATTTTTTACTTTATTATCATGTATTTTTCTTTATCTTCATTTCGAAACATATTAACATTCACTTCATACAAAGGCCCCAGGCCTGAAAATACATCTATGTAAGTAATAAAAAACTGTAATACTCTCATAATCTATGTGAAGAGTATGTGAACTGTGTCGGTACATGCGGGGAAACAGCGCCCCCTTTGGTGTCGCTGTGGTCGGAGGTGGTACTGCAGGCGGAAGTGCTGCACCTGTTGAACGCTGCCTTGGCCTCACTTCAACTTCTCCACCAACAACAGCAGCAACCTGCTGCCACACCTGACGGCACAACCACCTGGAGGTTTCTGGAAACTCACCGTCTGTTGGAGCACACATTCAGGCAGAAAACGGGTTTATGGATAAACTAAAGCGGGTGCTGAGCGGCCAGGACGATGGAAATTCGGACGGGTCCGGTATCATGGAGGTGAACGTCAGCTAGCATCTGTTGTTGTTAGCATGTTAGCTTCTGTACTTCTGCTTTCTGTCAGAAAAATATCAATAAAACAACAAAGTTAGTGCGGATAAAGTCACAGAATCCCCACTAGCTATAGTAAGGATTCATGTAACTTAATCACGAAAACAGATGCTTCCTGATGTGGTCGGTGTGGAGCTCTCCATTTGTCTTAATGTTTTTGTTAGTTTTTCCTGTTTTTTGTTTCTCAAATGTAATCACTTATACCAGGGATGAACTGCTGTACATTCAGCAGGACACATCACACAATTTTCAACCAGTTCTTGATTCTTCAAACGTTTTTCTTAACATTGTAACCGGCGGAGCAGCTGCGCTGTTTAGATGCTTTAAGAAGCGCAGGCGGGGGAAGAGAGCCGGGGCGCTCGTTAAGCTCCGACAGCGCGGCTTTAGAACTGCGCTGCCGAGCATACATCTGGCAAATCTCCGCTCTCTACCCAACAAAATGGACGAACTTTTCCTGATCTCCAGGAAAAATAAGGACTTTTCAAACTCTGCCGCGCTGTGTTTCACGGAAACCTGGCTGAACGAGGCCATTCCGGACAGCGCGCTACACCTCCCGGGCTTCCAGCTGTTCAGAGCGGATCGCGACACAGAATCAACGGGGAAATCGCGAGGCGGCGGAACGTGCTTCTACATCAACGAAAGTTGGTGTACAAATGTGACACCATTGAAGGAGATGTGCTGTCCTGACCTAGAGGCATATTTCATCAACTGCAGGCCGTTCTATTCGCCGCGGGAGTTTACCTCGTTTATTCTGGTGAGTGTGTACATCCCTCCACAAGCGTGTGTGAACGCAGCATTGCAACAGCTGGCTGCTCAGATCACCGACACGGAGCAACAACACCCGGACTCTCTTATAATTATACTTGGAGATTTTAACAAAGCAAACCTTAAACGTGAACTGCCCAAATACAAACAGCACATTACATGTCCCACCAGAGACAAAAATACTTTGGATCACTGCTACACCACAATAAAGGATGCATATCGCTCCGTCCCCAGAGCAGCTTTAGGACTTTCTGACCACTGCCTGGTTCATCTTCTCCCGACCTATAGGCAAAAACTTAAATCTGCTAAGCCTGTAGTAAGGGCAGTGAAGAGATGGACCAGTGAAGCAGAACAGGAATTACAGGCCTGTTTTGACTGCACTGATTGGAGTGTTTTTGAAGCTGCTGCCACCAACCTGGACGAGCTCACAGATTCTGTAACATCCTACATCAGTTTCTGTGAGGACATGTGCATCCCTACCAGGTCATTTTTAGCATATAACAACGACAAACCATGGTTTACAGCAAAACTCAGACAGCTTCGTCAGGCCAAAGAGGATGCTGCCACCAACCTGGACGAGCTCACAGATTCTGTAACATCCTACATCAGTTTCTGTGAGGACATGTGCATCCCTACCAGGTCATTTTTAGCATATAACAACGACAAACCATGGTTTACAGCAAAACTCAGACAGCTTCGTCAGGCCAAAGAGGATGCTGCCACCAACCTGGATGAGCTCACAGATTCTGTAACATCCTACATCAGTTTCTGTGAGGACATGTGCATTCCTACCAGGTCATTTTTAGCATATAACAACGACAAACCATGGATTACAGCAAAACTCAGACAGCTTCGTCAGGCCAAAGAGGATGCCTACAGGAGTGGGGACAGGGTGTTGTACAACCAGGCCAGGAACACACTGACAAGGGCAATCAGAGAGGCTAAGAGGAGCTACTCTGAAAAACTGGAAAATCAGTTTTCTGCAAACGACCCTGCTTCAATGTGGAAAGGCTTGAAAACCATCACAAGACGCCATCCCACAACTCTGTAGGGAATCAACAACTGGTTGATGACCTGAATGACTTCTATTGTAGATTTTAAACTCTCAGTCTCACACCACATCCCTGTCCTGACCCTATTTCTTTACCACCATTATCACCTCTGATGACCACCCTCTCTGACGACCCCCCTGCACTCCAGGTCTGTGAAAAGGACGTTCGTCAGATGGCTGCTTCAGACCAAATTAAACCAGCTCTCGGTTCCTAGCTCTATCTGTCACTGGATCACCAGCTTTCTGACAGACAGGCAGCAGCTAGTGAGGGAAAATTCATGTCCAACAGTCACACCACCAATACTGGAGCCCCTCAGGGATGCGTTCTCTCCCCACTGCTCTTCTCCATCTACACCAACGACTGCACCTCCACAGACCCCACTGTCAAGCTCCTCAAATTTGCAGATGACACTACAATCATCGGCCTCATCCAGGACAGTGACGAGTCTGCATACAGAAGGGAGTTCGAGCAGTTGGCTGTCTGGTGTAGTCACAACAAGCTGACTCTATTGTTAAAAAGGCCCACCAGAGGTTGTATTTCCTTCGCCAGATGAAGAAATTCAACTTGCCACAGGAGCTGCTCACACAGTTCACACAGTGAATCCGTCCTGTGCACTTCAATAACTGTCTGGTTTGGCTCAGCTACGAAAGCAGACATCAGAAGATTACAAAGGTCGGTTCGGACTGCTGAAAGACTTATTGGCACTCCCCTACCCACACTCCAAGAACTGTATACATCCAGAGTGAAGAAAAGGGCTCGGAATATAATTTTGGACACCTTACACCCAAGCCACCTTCTATTTGAACTTTTGCCGTCGGGTCGACGCTACAGAGCACCTAACACCAGGACAGTCAGGCACAAGAACAGTTTTTTCCCCCAGGCAATCTACCTCCTTAACAGTTAACCATCATTCTAACTGTCAATAAATATATGTGCAATATTGTGTACAATTACCACTGTGCAATATACTGTATAATACCACAGTTTTTCAGATATTTATTTTTGTGTCGTGCTGTTTTTTATCTTGTCATTTGTTTTTTGTTGTTCTGGAAGCTCTGTCACTAAAACAAAATCCTTGTACGTGCAAGCGTACTTGGCAATAAAACTCTTTCTGATTCTGATTCTGATTCTGATTCTGACCTGAGCCTCCTCAAAAAATAAGACGACTCTGGGCCTTTTTGCGCACTTTGGTTGTGTGTGTGGGCGAGTCAAGTTTATTGTACACTCCTAAGTACACTCCCAAGTACTTATACTTAGTCACAACCTCCACCTCCTCCCCCCAGATAGTGAGACAGGACCCCCCTGGTTTCCTGAAGTCCCCACCAGCTCCTTTGTCTTACTGATGTTGAGCTGGAGATGGCTGGGCTTACACCAGTCTACAAAGTTGTCCACCACTCCTATCTACTTTGTGAGGTCTCCACTCTGAATACATCATACAACAGCAGAGTCATCAGATAACTTCTTAAGGTGGCAGGGGTCAGAGTTAAAGTAAAGTCTGATGTGTACAGTGTGAAAAGGAATGGAGACAGGACTGTCCCTTGTGGAGCTTCTGTGCTGCAGACCACAGTTCTGCATGCAGACGCACTGGTGGCGGCTTGTGAGATAGTCCATGATCTAGGAGATCATAGGAGGGTCCACCAGCATGTTTTTCAACTTCCGGCAGTGCCGGCTGGATAGTGTTGAATGCGATGGACCAAGTCAAAAAACATGATCCTCACTGAACTCCCAGGTTTGTCCAGGTGTAGGTGTGATGGAGCAGATGAATAATGGCATCCACTCCAAGTTGGGGCTGGTAGGCAAACTGGAGGGGGTCTAGTGAAGGTCTGAATAGTGATCAGAGGGAGTCCAGGACCAGTCTCTCAAAGGTGTTCATAATGTGTGAGGTCAGAGTCTGTAGTCATTTAGGACACTGGGACATGGCTTCTTATTCACAGGGATCAGGCAGGACTTTTTCCATCCCAGAGGAACTCTCTCAAGCTGCAGGCTCAGGTTGAAGTTGTGTTGGAGAACACTACATAGCTGAGAAGTGCAGGCTTTCAGCACCCTGCCTCACAGCGTGAAAGTGAAGCAGACGACAGAACAACACTGAAAAGGAAACAAAAACACAGGGAGGCGGGGCAGACCGGGACGAACCTTGACAGAAGAAGACAAGAATCACAAAAAATAATTCTAGAAAAACATTCAAATTTAAATGAATTATTTATACAATTATACAGATCATGAGTACTGTGTATAATCTGCACTCAAGTGTAGTTTAAACATTTTTTCACTCTCATTTAACACTACCGAAAGGTCGTGTGATGTATTTCCTGTTCCTTTGGGGCACAAAAATCTTTACCATAGACCTACGCTATATGCTGACTGGAACTCCCACCAATACAAAATATAGGAGAGCCTTTGGGTGCAAAGCATGTGCAGAAGACCAGGGTCACAGCCCAGACCAGGAAACTAAACGGGGAACTCACGGCAACGTGTCTGTTTGGACAGTCCAAAGGATGAGCAGCTTTTTGCCTGGAGAAATCTAATTCAGTCTAAGTACTGAACTGTATCACAGAAAACCCCTCCAAAAAAGACTGTTTGTCTGTCCTGAGACCGGCCTTTTGGTTTGTTTTTCCTGCCTCCTATGTCAGCTGTGAGGAATGAGAGTCTAGATTCAGACAGGTAATATAAATTTAATACATTTTCCTGATAAAGTTAGAAAACATGAATACACGCAGCTAAATGATAAATGCTAACGTGTCGTACAATGATATGTGTAACTGCTTTCAGGAAGCAGATGAATTTGTGTTATATAAAACCCTTCTGTTTGATGTAAATTAAGGTATGTGCACTTTTATGATGGAACCTAAGTTCTTCTGTTTATGTTTCTGTCTCATGCTGTGTCTGTCATCGAAACAGCATAAGAGAGGGAGCGAGAGGTGGGAGAGAGAGAGTTAGCAAGGTAGCGAGCTGCGCTTTTTTGAGAGAGGAATATGGTACGTTATGTTTCTGTGTTGATAAATAAAGTGTTTTTAGAGCGAAGATTTATAAAGATTTTATTCTCCCCGCAAGTGTAAGTGGCCAGTGTCTGTCTTAACATAATGCTGCTGAACAAGTAGCTCTAACTAACTGTGATTGTCCAGTTAGCATCTTGTACTTTTACCAATCAGATTATTTATGTAATGTTTGTGTTAGGTAAGGTAAAGTTTATTTATATAGCACTTTTCATGTCAAATGACAACACAAGGTGCTTCGCGTTAGCAATACCATGGAACACAAACACAGAAGTAGTAACTACCCCTAATCCACAAGATAAAAACAATAATACGAAATAAGTAATAGCAGCAAGCAAGTAATACTAAGTAAAATCAATATAAATGTATACAAGCACCTCAAAACACAATAGAACATTACAAAAATAATAATAAATAAATAAAACACAACAGAAACAATTGATAGTAATAAAACTAATAAAATTATTACAATAATAAATAATACATTGTAATAAAAAATTACAATATTCTAATCTGCTAAAAACAAATTAGTTTAAAAAAAGGTAATAGGAAAAATTAGTTTCCAGTTAGGAGAGATATGCTACAGTAAACAAAAGTGTTTTTAGTCCAGATTTGAATGACTTAACAGTAAGAGCAGATTTTAAATATTTGGGTAATTTGTTCCATAATTGTGGTGCGTGATAACTAAAAGCTGCTTCACTTTGTTTAGTCCTTATTCTAGGAAAAGCAAGCAGGTTTTTTCCAGCTGACCTCTGGTGTTTTGGGGCATCATATTTTAAAATTTCCTGGTGTTGGTGAGGACTCTGGCAGCATTTTGAATTAACTGTAGCTGTCTTGTTGATTTCTTGTTGAGGCCTGTGAATAATCCATTACAATAATCCAATCTGCTAAAAACAAATGCATGAACAAGTTTTTATGTGTCTTCTTTGGACAGGAAGCTTTTGATCCTTGCTATATTTTTAAGATGATAATAGGCTGACTTTGTAATGGTTTTAATGTGGCTGTTAAAATTTAGGTCAGAGTCCAGGATGACACCAAGATTCTTGACTTGGGCTGTGGTTTTTAGGTTTGCATTATCAAGGTGAGCAGCAACTTTAAGTCTTCCTCTTTGGGACCAAAAACAATTATTTCTGTTTTGTCTGTGTTTAATTGCAGAAAGTTTTGATGCATCCATTCATTTATTTGTTTGATACACCGGTTTAATGTTTCAATCGGACTATAATCATGTGATGATACTTTAATGTAAAGCTGTGTATCATCAGCATATGTGTGATAAGAGACATTGTAAGTTTCGATAATCTGAGCAAGAGGAAGCATGTAGGTATTAAATAGAAGAGGCCTGAGAACTGACCCTTGAGGGACCCCACATATCATTTTTGCTCGTTTCGATTCATAGGTATCAAGTGATATGAAGAAGTCCCTGTCTTCCAAGTATGAAGCAAACCATTTTACACCATGCCTGAGAGTCCTACCCACTTTTCCAGTCTGTCAAGTAATATTTTGTGATCGACTGTGTCAAATGCAGTACTGAGGTCTAGTAGAACCAGAACAGAAACCTTTGTAGTGTCACTGTTCAAATAAATGTCGTTTACAACTTTGATAAGTGCAGTTTCAGTACTGTGAAAGGAATCGAAATCCGGAATGATAGACATTAAAAATATTGTGTTGAATTAGAAATTTGTGAATTTGTTGAAAAAGAGCCTTTTCAATTACTTAGGTGAGAAAAGGTATGTTTAATATGGGTTGATAGTTATTCATTGCGGATGCATCAAGATGTTGCTTTTTTAGGATAGGTTTGATAACTGCTGTTTTCAGAGTACTTGGAAAAAGGCCTGATTGAAGAGAGGTGTTAAGGGTATCGAGCACTTCATTTGCCATACAAAGAAATACATTTTTTTAAAAGTGTACAGCTAAAATGTCAAGGCAACAGGTAGTAGGCCTGAGATTGTGGACAATTTCTGACAGTGTGATATGGTTTACTATTTCAAATTGTGCTATGCTAACTAGGGTCGTCTTTTGAGTGGAGACAGTTAATACAATATTTTTGCCAGAGGTGGAGATTGTCTAATTTTTTGGACCTTTTCAGTGAAAAAATTTGCAAATTTATTACATGATCTAGCAGATAAAAATTCTAAAGGAACTGGTGTCGAGGGATTGGTGAGTCTATCCACGGTAGTAAATAATGTACGTGCATTATTGTTCATGTTTATGATCTCAGAAAAGAAGGATTGTCTTGCATTTTTTAGTTCTTTGTTGTAGGTGCATATTTTCTCTTTGTAGATTTCATAGTGTATTTGTAGTTTAGTTTTCCTCCAACTGCGTTCTGCCTGTCTACACTCTCTTTTTCTGGTTTTTACTGGTGTTTTATTCATCCAAGCCATCTTCTTGTTGTTGTAACAGAGCATTGGTTTTAGGGGAGCAATAGTGTCCATAATGTTTAGCACTTTAAAATTGAAAATGTTTAAAAGATCGCTAGGAGGGCCTGAGCATGGGGCTGGTGTTGCTGCAAAAGCCTGCTTGAACAACACACAAGTGTTTTCTTTAATATAGTGCTTCCTGGTTAGTCTTGGTTTAGGATTATTGGTCTTGGCAGAGATAGTTGAACCAAAGCAGACGCTAAAATGATCAGAGAGGCCAACACCAGTCACCTCTACCTTGGAAATGTCCAGACCTTTACAAATAACTAAGTCTAAGGTGTGACCTTTATTGTGTGTAGGACCTGTAGTATGCTGGAGGAGGTCAAAATTGTCAAGTATGCCCAGGAATTCTTTTGTACTGTCATTTTCAGGTTTATCCAGGTGTATTTTAAAATCACCAGTAATAATAACACGGTCAAAGTCAATACAAACAGCAGAGAGGAACTTAGTAATATCATCATAAAACTGTGCACTGTATTTTGGGGGCCTGTATACTGTTACCAATAAAATTCGATTAGAGGTTGACATTTGGAGTGCTAAATATTCAAAAGATTCAGATTTTTCAAACAATAGTTTTTTACATTGGTAGGTGTTTTTAAAGACAGTAGCTACTCCACCTCCCTTCTTGACTGTTCTAGCTTCACTTATAAATTGAAAGTTTGGAGGAGATGATTCAATAAGAACAGCTGATGTATTATGCTCATTCAGCCATGTTTCCGTGAGACATATAAAATTTGTTGTTAATAATAAAACCATTAACCAGTAGCGCTTTTCCTGATGAGGTTTAGTAAAGCTAAATGTATTGTACTTGAGTTATTGCTGGATACAGTATGTGGTTTACACTCAATTTGTGTCAGATTAGACAAGGTAATTGTACGATATGATTGGGCTTTCTTCTAGTATTTTTTTTTCTAGTATTTGTAACAGGAATTGTAGTTGATGGTATTTCTTCAAACTGTCCATCGATTTTGCAGTTGGAGGTATTAATTGCTAATGAACAAGTAACGTTCATATCTCCTTGATTGTGTGTAGATTCACTGTCCAAGTTATCGTTACAATGCTTTTGAGTGTCAGTGTAGAAAGAGCCTCCAGGTGGCGCTGTCTGGGGGTAGTGTAAATCAGGTAAGGTCATAGGGGTCGTGGGGACATGTGCTTCCGGTAAATGTGATCTAGATGATGTGGAGCAGTGTGTACAGTATACTGCAGGTTGGCAGCTAACACGCACCTCCCTATGTCTTGTTGTGCATGTATATTTTATTGATGGTTCTATTAAAATGCCTGCATTGTATTCTGTGGTGCATTTTAACTCGTGTCACTGGTCATGATGAAAATACACACTGGTTCACTGGCTCATTAGTGGGGGAGCATAGAATGCTCCAACACTATTGATATCCTCCCTTTCTCTTTATTATTATTGATATCCTCTCTTTCTCTTTATTAGTTATTTTATTTCGTTTTTTGTAGAAGTATTGCTTCCTCTATTTTCCCTGTTTGTAGACACAAACTGACCATTAACATTTCAACATATTTCACTCAATGCTTATGTGTCTTGTAATCCATTACATTGTTCATTATCATCTCTTTTTGCAACTTTTTCATTTTGTCACCTTCTTTTTATCAGTTTGTCATCTTTGTCAACTTAGTCTTTGCTTATCTTTGTGTCTTGTCAACTTTTTGTTTTTGTCACCTTTTCATCAGCTTGTCATCTTTGTCAACTTTGTCTTTTCTCATCTTTCTCTTGTCAACTTTTTCTTTTTGTCACCTTCTTTTCAAGAGCTTGTCATCTTTGTCAACTTTGTTTTTGCTCAACTTTTAATCTTTCTCAACTTTTTATCTTCATCATCTTTTTGTCTTTGTCAACTTTGTGTCAACTTTTTGGCTTTTTTTAACTTTGTCAACTTAAAGTAACTTGCCGGAAAAATGCCGACCAGCGTCTTTTCTGCGACAATCATGCTCCCCCACGCGATTTCTTCTGAAATTGCTGAGTCTAGTTATTATTATTATTATTTTTCCGCCCTTTTTTCCTAAACGCTTTGTCGTAGAAATTCGGTTTAAACTTTTAAACGTGCGTCTTCTTTAGGAGACGTTTGCTATTACTTTTCAGCTTGACAACTTTTATACTTTTCATCTTATTCATCTTTTTTCATCGTTTTTTTAACATTGTCGTCTATGGGAATCATCGTTCAACTTCTCATCAACTTTCCTCTTTTCATCGTCATCGTGCGTCGTCATTGTTTGTCATTTCAACTTTAAACGAATCTTTCAACTTTCATCTGTCTTACTCTAAATCAGCTTCTTCGTATCTTTTATACTTTTTGCGTTTCAGCAGTTTACGTTTTGTGTGATTTTTGAGCCGTTTTCAACTTCTCCATTAGTGTGTATTGCGGCATGTTCGTGCAGCTAGAGTGCGTGATGTCACTCCCACTCTCAGGTCTGCTCTTCAACTTTATCAACTTTTGCTTCTCTTCTTCTCCTCTTCAGTCAACTTTCATCTTTCATAAAAAAATTATACATAGAAACGTAGGAAATTTTGTCTTCTTTCCAGAAATATGCTTCTTGTAATGACAGGACTTAGGGTTTTTGCATGGCGTGGCCAACTGTCGACAGTGCGTGGTCTGCGCAGCTCATTGACTTCCATGTTAAACTTTCTCTCCCAAGTCTGCTCCAAGTCAGAGATTACCTTGATTTGTAAATTGTTCCTACACCTTCATTTCTTTGAATTTACTCAGATATCAGGGCATTTGTTGGAGTGTTAACATGCTGTCAGTGTTGGAATTTTTCCAATATGACCAATAGTTTTTATTTTATTAAGTTTTGTGTAGAGGTATTGCTTCCTCTATTTTCCCTGCTTGTAGACACACATGTAATGGCTTTTTAACTGACCATTAACATATTTCACTCAATGCTTCTGTCTCTTGTAATCCCTTACATTGTTTATCATCTGTTTTTGCAACTTTTTCATTTTGTCACCTTCTTTTTATCATTTTGTCATCTTTGTCACTTTGTCTCGTCAACTTTTTCTTTTTCTCGCCTTCTTTTCATCAGCTTGTTATCTTTGTCAACTTTATCGTTGCTCAACTTTTAATCCTTCTCAACTTTTGGTCTTTGTCTACTTTTTATATTTATCTTTGTCTTTGTCAACTTTGTCAACTTGAAAAAACTCATGCTCCCCCACGCGATTTCTTCTGAAATTGCTAAGTCTAGTTTGAAATGATATCTGGCAAAGTGGAAAAGTCTTCTATGGTCAGACGAGTCTACATTTGACATTCTATTGCACCCTCCAGACTAACTAGGAAAGGGGACCTCCTGGGCTCTTTATTAGCGCCCAGGTTGAATTCTCTGGATCTGTGATGATACGATTACTGTCTATAGAATGGGCTGGGCAGCTTGCGCATCTGAAAACTAACTATCAATGCTGAAAGATATATCCAGGTTATAGAGAGACATATGCTCCCTCTGGGAACAGTGGTGCAGTGGGTATGGCAGTCCAGTCTGTAGTCGATAAGTGTTATAGACTATTGTTAAAAAAAGGGTATGTTACACAGTGGTAGCCAAGGCGGTGCCCCAACCTTTCTGACATATGTTGCTGCCATCAGTTTAAAATTACCTTTTTTTCCTCAGTCTAAACATTTGATAATATTATAACAATAAGCTTTATTGTCACTGATTGCATTCACATGTTACAATACAATTTGGTGTCAGTATTTGACCCATCCCACCTTGGAGGGAGCAGTGGGCAGCAACAAATTTGGTATGGGGAATGGGCTGGGATTTGATCCTGCCACCTTTTGCTTAAAAGTCTGATGCGTATACCCTTGAGCTACCAGGCCACCAATATGATTTCCATATTCTATTAGGCTAAAATATGTCTTTTCGAAATTTGAAAATCATTAAATTCTTTTTATATGGAGTTTTTGGTGTCCTAACTCTTGTGAGCTTGGGTTGTCTAGTGAAACGTATGAAATGTTTTCCCTTTTTTCAGCTTCTGCGCGGAGTGACAATATCAAATGGAGGCGTACTGCCTCGCATCCATCCAGAGCTACTCTCCAAGAAGAGGGGAGGTCGGATGAAAGCAGACAGCCAGGTACCAGTCATCGAAAAGCACGAAGAGCTCACAAAAAGCAAGAAACCCATCAAACCCCTCAAGAAGGTTAAAGGCAAAAGAGGGCGCAAGCCAAAGGTAACTCGACTCGACATAAACACAGACTACTTAGTGGTATTGTTATTGGTCTAATTATGCTGCTATTAAAGTGTCAGATTCTTTTACCTTCTGAAACACAATCCAACACTTAACAGACAATGATTGGCCACGTATGTGGATTTAATTCAGCAGAACAAATAAATTCAAGGGTGAACATAAAGGGTAAAAAACCCAGCTTTAGTAGAATATGCAACAAACCCAGAGCTCTTGTATAATTCTATACATTTCTAACCGAGGTGTTAAGTAACGAAGTAAATTTACTTTGTTACTTTGTTAAGTAGATTTTTCAGGTATCTGTACTTTACTTTACTATCTGATACCTTTTTACTTTTACTCCCTACATTTTTAGAGAAATATTTGTACTTTTTACTCTAGTACTTTGTACTTTTTCGACAACGTCTCGTTACTTCCAATATGAGAACAATGCCACGTAAAAGTTGTAACAAAACGGTAAAAAAATATCTACTGCGCGGACAGAAAGAGTAGTTGTGATAAAACACCATCCTTTGTTTTCCAGCTACTGCTGCGAAGGAGAACATATTGGTGTAAAAAACATTTCCTGCTACTCATGCATGACCTCTGTTCACTTTAATATAGTTATATCAATCTGTCACTGATCAGTATTGGACGATTTCCGTTAAAAAGAATGTGATGTCTGATCGCCGCATTTCATTGCCGATCTGAAAAGCCGATAACCTGTAGCACGTATTTTACGTCATACTGAGGGCCTGAGTGCGGTGTAGCACTAGCAAGAAAGATATGATAGATAGATATATGTTTATGAATATATATATATATATATATATATATATATTTATATAGATATATATATGATATTAAGCTATGTCAGGTCTAATTATGGAGCATTATAATTTTGACATAGCTAGTTGACAATGAAAAATTGAAAATGGAACATGCAGAGTGTGCTCATTAACTAGAATTTCCAGAGAAATTGCATGGCAGATCTTATTTGTTACGGGTCGGTGTCTTTCTAGCAAGTTGGCAAGTTGACACAAAGTTGTCAAAAAAGTAACAAAAAGTAAAAGTTAACAAAGACAAAGTTGACAAAAAGAAAAGAATAAGAAAAGTTGAAAAAGAACAAATATTTAAAATTGATCCAAAACTACAAGGAGTTGACCAAAAAGGAAGAATGACAAATAACAGACATAAGATTTGCTCAGTAATGCCATTTATGTTTTGTTTTTTTTCACAAAAGGCACTTATTGTGAAAATCTCTTATTGTGAAATATAAATCTCAGGGTTGATACAGACATGTGTGTGTCTGTGTTGAAATGATAATCAATTATCAATATTTGACTCACTTAAGCCTTTTTATTGTTTTTTTTAACTAAAAGCGTCTTATTGTAAAAATGTGACTTTTATCATGAAGAATAAATCCCAGGGTGGAGACAGATGTGTGTGTCTATGTCTGCGTAAAATGATCATCATTAATATCCAACTCACTTTTAACCTGTTTACTTTTTTTCACAAAGAGGCTCTTATTGTAAAAGTTATATCTCAGGGTGGAAACACGTATGTGTGTGTGTTTGTGTGTGAAATGATCATCAATTACGTAGTAGGTAAAGGTCCATGAAGAATTATAGTGAATAGACATGCTGAGTCGAGGTTATAAACATTATAACTATTGTGTCTGACACGGGTATTGATAGAAGTTCTGTAAGTTCGGTAATTTTTATAAAAACATGTGCAGTTGCAGGTTATTAATGTGTCTACAAAAAGGGAAAATAGGGCGAGGAATACCTCCACAAAATCCTTTATAAAGCACACGCGATTGGTCATATTACATGACAATTCCAAGACTCCGAGCACACCAAAACTTTAGCAAATTTACCCTATGTCTTTTGGTGGAGTAATTCAAAGAAATTAGGGTGTAGTGGCAATTTACAAATACAGGCCACCTATAATTTGGAAGAGACATTGAACTGAAATTTTTATATGGAAGTGAATGTGCTGCTTAGACCACAAGCTGCCAACAGCCATGCAGGAAGTCCTGTCATTTTATGAAGAATGCATTGAAAAGAACAGTTTGCATTATTACATTGGGTTTAATTACTGCTTCTAGGATTATCTTAAGACACTGGTAGTCTACTCTGTCCCTGAACCTGAAAAAATGTACAGATGCCATGATGGAGATTGCATTGTACGAGTCAATGTTTGAAAAAATCAAGGACTGCAGGGTAGATCGGGATGATGGAGAAAACCCATGGGACGTCCCCTGGACCGACAATTTAATATTTATATATATATATATGTATTACCACATTAACTTTGATTAATTATTGTAAAACGTTTAATGCGTTTTAAAAAAAAATAACTTGGTTATTGCAGTTTTTGATTTCCTGTGATCTAAGACCTTAAACCTTAAACTCTTAAGTAGATTTGAAGGGTGTTTGGCCTGCCAGAAATGATTAGGCAAAGAAGAAGAAGAAGCGATACCCACAGAAGAAGAAGAAGAAGTGATACTACTTTGGCTAACAGCAAGGACAAGAACGGACTTTTGGGACAAATATTTTACTTTAAGAAGTTGCCTGACAGCTTGCTTCAGTTACTACAGAAGTTTAAACACCCAGCTAAATCCACGTCCACGAGACCTTGGCAGCGCGAACGTTAACTGTTTACTCTGTTGTTTGCATAGCAAGAACTGCCGGCCAATTAGCATAGTAGAAGATGATGGACTGAGAGAAGTCATTGCACTGCATCCGGAGATGCGTCTTACAATCTACTCTTGAGAGGAACAATTGTGTCGATTGGACATTTTAACCTGTTGAACCCGCCGGACCCGGTACCGGGTCCACTTCCGACTTCCGGTTACAAAGTCATTCTGTGTTCCAAATTCATTTACTCTCACTCA
>JAUMHF010000012.1:320906-360280 GCA_032359275.1 Microctenopoma steveboyesi | reverse complement strand
GGAAGCTCTGTCACTAAAACAAATTCCTTGTACGTGCAAGCGTACTTGGCAATAAAACTTATTCTGATTCTGATTCTAAATAACAGTAATTTAGTTGTTAAAAACGCATACAATTAATGGAATTAATATTCTTTAAGTATATTTAATTATCAACTTATACGTAATATAATATACTTAACACTTAAAACACCAGATATCCCTAACGTTAGCCTATTATTATATAATAAGTTAAATTCAGTCTGCTTATTAAATTTCATCACTCAAACATACTTATATTTTCATACATAGGTTCTGTGCTTACAGTGTCATGATACATGTGTGTGTTTGTGAACCTGTTCAGTAGGATGAAACTCATCATGTCAGTATTTCATTTAGCCTGAAGGAATCTGCTTTATTAGAGAAACTTTAATACCAAGATGACCTGACATGACCTCGGGTCCAGGACCCGTCAGGACACATGTAGATGTTTTAATATGTGATATACTAAAACACCCTAAGCCTCTGGAGATGATGATGATGATGAGGATGATGACGTTGTCTCTGCAGAGAGCCAATCAGGCATCAACGCTGTCCTGGGGGACCAGGATGAAGGGTTTCCTGATCTGCTTCATTCTGGGGGGGGTCTGCTCGATCCTGGTGAGTCAGTGAGACTGTTACTCTGTGACTAGATCTGTGTTAAAGGTCAGCTGGTAAGCTCAACCAGTGTCGTTTGGTGCACGTTAATGGAGTCATTGAAGTAACAATGTTCACTGGATGTGCGTCTTTCGGCATACGGAACCATCTTTGGGATATTTCAAGATCGGTTTTATCGACACAGCTCTATCTGTGACGCTGAATGCTGTTTCTGTGGCAACACACGACTGTCTTCATGGCAGCATTTATCAGTCTGGTATCCATGGTGACCTGTCTGTTTCTACAGTAAAAGCCTGACTTACTTTTTCTGTCTGTCTGTTCTGTGGTAACAGATGAATACCTCTTCATCTGTTTCTATGGTAACAGCCCTGTCTGCGTCCATGTTAGCGATCTGTGGTCCTTCTTTTGTTTCTATGGTAACCGCTTGCCTTGTCTATTTCCATGGCAGCACTCTGAATGTCTGAATCTTTTATGTCTGTAACCAAGGTAAGTCTGTCTCATCTTCTTGTTTCTATGACAACAGTAGTGTCTTTGTTTTCTTTTTGCTGTCTGTTTCCAGGGTAACAGTGTGACTGTGGTGAAGTGTCTATTAACGCCTGTATCCATGGTAACAAGCTGCTTTCTCCGCTGTATTCAGGGTACGGCCATGTTGTGGATCCCGCGCGCTGGTCTCGCTGTGTTCGCTGTCCTCTATAGCGTGGGAAATGTCTTCGCTCTGGCCAGGTAATGAGTGTGACCTGGTCTTACAACCGCACAGACGAACACTCAGTCCAGATCAGACTAAACCAGGTCTGACACAGTCTGAAGACGGTCACCGGGGTCATTTTATTTTATTTCTTGATCTCAAACCTTCTTTTTCATCAATCTGGAATAACTACATTACCCATAATCCCTGTGGGCCGTTCAGCGTTCAGCTCATCATCTGGGCTTTGTTTGGAGAAACATTACTGTCTAGTGGTAGAAGGCAGCATCGTGTGTATTTTATAGCAGGAGTTTCCTTGTAATATATAAGTTTTTTATCTTAAACCCTGATGTTTTATGTGTTCTAACGGGATTTCAGCACCGTGTTCCTGATGGGTCCGTGGAAACAGCTCAAGACGATGTGTGCGAAGGAGCGAGCGCTCGCTACAGTCATCATGCTGGTGAGACAAAAGAAAAGTAAAGACAACAGACAGCAGCTCGTTCCTTTAGTCTGTTGTTAGTTTTTATGTTCTGTCCACTGAAGCTTGGCCCGGTTCACCAGATCCAAACCTGTTTCTGTTTGTCTGCAGGTGTGTTTGGTGCTGACGCTGTGTGCTGCTTTCTGGGTGAGACACACAAACAACAGCTCTTCGTTCTTCACTGTTTTCAGTCTGTCAGATGTGAAAACAGCTGCTGCTGCACAGTTTCTGCCGTGCGTCAGTCAGAGCGGCTAAAATTAGCGTCTCTGTTTTCATCCTTCTCTTCTCCAGTGGAAGAATAACGGCCTCGCTCTGCTCTTCTGTATCCTGCAGTTTCTGGCCTTCACCTGGTAAAACACACACACGCGCGTTTATATGTTGGAACATGTTTCACATGTCTGACGGCTGTTGTTCGTCACAGGTACGGCCTCTCTTACATCCCCTTCGCCAGGTAACACACACACACACACACAGGGCTCTCTTCATCTACAGGGGTGAGGACACGTTCTTGTCTGTGCTCCGGGGTCTTAACTTATTTTCTTTCTGTGTTTCAGGGACGCTGTCATCAAGTTGTTTTCAATGTGTATATAGACGTCCCCAGCCCCCACCCCCACCCTCTCACTCCATCCTCCATTCTGACCAATCAGGACACAGGAGGCCGAGGCCTTAAACCAGAGGAAGTCTTCAGATTTTCTCTATATGTACAGTTTGTGTTTTAGTTTTAGCAGCTTTAACTTATCGTGTAGCTCTGAGCTGGGTTTTAATGCAGCTGCACAGAACAAAATGTCCTTTTATTTCCTGTATGTTAGACTTTTTATTCCTGCAGCATCACAACACAAACAGCCTTCGTTTCCTGGAGCCGAGCGAAACGTGTTGGTGTTTCTGTGAGACGCAGCTGCAAACACACAACACGGTGTTTTATGGAGTCATGAGCTGCTGTCTTCACCTCAGCTCGTTGATGTACAGTTAATCCAGCAGGCAGTAGAAGAAGACATTGACTGTTGCTAAAGAGTTTCCGTCCGCACAGGATCCCGTGATGTTAGATAACAGGAAGCATTTTATATTTCAGGCAGTGAGTGAAGTGGCGACAGAGAAAGTCAGGATGCTGCAGACACAGAGAGAGAGTAAGAAAGAGGATTCTTTATAAGGCAAATTTAAAAAACTGTGCACATATTTATGAAGTTTATGACCAAATCGGTTCCAGGGTTTTTGTGGTGGCAGCTGTAGCAGCTGCGTCTGCGGCAGAGAGGAGCTGGAATGTCAGGAGAAGAACAGAGCTCATCAGGCAGGAGAGAGAGGCGGTGAGTAGGGAGGTGGAGCGGACATGAATACAGCTTATTATATTCAGCATCACTGTGATAGGACGGTTAAAGCATATTTAGTCCTTTCTAAACGTACTGGACCTGATTCAACAGGTGCTCTCTGTGCGTTGTTTCGTTCAGCGCGGTGTGAAAACAGTCGAGTCCTAAAGCGAAGCGTCTTCAGACTAACAACAATTAATGAAACTGTGCCGCTTTGTCTCTGCTGTTCAAATATACGTCTGCACTGGAACCAGCTGAGGCAGGAAACAGTCCAGAACTTCCTCTCTACACCTGCCGTCCGCTCGTATTCACGGGTCCTAATGTTTCAGCAGACCTGAGAGAAAGTTCAAACATCATCTGTCACTTTCCGTCTGAACTCTACTGTAATAAACATTAAAATGAATTTAAGGTTTCGGCTGTTTCATGAATTAAACCATGCAGCCCCCCCCACACACACACACACACTCTTCCTCAGTCGTCTTCTTTCTGCCTGTTAAGTCTGTAAAGCCTGTAATCTCTGCTGCTGATTAAAACACACACACACTCTCTCTTCCTTAAAGTCCAGGTGTGGTGTGTTTTGGATTTGACCTGCTTTCCGTTACACGCTGATCCCAGCGGCTCATCAACACCGTCACATGACATTTAAACCTTCACTGTGGGTGGGTGGGTGAGGGGGGCACACTGGCTCCTTTAAAACGTGGTGTCGCCGGTTCAAAGGCGACGGATTAATTAGTCAAATTCAGCGGCCTCTGGGAGAGTCCTGCGTTGTCTCCCTCATCCACCCGACTCTCGTCCTGCAGCTACGTCACAAACTCAGAAACAGAAATCTCTCTTCTCTTTACTCGTACTGAGACATAGCATGTAATCGATAAAATGACGTGTTGAGTTTCTCCGAGCTTCTCTCATTTTACACCACGCGGCGCTTTGACACCTGCTCTGCTCCAGCTGAAAGGTGGAGTCACTGAATCTCTGTTCTTACGTTTAGACTTCACTGTCTCCGGCTCTTTCCTGACCGAGCAAACATCACGACTTCCTGAAGTTATTCAGCAGCCACATCACTGAGCCGCTCCTGGATGTGGAGCCACGTCGCCGTAGAGACGCTGAAGTGATCGTTTTTAAAAGCAGGATTCTTTCACACACGAGAAACAAGCGTCAGTCCGCAGCACCGTCCCGCGGCGTTCCTAAAAGCCTGAACAGCAGAGACGACTCGTGGAATCAAAGCTCAGTCGGTTTAAATAAATCAGTGTTTTATTGATTCATTTTCAGCCTTTACTCTTTTTGTTACTTCATTTATTCTTTGGCCCCAAAATTCTGAATATCAGACAAATAAAGCTTCTGTGAAATTAAAATTAAGTGGACGAACGAAACGGTGTGTGTGTGAGTGTGTCTGTCTGTTCGTCTGTGTGTGTGTGTGTGTGTGTGTGTGTGTGTGAGTGTGTGTGTGAGTGTGTCTGTCTGTTCGTCTGTGTGTGTGTGTGAGTGTGTGTGACGGAGAGAGAGGGAGAGCGAGCTGTAGTCGGGCTGAAATCCTCTGATTGTTTCTGATGGGTTCAGTTGGAGTCTGAGCAGCTTCACGTCAGACGAGTCACATTTATTAACAGTTATTATTTTTAATGAACTATTTGTTTTGGGATTATTTCACCTTTGCAGCTTCGTGCGTGTGTCTCAGGCAAGTTTTGTTTATTTCCTAAAACATGTTGGATCATGTTTAGAAACTGTTTAAATGTGTTGTTGTGGATAAATATATATAAAAAAAAAATCTGCACAATAAATACTTTAATTAGTTCTTTAACGTGATGTAAAATGATTTATTTAGAGTAAGATAAATACCATAATTTATGTTCTAATTATTTCACGTTTCTATATTTAAACTTAATATTTCCACTTTCACAGATTTTATTGTTCTGAACTTTTCCTCATTTATTGTTAATAATAAATTAACAGATTATTGAATTTTACCTCATTTTCTGTGATTAATTCAACATTTTCATCCAGAGATAAAATCCTTCGCTGCGTCCACATCCAGGAAATAATAATTATGTCGTTATTTCCTGAGAACATAAAACAAAGCACAAACAATGTTTATTACACGCTGATTATATATTTAAGAACACGAGTAGAACGAGGGAAAATGTGTTGATTTACTGTTCAAATAGATTTAAAATAAAAAGGACAATTAGATCAGAAGTTTTTTACTTTTACTTTACTTTTACACAACCATTAATAAACGTTGTGTATTTATTATAAATATTCATGTAACACATATTTCTACATAATTATTACTATTATTGATGTTCACATAATTATTACTACTATTAATTATTACTGTTAATTAAAAAAGTGATTTTATTTAAACTTTGTCAGCAATAATCAACTTTTAAAATGGTTTCAGACATGTTTAATATATATATATATAGATATATATATCTATATATATATATATAAATGTTATGTAACACAAACTAAATATTTAAAGGTGGTGTGTCTAATACCAACGTTAGAATTCAGCTATAAAAATGAAGACTTTATTAAAAAGCAGCCGGTTTGAGAACAACACCACACGTCCGGTCATGAAATAAATGAGACGGTTTAATAGAAAAACGCGCGTTAAACTATAAGTTTGATATTAACTTTACTTTACTAGGCAGACGCTTTTATCCAAAGCGACTTATGGTAGCGATGGACCTGGAGTCAGACGGGGTTCGAACCTGCGACCTTCTGCATCCCAGTCTGACACTAAACCACCAGGCCGACTCATATCTGGTGTTTAAGTTTCAATCTTAACACAAAGCTAAGCTTTTAACTTAAAATAAATAATCATCACCATCACAGAACTTTACAAAGATGTGAATGAAGATTTTCTTCTGAATCTACTTTCTTCAGCTGTTCGTTGGAACCAGCTCCAGTTTGTAACTAATGTTAATTTAACCCGTGTCTGAAGGGACGTCCGTGACTCCTCTGTGATGTTTGCTGGTGACAGCTCGCTACTGCTGCTGCCCCGCGTGGTTCCTGTCTCTCACTCAGCCGTAGGAGCGAAGACGCTTTGACTCAAAGGAAGGAGAAATATATGAATTCATGCAGTTTCAGGTTTCACACAACGATTCGGTTAAAGAATAACTGCGTCTCTGTTTTTGTCTCCAGATGAAGGTGGAGGGGTTACAGGAGGACGGGGACTCTGGTCCTGCGTCCTCAGCAGACCGGTCCGCGGGTGGTGCTGCCTCCACCGCGTGCAGCCCCGGCTCGGCAGAGCGCTGCATGTCGCGGCTGCTCAGCGCCGTGGAGAGCGAGTTACAGGCCGGCCGGGAGAAGGGCGACCCCACGGAGAGGGAGCTGAGGGTGACGCTGGAGGACGCCGAGCTGTGGAGGAAGTTTCAGCACATCACCAACGAGATGATCGTCACCAAGAACGGACGGTAACACGACACAGACACAGAGGGTCAGCTGTGAAGGAGTCAGACTCTCTTTACCCAGTTAGATTCTAAACTGTCTTCGACCACGGGACGGGGCAGAAATCTGTAGTTAACGCAGAAGAAGCTGATGTTTGAGCAGCAGCTGGAAACACGTGTGTCACATGTTGAACGCTGTGATCCAGAGTCAGTGTTTGGAGCTGACTCCGGATCACTGATCCTATTAACCGGGGTTATTCATTAGTCTCCACAGCAGCCGTTAGCGCTGCCGCTGCGCGTGGTTATTGTTTGGTCGAGCAGAGGCGCGTTGACGGGTCGCGCCCCGCGGTGAGACAACACTCCATTTACACCTGCACAACGCCACTTCAGCTGCTGCTACAGCTGGAGAGCGTCTGTTTGTGGAAATCAGCTTCCACGCCATTAAAACTTAGAGGAAACAGCATTTATATGAATTTACTACATTTCACAGGGACTCTCTAATAACCCAAAGAATCGTCCACGAACATTAACTCTTTGGATGTGTGTGTTTCACAGACGCATGTTCCCCGTCCTGAAGGTCAGCGTTTCCGGCCTGGACCCCAGCTCCATGTACTCCTTGCTGCTGGACTTTGTGCCGGCCGACGGCTGCCGCTGGAAGTTTGTGAACGGCGAGTGGGTGGCGGCCGGCCGGGCGGAGGGCCGCGTAGAGGGGCGGGGCCACGGAGGAATCTACATCCACCCCGACTCGCCGAACTTTGGTGCCCACTGGATGAAGGCGGCCGTGACCTTCAACAAGGTCAAACTCACCAACAAGGTCAACGGAGGCGGACAGGTACGCTCACAGACAGGGTCTGAGTCTAGACCTGGATCTAGACTCATCTCAGGAGCAGTGAAAGCAAAGAGGAAGCAGCTGATTCCACCTGTGACGACTCTTTAAAAGGAAACGAGTCACAGAGTCATTAGTGTGCAGATGTAACTTTGTTTGGAGGAATGAGGATCAGTAGAAACAGTCGAATCTCAGGATTCAGTTTGGATCAGAACATCTGACCCATCAGCTGATCTTTGCTCTGTTGTTTTTTGTTTGTTTTCCATCATTCGTTCTGAGACTTTCTCTCTTTTCTCTTTTCTTCTTTATCCATCCATCTATTTCTTCTGCATCTTTCCTTCTCCTTTTCTTCCTCTACTTCCCTCCTTCTCCTCCCGTCCATTATCCCGTTCTCCATGTCAAGATCGTCTCTCCGCCTTTTCCTCGTTTTCTCTTTCTCTCCACTCCCCTGTATTGTATTGGAGTGGGCGAGAGACTACTGCCTCTAATTAGCCACTTCAGCCCCTCTCCTCGCTCACTTCACCTGTTCGCCCCCTCGTAACCACGGGAACGGGATAAACAGCTCTTAATTGGCCGGCAGCAGTTTAATGCACTTCCTGTCGAGAGCCGTTCACCACTCAGAGAGGCCTACACACACACACACACACACACACACACACACACACACACGTGCAGCACTACAAAATTGGCAATAATGTTGTTTATATTTACCCCATTATCCCTGTCCAAACATGACACACACACACACACACACACACACACACACACACTGGGCAGTAATGCAGAGTTGGAACAGAGAGCTCGCCCATAATGAAATAATTGCTCAGCTTATTTGTACATTATGGTAATTATGTTTTTTACTGGGAAATTAATTTACCCATCATGCTTCAGATGAGCGAGAGAGAGAGAGAGGTAAACTATATTCAAAAAGAGCCCACACACACTCCAGCTAATGTGGGCACTGCCAGGGTAAACACACACACACACAGAGAGAGAGAGAGAGCGCCGGGGTCAGATGTGAAGCCAGCCTCTCAATCTGAATAGAAAACAGTTTGTTTTTGTGTGTCCGCCTGGAGAACTCGGATTGGTTAATTGGGCCTCGTTAGCGAGGGGGAGCAGAGGGGGTGGAGGGGTTGATGCAGAGAGAAAAGACAGATGGATAAAAGTGTTTGGACCAAAAGACAAAGATGGCTCCACTCCATCAACTCATTTTCCTGTTTATTCTAAAGTACAAAGTTGGTTTGGACTGTTTCAAACTTTGTAGTGTGTGGACAGGTGTGGACAGGGTGGACACAGAGGACTGAGAGGGATGAGCCTGTCTCTGCGTCTCTCTCCTCAGATCATGTTGAACTCTCTCCATAAGTACGAACCTCAGCTCCACATCGTGTGCGTCGGCTCTCGTCATCGCCTGGTCTCCAACGTCTCCTTCAAAGAGACTCAGTTCATCGCCGTCACCGCCTACCAGAACGAAGAGGTACGCGCAGTGAGGATCACAGCCGGCTGCTGGCGTTTGGACCCAGCTCGTGTAAAACTCTGCTTTGTTCTGTGCAGATCACGGCTTTGAAGATCAAATACAACCCGTTTGCTAAGGCCTTCCTGGACGCCAAAGAGAGGTAACATCCAAACCTCTGCAGTCTAACGCCACGTGCTAAACTGAACCCAGCAGACAGGTCAGAACCCGGCAGACGGGTCAGAATCCGGCAGACGGGTCAGAACCCGGCAGACGCGACTTACAAGGAGAAGACTCCAGCAGTTACCATTTAGTTCTACAACAAAGCACCCTGATAATTTAATGACTTAATGTTTTGAATTTCTCTCACTTCTCGTCTGTGTGAAACAAAAGTTTCCTCCTCACTCATTAAGACTCTGCTCGTGGAGAAACCAGCTGTCTGTCGCTGGGATCAGCTCCAACACGTCCTCGGGTTTTAGGATGGGTCAAACATCACTGGGACATTATAAGGATCATGAGATACTGAACCCTCTTCTGGTTTTATCAAACTCTAATGCTCTGGCTGTAAGTTTCAATTAAAATTAAATGGTCTTATTTAAAACTGAATTTGTTAATTTAGCTCAGAAATGCTGAGTAGATTCAGCGAGAGCGGTGTCGGTCAGCAGACACTTAGCGCTTAGCATTTCTCACCAGGATACCAGAGGAAGTTAGCGTTAGCAGGTGATTAGAGCATCATTATCAGATGCTCAGAGCTCCAGCGTCTCACTCGTTTGGAGAGACGGTGTCAAGTGAGAGAGATAAACACACACACGGGTCTCTGACACACTTTGATTTATCCACCTCAGGAACCCAGGGGGGCGGGGTTTACTGGAGCCACCGGAGAGTCGAGTTGGGATTCAACCCTGTGAGTCCAACCAGCAGCAACACTGAAGGATTTAATGTTAATAAATACCTTAAATTACTTTTCTATTTTATTTATATATGCAGCTAAAGTATAACATTTATAAAGGTCAACAAATCTGAAAAAAAGATTCAGATACATCAGTAGAAATAATTGTACTTCTCTGATTTTATCTTTATTTATCAGCAGAAAAATACATTTTATTTTACCTTATATGCTCAAGTCATAAAACCGAGATAAATAAAATGTGGCTTCCGTTAACTTTGTGCATCAGGTTGGTCTCTGTGCTCACCTGGAGGAGGCGGGGCTTTCACTTATGGCAGCAGCCTCCCGCTGACAACGCACCATCACCATGGTTACAAACATCCTAGTTACCCAGGGCGACACACACCTTACCCCACCGCGTACCTGCCGCACCGCTCACACTCCTCAGGTGTGTGTGAGAATGTTTATACATTTATATGTACGATAACATGTAGAAATATATGAACATAAATTAAACTGTGTGACGTGTTTATAAGTGAAAGTATCAAATATCTCTTTTTTCTGCTGTGTCTATGTTCAGTTTGTCTGTCTGATGGTGTTCAGGTGTTGTCAGATGGATGGAGCAGCTCCTCCCCTCGTGCAGCCTTCTCCTCGTCCTCCTCCACCTCCTCCACCTCCCTCCCCCTGACCACCAACGCTCCTTCATCCCAACCTGCTCCTCACAACTCCAGGTGGGGGCACGGCCTCGAGTAGCCGTTTGTTTACAGTGATTGGTAAAGTGGACTAACTGTTGATGTGTTTGTGTTCAGTCAGTATCCTTGTCTGTGGACGGTTGGGTGTGGTGACCTAAGCCCCTCCCACTCACCATGCTCCGCTCTCCATGGACCCATCAGCAGCGACGGCCTTATGCAGTCGACCAATCACAGTCGAGTGACAGGCTCCGGATGGCCACCTGGCTCCACCCACTCGTTCTAAGAAGGGACGTGATTGGCTGCTCGTACATACAGGTGGTGACAGGAAGTTCCTGCAG
Source organism: Microctenopoma steveboyesi (assembly GCA_032359275.1). NCBI lineage: Eukaryota > Metazoa > Chordata > Actinopteri > Anabantiformes > Anabantidae > Microctenopoma > Microctenopoma steveboyesi. The sequence continues at coordinate 349,608 of JAUMHF010000012.1, read as the reverse complement.
TGGAACTGCAGTGTTTATTACACACCGCCGAGCACTCGAAGAGCTCGTTTACACGGTGACGAGAAAAGCTGGTAACGTTTAGTTGCCTCCGTGACTGGTTGTGCTGTGTCATTTATTGCATGTAAATATAATAATAATTCTGTTCTATCGTTAAATGAACTGTTCAAAAAAATCACAGATGACACTGTTTTGTCTGTGTTATGGCTCATCCTGGTGCCGGAGCATAAAAAATCACATTTTACGTCGTGTCCTTGGAGGAATGATGGTTGTCCAGATTCTGTCTTTATTCAAACATGTAAATATGAGTACAGTTTATCAGCTCTTATCAGTTATTGATGGAGCTTTTTGTCAAGGTAAAAAAAAGATGCATTATATGTTCAGTGTTGGTATTTCAGCTGCTGCATGTGGTTTGTTTGTTTCTCTGTTTCTACTTGTTGCAGAAGATCAGGAGTAAAATGAATCAATATATTCTACAGATTTGTGTCGTAGGCACTGGCTCTCTGTTGTCTTTCCTGTTGTTCTTTATAGTTGCTGCACGAATGATGACGGTGCTCTGTCACAGTAACAATTTCAATGTTAGTTTGCTTGTAATATTTAATATTTCTGAGGAAGAAATACCACTGGTGTTAACAAAAAAAAAACATAACAGAAATATTTTTGTCATAGAAAATACCAGCAGCCCAGTTTGAGAACCAGTGTTGTACTTGTGTTGTGTGTTTATGTGCATGTTCATTTATTAATTGCTTTATTTTTACATCATGAACTTCAGGCTCCTTCTAATCCTATTACAATAAACATTTAAAATATTCTGTGGATTTTTAATTGAATTGTTTTTTACTTTGACTTTTATTTAATTATTATTTTAGGTGTGTATATGTCACAGTGTAACTGACATTAATTATTGTATAATATTAACAAAAGGTAAAATACTGATGTGTTTATTTATGCCGAAGCCACATGTCGGGATTTTGAAATATGTTATCTCTTATTTTGAAATACAAACGGAAGCTGACCTTACCAACCCGGACTTTATTTGGAGTTGCACCGCGCGTGTTGTGCGTCACTTGAAAACAGTTCGGGTTTGTAATTGAGTGAGCCGAGAGTGGATATTTACCCCATAAAAATATTAAAACCTATTTTAAAGGTATTTAATTCTTTGTATTGTGTTTTAAACTTTTATAATAAATAAGGTTTTAAATGAGTTAAATGAGAAGTAGTTGGATTTAAATAATGAATTAGCTTCCTAGCTGCTAGTTTGGTTACAGCGATTTATTTGACTTGAATTTGTTGTTTAAAATCTCGTGGTAGTGTTCGAAGAATTCTTTAAAATAATATTAAATTGCGTTCTAATGTGTGTTTATTATCGAGCTGTTGTCGGACAGTAAATATGTTAGATTTATTTTTAGCTAATTGTTGTTTTTCACTGACGTGTTCTGTATCACGAGTTTTACCAGTACACGCGAAATATTGCCTTTTTCAGGGTGGCATTGTCCAAATATTCATTTTTTCCTCAGCATTTTTAATGAAAAAAACCTAAAGCCGTTATTTTAGTTTCCAACTTACTTTGAGTGGCGTGTTCTAGCTGTAACTACGGTCTGCTTCAGGTGTCAGGAGCTGCTGAAGCAGCCATGGCTCACATCACGATCAACCAGTATCTGCAGCAGGTAACGTCGCACGTCTGTCTGCAAAACAGGTGTTTTTACTCCGTGTCAGCACCTTCACACTGACGGTTACATGTCCTGCAGGTTAATGAGGCGATAGAAAGCCACGACGGCTCGTTCTGTGCTGAGCTGCTCTCCTTCAAACACCCACACGTGGCCAACCCTCGACTCCAGGTGAGGCTCCCACACACCCACCCACACCCACCCACACCAAGTGTAACCCTACACACATACAACCTCACTCTCTGTGTGTGTGTGTGTGTGTTTCAGCTGTCCAGTCCAGAAGAAAAGTGTCAGCAGGTTCTGGAGCCGCCTTATGATGAGATGGTTGCAGCTCATCTCAGGTAGGATCATGACCACAGTGTTTACATCCACCTAAAGCTGCAGCTGCTGTTTAAGTAAGGGTGTGTGTGTGTGTGTGTGTGTGTTACAGGTGCACCTACGCTGTGTCCAACCACGACTTTGTTGAAGCCTACAAGTTCCAGACACTCGTCGTCCAATATCCTTCATGATATCTGCACATTATAAACTGTAAAGATATAAACTGTGTTCATCATTCAGCCGTCAGTGATCCATTGGTTTCAGTCCTTGACCTCTCACGTCATTCTTGAGGGCGTTCCAGTCTCATAAAGAGGAGAACTGGTGAGTAGAGTAAAGTTTACACAGGTGACGTGGCTGAATCTCGGCTTCAGTGGTTCCTGTTGCTTTGTGGTTTCAGGGCTCTGTCCGTGATGTTCTCTGTCACTCTGGATCTCAGGATATTCGCCAACAATGTGAGGAACCTTTTATTGGTTTTGTTTTGGACATCACTGACCGATGAAGACCATCGGATGAGGACGAAGGCTCTGGACAAGACTAAATAAGTTTCTGTGTTTTCAGGCAGAGCAGCAGCTGCAGAAGAAAGGTAAAGGTCAGCCGAGTGAGATGCTGGAGAAAGCGGCAGAGCAGCTGATGAGCTGCTTCAGAGTGTGTGCCAGCGACAAGTCAGTACAGCACACATGAATGCACATGTACAGTACCGACACATGCACACGCATACATCTGCACATGCACACGCATACATCTGCACATGCACACGCATACATCTGCACATGCACACGCATACATCTACACATGCACACGCATACATCTACACACAACGTGCACGCTCGTCTTTTCAGTCGCGCCGGGATCGATGACTCTAAGAAGTGGGGGATGATGTTTCTGAGCAACCAGCTCTTCAAGATCTACTTCAAAGTTAGTCACATTCTTCTTCATGTTCTTATGGGTCTGAATCGTTATGTTTCTTCGGGACACACAGGAACACTTGTATTATTATTTCTTATTCTGTGATGAATCAGATCAACAAGCTGCACCTGTGTAAACCTCTGATCAGAGCCATCGACAGCTCCAACCTGAAGAACGACTACAGCCAAGCTCAGAAAGTCACCTACAAATACTACGTGGGTCGAAAAGCCATGTTCGATAGCGACTTCAAACTAGGTGACGAAGCTTCGCCGACGCTGCTGTGTGCTCACGTCTTCCCTCTGATGTGTGATAACAGCTAAATTCTAAATCGTACTTTCTTTCTGTAGCGGAGGAGTTTCTGTCGTACGCCTTCGACCACTGTCATCGCTCCAGTCAGAAGAACAAGAGGATGATTCTCATCTACCTGCTGCCCGTCAAGATGCTGCTGGTTAGAAACTCGGCTTAGCGCGTTAAACCCGTTGGAACTGATTGGTTTAGATCCTAATTATTAGAATAAAAATGTCATTTACGTGCAGTAGCCGCCTCCCAGTTCTCCCAGTATAACCACGGGCTTGTGTTTCAGGGTCACATGCCGGCACATCAGCTCCTGAGGAAATACGACCTGATGCAGTTCTCTGATGTCACCAAAGCTGTGAGGTAAGAGGGCGGGGCCACGCACTGGTACACGGGAAGTGACATCATGCTGTCAGGTGATCTCACAGGTGGAACGTTTGTGTTTCAGCGAGGGGAACCTGCTGCTGCTGAACGAGGCTCTGTCCAAACACGAGACCTTCTTCATCCGCTGTGGGATCTTCCTGATCCTGGAGAAGCTCAAGATCATCACCTACAGGAACCTCTACAAGAAAGTGTGAGTCCAGCGCTCGGCGGCGCCTCCTGCGGGCTCCCAGCGCCGTTACAGCCGCGCAGAGTAGAACAGAAACAGCAGCAGCGTCGGCGTAAGCGTTTTTACGAGTTCCTGCTCCGCGAAACAAACTTTACTGCAGCGACTCACGAACGCGTTGTGGTATTTCTGAGGATGTGAACAAAGGTAACTCCAGAGGAAAGCAGCACAGAGACCAGCAGATGTGCCGAGGAGGGAGGCGTAGTGATGCAGCCTGGTATTTATGAGTCGAGTAGCTAGAAAAGATGAGTTTACTTCCTCTGATACTCTGTGTCTGTGTTTCAGCCTCACATGTTTGGTTCTTGTCTGTTAATACGGGGACTACCTGTGCGGTATTTTTTCCTGCCGACCCGCTGGCAGCAGGCTGATGAGCCCTGGTTGCTCTCTGCAGGTATCTGTTGTTGCGGACTCACCAGCTGCCTCTGGACGCCTTCCTGGTGGCGCTGAGGATGATGCAGGTGGAGGACGTCGACATCGATGAGGTGCAGTGCATCCTGGCCAACCTCATCTACATGGTGAGGACTCGCAGCCAGAAACACAGCTGCAGTTTAGCACGGGACACACACTCAGCTGATCCTGTGTTTGTCTCCTGTCAGGGTCACATCAAAGGTTACATCTCCCATCAGCACCAGAAGCTCGTGGTCAGTAAACAGAACCCCTTCCCGCCTCTGTCCTCGGTCTCCTAGACGACGGTAGCCACTGTCTCCTCTGGCTGCGGGGGTTCAGTGAGATGAGTTTTATTTTGTACTGTGAAGAGTTGTTGAATAAACAGATGCTGGTTTGTACATCGTGAATCTGTCTGTTAATGCGGCGCTGACGGAGGAACAGCCTCCGTCAGGTCCAGAAACAACACATCACGTCTCACACGTCATGTTTTTACTGCATTTATTCAGTTATTAATTCACAGACGTTAATCTGATCATTGTTGTGGAACCTCCTACATACAAAGTACTAAAGAAGTTCAGACGAGGCGGGTTAGAACGGGTCACGGAATAATGTCAACCTGCTGGTTCCTTGTTGAAGGGGGTGAACCTGCGATTCGGCTCGTTAGCGATTCTCAGGATACTCGTGGATTTGCGGCGTCATGTGCTTCTCGGCCACCTCCACCCTCTGTCTGATCCAGCTCAGGTAGCGGGACAGTTTGGTGAACACCAGCCCGTCGGCGCCGCCGCTGCATCCTGAGAACGATGAGATCATCAGCCCGGTCAGATACGCCGTCCCCTTCTCCTTGGTGGCCACGGGCGCTCCTGGGAGGAGGCCGCCACATCTCCTGCTGCCGGCGGCGGAGGCCTCATGGAGGCTGCTGTTGTGATGTTCTGCTCCAGTTGCTGTCCCGTGGACTCTGGTCTGATTGTCTCCATGATTCTCTGGAGTTCTCGACAGACCATGAGCTCTGGACTGCCCCCCCCTGTGCGCCTCATGTCTGGTCCTTAAGGGTCCGGTCGGTCTCTCCGGAGCACCGGACGGATCGGAACCACCCTGGACTTTATTTTGCTGCTTCATGCAGAACATTTTGTTGCTAAGTGGATGCGAGACGTTCAGCTGGCTGCGACACTCGTCCAGTGTCAAGTAGACCAGGTCCTGGTCTTGCCCGCCTCCCTGTTGCTCGGCGACCCCCGGCCTCCCAGAATGCATCAGGACGTTTTCACTGAAGTCCTTTGTGGGCAGGCAGAGCTGGAAGAGAGCGGGGCCAAAGGACAGGGGGACAGCCAGCTCGAGCAGGGCGAGGTCGTTGTCGTGTTGACCTGCGCGGAAACGGTCGTGAAGGTACAGAGCCCGCACAGGAACCGGGTGCTTGTGGTTGCCTAGGAGATGGCAGACTAATTAATTCTTATATCTACATATTTCTGCTGGGTAATACTTAAATTACATACCGGCAACTATGTAGAAGTCGGAGGGTCGTGGGTCAGACTCCGAGTCCAGGAGAAGGCAGTGAGCAGACGTCAGGACGGAGCGTCGACCCAGCACCACCGCACCACACAGCTCCACCCCTCTGCTGTTCAGCAGGGACACCTGGAGACGGAAAACGAGCGCACAGCAGGAGCTGCAGTGAGCTGTGCTGTTGTCAGGACAGAACAATGAAGAGTTTTAGCTCGGTAACAGCATCTCACCTGCCAGGGACAGTTTCCATGGCGACACGGAGAGGCAGATGCGTTGAACTTGTCAGAAAGTCGCCCACATGGGAACTCCACTGAGGACACAAACACTCGTTATGTCACAGATGTGAGCCGGTTCACTAGACGTGTGCTTTGTGCAGAACCAGACCTTCAGGCAAACAGCTCCGTCGGTCGCTCTGTAGTTTGAATCCCGCGAGGCAGGAGCATGTGAACGAGTGGTAGGACACGGTGCACAGCTGCTGGCAGGCCGTCGGTCCCTCGGTCGGACACGTCTTTACCTCTGAAACACATAAATTCATTATTTGCACGTTGGACACTTTCTGCAGCAGAAGTTTGAGACGAGCTCCGACCTGCTGGGACGACTTTTGATGCTGAAGATGGCAGAATGTCCTCGTGTGTCCTTCCTCCCCGTTCACACACGGATCCGAAGTAGGGGGGGGTGCAGGAGCAGTGGAACCCCCCCACCATGTCAGTGCAGTTCCCCCCGTGGAAGCAGGGGTTGGGTTTACACTGGTCTCCATCTGGACCACAAACATTTGAATGAACCAGTCAAAGCAGTTATTCAGTTATTTAATGAAGAATAAAAAGCTTCTTCAGAATTAAAGTAATCATATTATATAAATATCGAGTTGAAGAGTTTGGATTTGAAGGCAAAGGAATCTCACCGATGTAAACTGTCCAGAAGATAATCTGCAGACAAACAAACACAAAGTTAACGGGCTCAGTGGGACATTAGGACATTTCTGTGTAATCTGTGGACTCCTCGTGTCAGACCGTCTTCTTCGTGTCCTCGAAGTACTCTCGAGCCTCCTCGAAGTTGCACCGCTCCTCGTAACACTCCCTCTCCAGGTTCCCCTGCAGCAGCTCCTCCAACAGGAACGTGTTGGCCCGTTTGGACCTGAGCAGGACGTTGTGAGCCTCTGGAGCCTGACGAAACACTGACGCCAACAGTTTCAGTGCGTTTCATTTCTGCACTTTGACATTTTTTTATTCCTGTGTCTGATTACAGAACATTAAGTAGTAAGTAAAATATCTTCATTCTGATTTATTGTAGTAAACGGACACAATTATCACATTAAATATTAGGAGAACAATGTGTGGAACAGTACAAATGTTTATAAGGATCACAGTACAGGTTCTAAACTGAGCCCGAACCCTTAACATGACACAAATACAGTGTAACACAACAATAACACCACAACACTGTAAAAGAAGAAAAGTAATAAGCAGCGTGTCGACGCTCTCACCTTGTTTCTGGCCATGAGCCTGAAGGAAACAGACAAACACGTAAAGATACAGAACCGACACCCGACACCAAGCCGACATGATGCTGACCGTCGTGACACTGGCTTCACTGTAATCACACACACACGCACACACACACGTGCACCCTGATCGATGGTAGAAGAATCATCATGGGAAGTTTCCTTAAATCTAAACTGCTCTGATTCACTGAAAAGAAATAAAAATGATATTTGTGTGTATATATATATATGTGTATGACTGACTGAAACATCCAGACGACACTTGATTCTAAATGTAGAAGAAGAACTACATCACCTGCACTGAGAACTACACATATTTAAAGAATGGAAAATATAAAAACTCTCTTTCTGTCTGAGTCTAACTTTCACCTGGATCTGTTGCTACGAAGAGTTAACTGCGTTCGGTAAACAGGCTGTTTGTGCAGTGGACTCTGGCCGGTGCTCCCTGTCTCCAAACAAACCACTGGAACCTCGGCAGGTTTGCTTGTTTGACATGAAGAAGAGTTTCGTCATAATGAGACATTTCAGTATCTAGATAGAACAGTAGAACATTAACTTGGTACTAATACCGAGTCCTTTTATTTCATCTGAAACCTAAATATCTTTTAGCTGCCAAAGATGTTGAGATGTGAATCATTCAGGACCTTTATATTAGTTCAGCAGATACTGCAGACAGAAAACATCACTGTTTTAGTTTGGCTATAGGATCAAAGTCCATTATTAGATTTAAAGAGACTGTGCAGTAAGTATAACATGTAAACTATAAAACACGAAATTTACATTATTACCATTAAAAACACAACAATAGTTTCAATCACACAGAAAAACACCTGTTGAAGTAATATTTCTTTATTTGTTAACATTTTGCTCAAAAAGCTCATTTTTGGCTCTGACTCATAAAAAAATAGATTAACAGATAAACAGACGTTGTTTCCTTTGCTCTGACTCGACGCTAAAAAGGAAACAACCAGCCAGTTCACACCCTTTCTGCAGTCGTATCTTACATTGTACATTACATCAGTGGTGGAGGCTGATCAACATCAGAAAAAACATTACTGAAGCGTTAATCACATATGTCAGGGACTGAGAAGTGAACCCTGAGGAACCCCACGACAGATCGTTACTGACAGTGCTGATTATTTAATGGTATTTTTGCTAATGCACCAGATACAGCTACTTTATACAGTTAATGAGTCCAGTGTTGTGTTTTCTGCATGTTCTGCTGATTACACATGGCAAAGAATGATTAATGCAGATTTCTGAATTTATTTAGCATCTTTATAATGGGGATAAATGTTGAACTTTCAAATTGTCTCAAACTGAAACAGGACAGTTCTAAAGTCTCAAACATAAAACTGATGATTACATCAGAGCCACAAATCGTGACTGAGCTGTTTTACAGATAGAGCCTCTTTATAGGCCCGTGGTGCCTCTTCGCCCGCTTGCCGCTCTTCTCTGTAGCCCTTAGCTGCTCCATGCCACTATGAATCCAGTTGATGTACTTGGACACCTGGGTGTAGACGCCGTATTTGCCTTTGCGTGCACAGCCTTCGCCCCAACTCACAATTCCAGTAACAAAATAGGTGCCACTGTAGCGTGTGACATGTGGCCCTCCACTGTCACCTTGGCAGGCGTCCTTTGGCGCTGAGTGGTAGCCAGCGCAGAACATGCGGGTGGAGATACGAAGCTGGGTGGATTCCATGCAAGTGAGTCGATCCACGTAGGGCATGGCGAGACGCTGCAAGATGGTGGACGTCTGCCGGCCCTCGCCAAGACGTCCGAACCCGCTGACTATCCCTTCCGGCTGCTGCATCAGGACCTGCCACAGGAGGAAAGAAAGTCCCCTGGTTAAGTCCGTCTTTGCCTTCTTGGAGTTAGAGGAGAATGAGTTTTCACCTTTTCAGCGAACGCCTGCTCCGGTATGCACGCCGGCAGAATGAACCTGCTGAACTTGATGGGCTTGTTTAATTTGAGGAGGGCAATGTCGTTGAGGTAGGTGTCTGGTTTGTATTTGTTGTGGGTGATAATAGCTTCCACGTTGTAGGTAGCTTCATTACCATCATCCACCAACGTGTCAAACTCACCTGAGTGCACAGAAATGATATTTTAGGAACTCATGGAGCGCGCTGGTAGCTGAATGCAGCTTCTCGGGTTCCAGTTCGAGCTTCAGTCTCTCTGTTGCTCTCTTGTTATTGGTTAGTCAGACTTACCTACTTTGACGTAGATGAAACGTGATTGGTTCATGCAGTGGGCGGCGCTCAGGATGATGTATTCATTGAGGATGGTTCCTCCACAGAACCCTCTGTTCTGTTCGTCTAGGAGAAGAGCCTGCAAAGATGTTGATGATCAAACTCTGCAGTTATGTCCTCTAGTGATGGACACCTACACAGGACTGGGTTCTCACATGTCCTGGTGGACCCAATAAGGTTTAATAATGGGCTCCTGGACAACAATGGATTCCCAGGGGTCCATTATGAGACAATAGTGGACTCTGAGATCTCCACACACAAACAACAGACAACAATAGAATCAATGATGATCCTCAGCACCTCTACATGAGTATCCACCCACTGGTTTGGCATTTTATTTTGAGGACATCACATTGTTGAAAGAAAGGATAATGCAGTAGGTTAGTTAAAGAATGTGTCTCCACCTGCCATGGACATTCTCCTGGTGGACAGTCCTCTCCGTTGACGATGCGAGTAAAACTCGCCATTTCTGAGTGGATGTGTTTCTCTCTAATCTCCTCTTCATGGTTCATTTGTGTTACACTGGGTTTGGACTCAGTGGAGTTGGTCAGGTCCTTGCTAGTAGCGTTCGTCGTGGTCGTGTTCTGCCGCTCGTACATAAAAATAGTCCGGACGTCTTTGGTGATGATGGCGCCACATTTGTAGGTCTCTACAAAGGTTCACAGGAAGGTTGAAGTTTAGGGTGATGGAACCATCACAGCTGATCTGCTGTTACCGGGGTGAAACTGAAGGAATAAAAAACGTGGACTCTCTCACTGTTAGAGTGACAGGACTTGTAATCGGATGCCAGGAAATATCCGTCTGCACAGGAACACTGAGCGTTTCCTTGGACAACGTTGCAGAAATGATCACACCCTCCGTTCTTGTTCTCGCAGAGTTCAGGAATAACTGCAGACACACAGAACATTGATTGATTGACTTACAGGGAGCTGTCTGGCTCAACATGGTAGAGGGATGGACTAGGAGTCAGACAGGGTTTCGAACCTGCAACCATCTGCATCCCACTCTGACGCTTAACCCATTGAGCTACCATGCTCCCTGTAAGTGGCTTTGGAAAGTGTGGATGTTTCTTTACCAATTTCACAGTTGAAGCCTCGGTACCCGGCCGGGCAAAAGCAGCTGTAGCTGCCAATTCCATCTTTGCAAAGTCCTCCATGAGCGCAGGGCAGCGACTCGCATGCGTCACCGTCTGCAAGACACAGATTTCATAACTATATATGAGACCAGATATTCAGAGCGCTAGTGGTCACGAGTTAGCAGCTCCTTACCCACATATTTAGCCCAGAATTCGTTCTGAAAGAAAAGACAAAGACGGAATTGAAATAAAGGGTAAGCTGGCTAACGATGAGCTAACACAGGACACGCTGAGGCCCAGAGACTTGTTTTACTGGTGTTTGGTTTTTACGGTTCATACAGTTTTCTGTTGGTCTTCGAAGATCTCCCGCGCCTCCTCCCAGCTGCAGCGCTCCTCCACACACTCCCTCTCCATGTTGCCCTTCTTAAATTCCTCCATGAAGCTGTTGGCCCGTCTCCGTCGGGTCAGGACCTCACTGGCCGCCTTGTTGTCCAGGAAGACTGGCAGGAAAACAGAAGGTCAACGATAAGGTGCGCATGTCATGAATGTTGTGTTTCTTCCTTACGTGAGAAAGTGAAGTGAATTTGAATTTAAATATATTTATATGTGATCAGAAACACACACATCTGTCTGCAGCAGCTGTTCTGTTGTCAGGCCACATACACACAAACCAGAAGGGGGTCAAGTGTCACCTGACAGCCTCCAACCAACACCCCCCCACCCCCACCCCCCTCCACCCCTCTGGACAAACACAGCTCAACATGTTATTTCCACTGATTTCTGCCTTTGGTCTTTGTTGTTTTTAGACGTTGAGGCTGGAACTCACCGTGAGCAGCGGCCAGCTCGAGCAGCAGGAGGCCGACGGACAGTCGGAGAAACCGGAACATGGCCCCGGACGTCCTGGTGATTCTCAGCTGGAAAAAGCTCAGTGTGCGGAGCTGAAGTAAGGGATCCTGAATGTGGAGACAGAGGGAGAGAGGAGGGGTGGTAGAGAGAGCAATGACCTGGGGGGGCTGTTTAAACTGCTCAGATCGAGCCGGGCGGAGTTTATCTGCAAAATGTGAGACACGGAGTGACGTCAGAGAAGAGGAGAAGTTACACAGAGTCACTGGGAGAAGAGGAGAATAAAAAGAAACGAAGCAGAAACGTCACAAACACAATTCTAGTTTAACTTTCACATAGAAATCTATTTCTTTTCTGATCTGATGAAGGTGTTTCTGTTGGACGAACCAGTTTCTGTCTTGTGTAAACGTCTGTCTGTTTATTGTTGACGGCAGCGTTTCCATTTCCCAGTGACGCCAAACAAACACAGAGTTTGTTAGAAAGATAAAAAGTTAAACTGCTTCTTTCATCTGATTTGAGAATTAGAAACAGATGTGGCTTCTTGTACGTGTTGGTACGAGGGCGGAGCTTCACACTTCTCTGTGCCCCCCCCTGGACCGGGGAGGAGAGGCAGGACGTGGGGGAGACATTTACAGTAAGTTATGATTTTCTATCACTGACGCAGCTGCTGGTTGAGGAACGTGTCCACGAGCATCAACGTTTACTCTCCATTGATCAGCTGGTTGTGTTTGTGTGTTTGTGACGCAGCCAAACAGTCGAGCAGCACATTTCACCGGTTTAGATTCTGACACGAATCATCGACATGACGACGAGAGACAGAAGTTATTAGATTCTATACGAGCTGCCGCGGTGTCACTGTTCTGGTCACTGACCTGAGCCTCACAGTGAAAAGATGCTTCATGTGTCATTAGATGGTTTGAAGGAAAACAGGAAACAGGACGAATCACGCGTCAGATTATTTTTTATTTAGTACATTAACTGTGATGTTAATTATAATCCTCTCCCCTCTGCGTTGTCTACACTGCCTTCTGATTGGCTGTTACCACGGCGAGCTGCTTCTTCATGGTGGCCTCCACCCAGTCCACGTAGTGCGCCATGTTGGCGTACACCCCATAATACCCAGGGAGGGAGCAGCCCCGCCCCCAGCCGACCACACCTGTCAGGAAGTGGGTGGAGCCATACAGTGTCACCAGAGGGCTGCCGTCGTCTCCACGGCAACTGTCCTGGCGACCCTCCAGGTATCCAGCACACAGCATGTTGCTGGTGAAGTTGAACTGGGAGCTCTGGGAGCACTGGGAGTTAGGGATGATGGGCACAGACATCCTACGGAGGACGGGGGACGCAGGCGTGCTGGGCGGGGCTCCGGGAGTCCCAGCGTTGCCCCCAGTGGTCCTCTTGCCCCAGCCGGAGAGGATGTGGTAACGAACCAGCTGCAGCTCCCGCTGGGCGAAGTCTTTGGTGGCGAGACAGACGGGGACGACGAAGGGGCTCAACGTGACGGGTCGACCCAGCTGCAGCAGAGCGACGTCACTGTCGCCTGTCGCTGGGGCGTAACTGGGATGGACGATCGCCATGGAAACAGGCACTTCCTGTTCTGTGCCTTCTTTAATGTCCAAGTGATGCTCTCCTGGTAAAACAGAACGTCATGAAGCTGCTTTATGGAAAATAACATTTACTTAACGTTAGAAAACACAAACCTGCCACCACAGTCAGATTAGGCGTGTCGTTGCCATGGATACAGTGGGCAGCAGTGACGACCCACTCTGGGTCGATCAGAACACCCCCACAGTGACTGCTGCCGTTCAGCTGAACCAGAACCTGGTCGACAGACGGTGAACCGGAGTTAACTCGATTAACATGTGGACACATCTGGTGACAGTGGGACATGACACACGTTACCTGCCAGGGACACTGTCCTCGGGGACAGTGGTTGGCTCCTGTTAGTCTGGTCGGACCCACAACACTCTGGTTCAGAGCTGCTTCCACTGGAGCGAGTCGACCACACGGATACTTCACTGTAACAGAACCAACGACAGACAAACGGGTTTGAAGGACAGACACAAGTCCAGCTTCACGTCTGAGTCATTTCAGTTTGTACCCTGAGCGACACACTGTCGGCCGTCGTCTCCAAGCTTGTACCCAGCGGCGCAGGAACATCGGCGCTTCTCTCCAGAACCGTCGCAGAAGTGCTGACACTGTCCGTTCCTGTAGAGACATTTCAGCGTTTCCTCAAACACTGGACGGAAAAAGGAGAATTTAAATAAAAAACATGAAGGGAATCTGAGCCGATTCAACCAGATGAGTCGTTTGGTACCTGTGTCACAGTATCGTCCTTCAAACCCTTCCAGACACTGACATTCATACGTGGTCCCCATGTACACGCAGGTCCCGTTGTTACGGCAGGGGTTGTCCAGACACGGCTCACGGTCTGAAACCAGAACATTGGTCTGTTCCTCAGACGAGCGGAGACTGAGGATTGTGACCAATACTCACAGCCGATGTTTTACTTACGGTTGTACGTGAGCCAGAACTTCCTCTGAGGAGAAACAGAGACACATGTCAGACTGAAACTGGACTTTGTCTGCAGCTGCAGGAAAGACCGTGAAGCAGGTCCAGAGTCTGCAGAGTCCTGCAGCTCCGCTCAGCCGCAGCACAAACTCACCGTAGCCTCGTCGTTCTCAAACACCTCTCGCGCCTCCTCATAATTGCAGATCTCCTCCACGCACTCCCTCTCCAGGTTTCCTTGCTTCACCTCCTCCAGGTAGCCGCTGTTCGCTCTCCTCCACCTCCGCAGCACCGCGTTGGCCTCACGCTGCTCCACAAACACTGAGGAAAACCAAACTGGATGTCTTTAAACGGAGACACACTGTCTGTGTCTCAAACACTTCTTATTGTGTGACAGAAGGAACCAGACCTGCAGCTGCAGCGATGCTCCACAGCAGGATCCAGACGGAGAGGCAGCTCCTCGACAGCATGTCGGCTCGTGTTCAGAGTGTCCCTGCAAAGCAAGGTCCGACACAGGGGACAGTCCACGCCCCCTGGGCTCCTGACCCCACAGTCGACGTGGTAAACAACCGCTTTAATGAGGTCAGTCCGCGAACATCCCGCGCTCTGCTGTTCGATGTGTGAACGAGCAGAACAACTGCTGCATTTATTCCTTATTTATTTCCTGTATTTCTCAGCTGTGTCAACTGTTAATATTGCTGCTTGGAAACAGGTGGAGGTCAGTTTAAAGACGACGAGGAGACGGAGTCGTGTTAGTGACTCATTTATTGTATGTAACACACCAGCATTTACACAACGTTAAACCAGCAACACAAACTGTTTTAATCACAAAGAAGGAAAAACAAAGGTCGTCGTTTCCTGATAGTGAATCATCAATCAGCCTTTTAAAGTTTACTGTCACAGAATATTTATTCAAAGCAATCCATGGGTTCTCCCCCTCGCTGAAGGGTTGACCCCTGACCCCTGACCCCGTGCTCTGGACCCTCAGGTGGTCAGGTTGAGTAGTGACGCCTCCGTGTTGTTTTTGGGTTGATCTGGTGTCGCTGTCCGGTCGTGGATCCACTGCAGGTAGTTGGAGAGCCGGGTGTAGATGCCGTAGTTGCCCGGTCGGGCGCAGCCCTTCCCCCAGCTGACGATCCCCAGCAGGAACACCGTCTTCTTGTACTGGGTCACCAGGGGCCCGCCGCTGTCCCCTTTACACGAGTCCTGCCGGCCCTCGATGTACCCGGCGCAGAACATGTTCTCCGTCAGCACCACGCCGCTGTCCTTCACGCACTGCTGCGACCGGATCCTCGGCACCTTCAGGCGCCGCAGGATGTGCGAGGTGGGCCCGTTTTCCCCCCTCCTTCCCCAGCCGCTCACGGTGTGCATGCTGATGGCCCAGAGCTCCCGCTCGGCCATCGGGCGCGTCGGCAGACAGACCGGCACGGCGTACAGGGTGTAGGTGATGGGGGTCGCCAGGCGCAGCAGGGCGATGTCGTTGTCTGCTGTACGGGACACGTACCTCTCGTGCATGATGATCTCAGCAACCTGGATCAGCTGCTCCGTGCCCTCGTTCACCTCGGTGTTGTGTTCGCCTGGCAGAGACACGAGTGTCTTGAGACGGAGCAGCTGGTTTGAAAGTTTCCCTCTGACCTTATGAGCGTCACAAACTACAGTAAAATACGTCTGAACCAGCAGATAACGGACCTGATCTTTGTGTTAGGGTTATGACTCATCCGTGGTTAGTTTGCTGCGAATGGAGGGATTCGTACCTGCAACCACCTTTAGGTCCTTGATGCCTGTGTTCTCCATGCAGTGGGACGCCGTGAGGATCCACGTAGGTTTATAGATCACTCCCCCACAGAAGCCCTTCCCCTTATACACCAGCAGAACCTTAAAAACACACCGCATGTGTTTCAACGCTCACTCCCTCTCACATCAGGAGCATAACACACGGGCCACAGTGAAAAATATGGTTTAATAATTCAGAAAGGGTTCTGCAGTATAAGCTGTTCGCTCCACCCAGGCTCACCTGCCAGGGGCATTCACCTTTGGGACATTCTTCTCCTCCTACGATCCTGGCGCGTGGGTCGAGCTGCTGGGCTTTGTTTTCACTGTGCAGCACAGGAACCATGCCGCATTCGATGGACTCTGAGATGACCAGGAAACATTTCTGTTGATTATTTTAGTAACAAACGTGTAGAATGTGAAGCAGACTTAACCCTAAGCCTGAGAGTCGAGGTGTGTCCGGCGCGGTGTCCCACAGGGATCGATACTGGTCTCCTCTGGGTTTTATTTCGTCACATGAACGACTAATCCTACCTTCTGCCGTGCAGCTCAGTCCATCTGCGTCCAGGAAGTAGCCGTCTGCACATGAGCAGTTTAGTTTTTGTCCTCCTTCACCTTCATTGCAGAAATGTTCACAGCCTCCGTTAACCAGCAGGCAGCTGCTGAGGACGTTCTGGGCCTCTGGAGACACGCTCGTTTTAATGAGACACACACAGAGACAGCAGGTCATCATAGCTTCACGTACCTTCAATCTTCAGATGTTACGGGTTATTAAGGAAAGTGTGTGTTCTGCTCACCGAGCTCACAGCTGAGTCCACTGAACTGAGGCAGGCAGAAGCAGTTGTAGGACGAACCCTGGGCGTAGCAGGTGCCTCCGTTCAAACAGGGGTTGGACTGACAGCTTTCTGGGACTGAAGGACGAGAAATACATATGCAAAGGTTGGTAGCTATGAAAAAAGAGGCGTCTCTCGCTCATTCTGACGGAACAGTTCTTACCGTTATAAATTCTCCAAAACTCGTCCTGTATGGCAAAAAATAAAAGAAGCAGAATATGAATCATATAAAGAACATTTTACATGGTGCTTTACAACCTTCAGTGCTGATATTTAAACTAAGTTTTAAACACGTCTCATTGAATAATCCAACCGTGACTTCTACCACTCAAAGACTGATTGGAGTCGGACCGTGGTTTCGGTGTGTTCGTACACCTCCCGAGCCTCCTCGTACACACATTTCTCCTCCAGACACTCCCTCTCCAGATTTCCCATCTGCAGCTCCTCAAACCATCCTGAGTTGTACCTGCGGGTGCGGATCAGGACTCCATGTGCTTGATCTGGCTTCAGAAAGACTTAACAAAGAGAATGAGAAGAAGGACGTCACACACTGTGTGTTCATGGCCTGATGGACAGATTGGAGCAGTCTGGACTTTTCCTCCTAACAACCACTGGATGGATCGGGATGAAACGTGCTTCTCCACAGGATAATCTCTGGGAATTGTGTCTGAGTTTTTAAACTCAGTCCAATACTTTAGTTCAGAATCAAACCTTCAAACTAACAAGATTCCCATCAGCTGTACTTTGAGTTTACGGCTAATCAGCAGCTGTAGCAAACATGCTAAACACACATGTCCCCTGTCCAGTGTTGCGTAGACACCAGCCTGCTGACCACATGTCATCCCTGAGTTCATGTCCTAACCACAGTTATCATTGTGTTTAGTTCTATTTCCACGCTCGTTGGAGCGTCAGGCGTTTCCCGCCGGTTCCTCACCTGAAGCCGTTTGGCAGCTGTAGAAGCTGAAGACGGAGATGAACAAGACTCTCGGCCACATAGTTGATTTCATCAGAAACAAGGCGCTATGCTGCTTCTTTATGGATCCAACAGTGCAAAGTCTGATCCACCTCCCAGCAGCTGATCACATGTTCCCAATGGGAATACCCGCTGACACGTGACCTGGCGGCTGCTGGTCAGTTTATGTGAGAAGATGCATTAAACTAATCGGTATTATTAATGATATTATTAATGATGAAAGAAGCCAAATAATGAGAATAAATGATGAAAGAAAATAAAAACCAAATCAACCAAAAACTTTATTTCAGTAACTTTTACAATAAGTTTTCACTAAATAATCACCTGAGATGTTGAAACAGTGATTTAACATTAGAAAATATACATCATGGTTATAATCAAAGGAGATCGAGTCCTCGGACCGTGTTTAGCTCATTGTGTTTTTTTACAGCTAAAATAAATGGATCAGTTTATAGTAGAAACATTTTAATGATTGAAGTTGTTGTTTATTGGCTTCAAAGCCACATTTCACACGGTGGACGTGACCTCGTTGATCCAGCCCAGGAAGTTGCCGACTCTGGTGTAGACACCGTACATGTTTTCTTTGGCACACCCCTTTCCCCAGCTCACCACCCCGGTCAGGAACCAGGTGTTGAGGTAGCGGGTGACCAGAGGGCCGCCACTGTCGCCCTCACAGGAGTCTCGGCCTCCGGCCTTGAACCCCGCGCAGAGCATGTTCCTGGTGATGTTGAGCTTGGTGTGGAGGCGGCACTCCTGCAGAGGGACCCTCGGTAACTCCAGTCTCTGCAGGATCCTAGCGCGGGCGCCAAGCTCTGCCAGGCGGCCCCAGCCGGACACAGTGGAGTGGCGGATGGTCGCCAACGTACGTCCAAATGTGCTGTTCTGCGCAGGAAGGCAAATGGGCACCACGTGACGTCCGAGTTTCACCGGCAAGTAAAGCTTCAGCAGGGCCAGGTCGCTGTCGGAGCTCGACTGGTTGTAATTGGGATGAACCAAAACTTTGATCACCCCGCGCATCTGCTCCGTCTTCTCATCCTTGATGTGGAGGTCATGTTCACCTTCGGGGGAAGAGCGTTTTACATTTCACATCAAATGAACTGGAGAATGCTCGCAGCGTGATGTCTCTTACCGACGGTGACGTATAAGACGGAGAGCGGCTTCCGCCAAACGCAGTGAGCTGCCGTTAGGATCCACTGATCCGACAGGACGATGGCTCCACAGATGTAGCCGCTGTTCTCAGTCAGTAGAGCCTGAACACATGAGCTTCATTTCAGTTAATACTTCAGGTCTGAATCAGTCGCACTCAGGTGTCACTTACCTGCCATGGACAGTGTCCTTTGGGGCAGATTTTCCCATTAACAACCCTCGGGACAACATGGACCTTTGGTCTTCCACAGGGAACGTTATCTAGACCGAAGACAAACCAAAGAGTCAACGTGTCCCAACCTCTAACCTCCTCCGGTGCCTACTGGGATGTTACAGGTTAAAGACCAGAAAGACCCATCGAGGGGCGACGTCACACCGTTCAAAGCCAAGTGTAGCTTGGAACTTCGAACCAGCTGACTACGAGCTTTTGGTTGGCACCATCTTTTTTTTCCACGTTTGGAATCTTAAGCTTGTTCTCTGCTGTGTTGGTTTACTGAAAACACCGCCCTGTTACGCTGTAGTCCAACTCCAGACTACAACCAGAAGCTGTGAGATTCCATTTCTACCAAATACAACCTAGGACCCTGTTCTGTGCTGACCCTGGTGCTAGTTTGGACCCGTATGACCTGCTGTGGAACAAACCTGTCGGCACACAGGTCCTGTTGTCCTGATCCAGACTGTATCCTGGAGCACAGAAACACACAAAGGAACGACCTGGAAGTTCTCTGCAGAAATGTTCACATCCCCCGTTTCTGTAGCGGCAGCCGTGGGAGGTCACGCGCACTGCAGAGACAAAGCGTCTCTGTTGATCACGGCATCAAGCGCTGACGATGATGGTTTGGCTGTCGGTGGGATTCCTACCTTTGTCACAGCTGGATCCGTGGAAACCGGGGGGACATTTGCAGGTGTAGGTGTCGACATTGCGGGTGCATGTTGCACCGTTCTTGCAGGGTGACGACAGGCAGTGATCCACCGCTGCACACAGGAAGATTTCAACAAACATTTCAACACCTGGACTTTTTTCTGTGTTAACAACTAGCACCAGGTTACAGTAATGTTTTTTATTTCAAACACTAAAGGTCTTTGGTTGGATCCTGGTACCTGTGTACGTTCTCCAGAAGGTCTCCTGAAAAAGGGACAAGACACACGTTGCTCACAAAACCAGGACCCACTATAAACCGTATGAACCTGCTCCTGGATTCTGGACTGACCAGCTGTTGTGGCAGAGAAAAGATCTCTTTGGCCTCCTCGTACGAACATTTCTCCTCCATACACTCGCGCTCCACGTTGCCTTGCTTCAGCTCCTCCCACAGAAAGTTCGCCCGGCGACTGCGCTGCAGGAAAACGCTGGCCTCGGGTCTGCTCACAAACACTCCAGCTTCACGTAGAAATACACCAACAAGCACGAGTGAACTGAGGGTTTGCATTTGTTCGAGGGGGGGCAGATGGATTTAGACGTGTTGCTAATGGTTGGACGTTCATCTTAAATAACAACCAATCACCAACCGTTTTTATCTTTAATTAACTAATGGTCATTAACGAGGTAACCTCAGTTTGTGTGGGCTGTTCAACGTCTAGTAGAACATCTATCGAAGTGGAAAGCAGCAAATAAACAAAACAGGTGAAGAAGATACGGAGGAGAGAAAAACAAAGGAGTGACTGACCTCCAGGAACCCCAGTGCATGCTGGGAGGGAAAGGATAAGGATCTGCAGAAAGAGAAGTCGCTTCGTTTCTCTGCTGACAGACGCCATGTTTGTTCTGAAGTGATCAAAGGTCAGAAACTCAGTGAAAACACACAAAATCTCGTCTGTGTTTTAGGAACACAGCGAGGACCGACTCCAGCTCTGCGCTGAAAGATCCAGACAGCGTCTCAGCTCCAGATGTGCAGCACAGTCCCGCAGTCTCTCTGTGTCTCGCTGAGGTTACAACAGGTTTGAAATTTCACCATTTGTCTCTGTTTGTTCTCTCCTCTGGTTGGACGTGGGCAGGAACCTGCTGATGTCACAGCCGCCCGTGCACCAATCAGGATTTAGCAGAGATGTTTAGGTGAAAGGAAGCAGCTCCACAGCGACAGCATCCGTGATGAGCGCGAGCTTCAGGATGATGAAGCGGCTCAGAGACGTTTCTCAGATCACTTCAGATGATTTGCACACAGACATCTCCTCGTGTCCTCGCTGTGCGTGTTAAGGAACCAGCCCAAAGCTTCAGCCTGAGTTCTTCATGTCCTGTTGTAGACAAGGACTCACTCGCTGCAGGACAGTTGCATCCTGCTGATTAGTTGTGTGTTTCCTGCGCCGCCGGCTGACGCCAGGCGCAGTAGAGTATCTCCACTCACATGCATCACAGTTAGAGGGTGGGGCAGGGTGGGGGGGTGTGATGTGTCCCCACATCTTCATACATACTGTTTAAACATTTACCAGCTACATGCAGCTGTGTTAAAGTGATGATGCTTAACGACAGTGGGCAGAATAAAACCTTTGTGCTGATTAAAAACTGCAGAGAAGAAGCAGATAATTCCCACAGATTTTATTCTTCACATGAGCAGGAATCATAAAAGCCAAGCGCTGCTTCAAACGTGAGATGTTACGTTAGAATAATCATTATAAATCAGCATCGTTCACTTGTTAAATATCAAGAGTAAAACAACAGTTTGTGTCAGTGTTTCCTCCACTGAGCTCAAACAGTTCACACAATAAAACGTATGTTTTATGTCATAGTATAAATAAATAAACTAAGTGTTTCATTATTAGATAAAAATAAAACAGGAAAATCAGAATAAAAGTGTAAAATATAATTAAGCTAAATTAAGCTGCAGTTCTCCTGCTCTCCCCCAGGGGGCACTGCTCTCATTTAATATCCTTCAGGATGTCTGGGATGAACTCCTGGGCGTCCCTCAGTTTCTCCTTCCACTCCTGGGGGATGAAGGCTCCAGTATAAGACCCTCCCGCCCCCAACAGGGCTCCCAGCGCTGCCCCGCGGTTACAGTTCTCCCCTGGAGAAAATAAGAATAATATTAATCAGATATTAATCCAGTTATTTTACACAGTGTTTGTGATCAACTTTCTTTACACACCTCCACAGTTGGTGTTTGCCAGGATTCCTCCTCTGGGGTCATCGTGAAACTCATGAGCGAGGTAGAACATGCTGGACAGAGCCCCTGACGATTCATACGGGATTATTACGATACACTCAAACATGATCCTCTCTCTGTGTCCACACTGACCAACCTTTAGTGTAGCAGGCCAGGCCGAGGTGCTGCACAGCGCTCTGATGAACCTCCAGCCTTTCCTCAGAGGACACGGGAAACCTGAACAACACAGAGTCTTATTTATACAAGAAAACACGAGAAAATATCAGCAAAGGAGAATCATCACAAACTGGATTTCAGAATAAAAGCCTTTCAGCAGCTCTTAAGTCGTAATGTTTCATAATAGTGATTTTAAAAAGTAGAAGCGATTTAAAGAATCAAAATGGAAGGCTTTTATTGTGAAAGGGATGCAGGAGGCAGGTGTGAGTTCCCACACACCGTGCAGCTGTGCGACTGTAGCTCTGGCAGGTGTCCCAGGCGTCCAGCCTCCTCAGAGCGGCTTCGGCCTGGTGCCGAACGCCGGCTCCCCTCAGAGCGGCGTGCAGAGCCCGGCTGTAGATCGACACATACTCGGGCACTTTGGGGTGAGGATGGGTGAGTTTCACAAACTCTACTGCTGCTGAGACCTGAAACAGCAGGTTAAAGGTCAGAGCAGACGTTTGTGAGCAGGATCAGCATGTCTGACCTCACACTCACAGCCTGCTCCTCATCAGCTGAGGCTGACAGCAGGATGAAGGGGAGGATCATGGGAAGGCAGCCGATGGCGTCCAGCTGGCTGTCGGGCTGCGAGGAGCTCAGCTTGAGTTTGGAGCGTTTTTCTGCAAACGTCAGAACCTGTGAAACACAGAGGTCACAGTGGATCCGGACACAAACAGCTGGAACAGGTGCGTTTGTTTTACCTGATGGGGCGACGTGGGTCTGCTCTCCTGCCAGTCTGCAAAGAACGAGCGGTGGAACGACTCGGCGTAGGCGTCACCGTGACTTCTGGGCGTGGTCAGGAACCGGACGTAGTCTGACAGGGCGGCGGCTCGAGCCTCTGACTCACAAACATCTGTGAAACCTCTGGCGCTGAGTGAGCGAGCCACACGCAGGGAACAGAGGATGTTCAGCGTGTTGGCTCCGGCCTGAAGACCTGCAGAACACAGACGCCGATCAGAGGCCGTGAAGAAGTACTTCTCACTCAGCGTCAGGCAGATCGGTTGTACCTTGGTGATAGTGGACCGAGCCGGTGGAGGACTTCCACAGATCCAGTTTATCGTGGAGAATAACGCTACCAACCACGTCAGGTCGCTCGGCACCAGACGACCAGGCGGTCCGCCCGCTGCCAGCTGCTGACACAGAATCAGACACCGTTACTAAAACCGTTTCAGATCATTATGAATCATCAGTGTGTTGTTCTGGTATAATACAGGTTCTAAGTCGTACCGGTGTTGGACAGGGACAGGATGCTGGACGGGTGTTTGTCTCTGGGCGAGCTGAAGCCAGAAATCCAGCCTCCAAAGTCCCTCCTGATGTCCTGGACGTCGTAGTACCAGTGGACCGGCATGGACATGGAGTCCGCCGCACACATGGCCCACAACGCCTCGCTCACTGACCTCCACACCTGAGACATGTCACCTGAGGACGGACGAAGTGTCCACAGCTGAGTGGTTGAGATTGTAGGTCTGATAAAACACTGTTAGAAAGGTTGTGTGTTGTTTCGTAACGACCACTAATAATGTTTTCTCCAGAGCAACAAACACATTTAGGAATCTGGAAACTCTGTGATCTGCAGCAGTAACAGCAGTTATATAAAATACATATTTACAGTAAATCCTCTGACCTTTCATGGAGCCAATTTATCAGCAGCAGCAGCAGGTTTCTGTTTGAGTCCAAACTTGCGTAAGTTCATAACGACACTGTTACAAAACTGTACAGGAAGTGCTTTATTTAATACCTTCAAAGCACAAATCTCTGTGACAGTTTGTATACGACACCTGATACACGAGTAATACTTTACATTTGTGTTTTTATGTCTGTTTTAATATGTAAAGTGATAAAGACAGGGAAAGATGGGTTATATTTACACTTTGTCACCGGTGATGCTGTACGGTGGCCGAGGGAGATCAATCCAAATCCTAACCCAAAAAGCGAACCGCAACCTGGATTTACGATTTCACGAATCACAAATGACCAACATAAACTGAAAGTGTTTTTAGATGATAAGTTAATAAATATAGGTAACAGTTGTATAATATTTATTCTGGTCGAACCAGGGGAAAAAACTGCCTGTAAGATTAGTGTGAGGGAATAAACCTTAGCATACACAACTACGGCGGCCGTTATGGACCAAATGATCGTGTGGAGATCAATAATAGTTACCATACAGTTTTACCATGTTACAAATTTAAATTTCAAGAAGGGTTTAAATTATCTTTTTGTCTTTAGTTTTTTCGGATAGCAACTGTTGGATGAACCCGTTATTTGTCAAATATCTAATGTTTGTTAACTACAACTTTGAATGAGTGTTAGTCGCTAACAAAGGTTAATGTTAATATCCATCTTTTGTATTCATGTAAAATGGAGACAAAGATACATTAATTTGTCAACCAGGTCTATTTAGTTAATGTGCTAAGCTGTTCGTGTATATATACACAGGCTAACTCAGGTAAAAGGTAAGAAAGATTGTTTGTTTTTAGCCTGCTGGCTAAGCTAGCTGAGTGCTAGCACTCAGAAATGGAGGAAGATTCGTTAAACCCACAAGATGTTGGTAAGAGCACGTTTTATTCCTACGTTGAAGATAAAGGTGATAACGTGTGTAAAGCTGGTTTCTGTCACCAAACCATAAGGAAAAAGTAATGAAATCTCAGGACAAAGCAGTTTTGATTGAAGATAAATAGTTTTTCTTCGTTTCAAATGTTTTACAAAAATGTTTAATTAATCAGTAGATGTTTTATGGTGATGTAGACCAGACCAGATCTAAAATTAGTTAAACATCTGTGGAAAGCTTAATAAATAAAGAATGGGGGTTTGTCCTGGTGTGTTTCTCAGAACGAGCCAGACGCTTCTGGGCTGAAGAGGATGTGGATCAGATTTTTGAAACGGTTTCTGAGTATCTGGATCAGCTGAAGAGGGTCCTGAAGAAGAACACGGCCACAGACAAAGGTGAGATTCTGATCTCATGTCTTAGTTGATGTTGTCAGGTCTTTTCCTGTTGTGACGCTGTGATGTTTGTTCATCAGAGCTGGTTCAGGGCCTGAAGCTGCTCGAGTCTCTGGATTTGTCTCTGGTCTCCAGTCAGGTCTCACCCGTGCTCACGGTTGTCATCGGCTCAGGTAACTGCGCACACAATGAACAAGTAGTTATTCATGAGTTCTGTGTGTTTTCACTATCGTTTAATATTATTTCTGAACATTTCCTGGTGTGTTTACCTGCCCAGGTGAAGTTCTGCCAGCAGACGTCCACAGCCCGGTTTCTTTCCCCCCTCCTCCCTCCAATAGCACATCTGCAGCCAGAGAAAAGCTGCTGCCTCCACTGACCCCTGTCCAGTTACAGTACCACCCCCACTCCTGCTGCAAGGTGACTGGACAGACTACTTTTATTTTTAGCACTTTATTAACCAGTGTTCCATTATTTCATGTAAAAAATGAGGAAGACACTCTGAAAGCATTGTTCTTCCATATTATAATCTATAAAAGTGGAAATGTGCCTTTTATTTATTCATCTTTTCAGTCATATCAAGCATTTCTTTTACAGAAACTACATTTTTTTCCAGTTCTCTAATGTTTGTTCAGCTTTTTTAATAATATAAAATATATCCAGTCTCATTAAAATAATCCAGTTATTAAAGAAATGCTTTGTTATTCTTCCCTCGAGGCCTGTCTGAGCAGTTTACCCAGCACGCCTCAGTTCTGGGGTCAGAACCCTCTGAAGGTGCCGCTGCTCTGTGGCTTTAAGAGGCTGAGCGCACTGCCGCTGCTCTCATCACCAGACACGGGGGCAGAGCCTTCAGAGGAAGATGGCCTGGAGACCTGGGACGTTGTTTACAAAGCACCATGTGGTCAGAGCCTTCGTAACCACGACGATGTAATGCGCTTCCTGTTGGCTACGGAGAGCTACGACGTCCTGCAGGTCAGCTGTGAGAAGTAAAGTAAAAGTACTAGAAACACTGAGGGACTTCAGCAGAGGCCACGAGCCTGGAAGGTTTCATCATATATGAAAATACATGACGTGCTGGAGTACAGAACCACAGTAAACCTGTTTCCTGCAGGTGGACTTCTTCACCTTTAACCCCTCCGTTCGGCTGAACCCCCCCGTCACACCTGGCCCTCGGCGGCTGGAGCTGGACCTGAGCCGTGGCTTGGAGCCCACACCGGTGGAGCTGTGTCCTGGGGACGGGGATGCGCGTCCTCCTGACTTCAGATACAGGAAGGACCGCTGGCCTCACGGCTGCTTTCTGAGCAGCGGCCCCGCATTATTCAACATCTGCTGCAACTGTACCGACGGCTGCACAGACGCACAAAGCTGCAGCTGCATCGCAATGACCACAGGGGGGCAGCACTACAGCTATCACAGGCTGCAGGAGGCCGTCCCCTCAGGGTAAGACGAAGCTGAGATCAGTTTGTCTGTTTATCTTAGAATGAAAGCAGTAAAATCACATTTAAAAAGTGTGTTTTTCTTTAAGAACTTGATCTAATGATATGTTTTAAGCTAAATGAACGTGTTGGATCATTACATTTCGTTTGTGTTTAGTTTGTATGAATGTGGTCCATGGTGCAACTGTGATCGCGCTCGCTGTCAGAACCGTCTGGTCCAGAGAGGAGTCAGAATACGTCTCCAAGTCTTCCACACTGAAGACTGTGGCTGGGGCGTGCGTTGCCGTGACGACCTGGACCGCGGGACATTTGTGTGCATATATGCAGGTGTGGTTCTGCAGCGGGTCCAGAGTCCCGCTGAGCCGTCGCCCCTGAAGCTGATGAGGTGCGACCTCCCATCGGACGATGAGGTGGAGGTCGTCACGGAGTGGCTGGCTCCACCTGTGCTGGAGGGGCGCAGCAAGCTGCTGGAGACGCCCCCGCCCATTTCCCCCCCCACCTCACCACCGCTGCACGTCCCAGTAATCCAGAGACCCGGTGACACCACCCCTCAGGACAGAGGTGCAGAGTCAGCTCGACCTAATCAAACAACAAACTTTGTTTTCTCCGCGTTTCATGTGAATTTAATCTCTTTCAGTCTCTGAAGGTGAAACGACTCGACGCTGTTCAGGTGACAAGTCACAGCCGCGTGTCTCCGAGGTGGAGACGAACAGGCCGAGGAGCTCAAAGAGAGCGGCGCCGTCGGATGGACTTTACTGTGTAGACGCCACCAGGGAGGGAAACGTGAGCCGCTTCATCAACGTGAGGCTCAAAATAAATAGTAAACACAGAAGTGACGTGAAACATTACCGCTGCCGTGGACGTTTCTTGACCTTTGACCCCCTCTGCGTTGTACAGCACAGCTGCAGGCCGAACCTGTTTGCTCAGAGTGTGTTCACTGACTCCCACGACCCCGGATTCCCCATCATTGCCTTCTTCACCAGCAGGTGAGGATGAGGAGGTTCAGGTGTTCGGTGCCGTTCGTACTCGTTGCTGACGCTGTGTTGTCTGTGCAGGGTGGTGAAAGCCGGCACCGAGCTGACCTGGGATTACTCTGCCGACACACGCGCTGCCTCCAGTCCAAAGCAGGAAGTGCCCTGTCTCTGTGGCAGCGCCGCTTGTCGGGGCAGGTTCACCGTGGAGGAAAACCTCTGTGGCGTCTGCAAGGCCGAAGGTTCAGGAGCAGATGAAGCCCAGTGATCCGACCAGCAAGCAGCTGGTTTTATAGTAGATTCAGCGCTCGATTGTTTTCTCAATAAAGTCTGTTCAAACCCTGTAACTCTGGTCTGAGTTTAGTTCGTAACTGAGCGGGCGGGCTGTTCTCATGTCTGTTACCTTTATTTTGAAGCTCAGTTGCTGCCTTTTTTATTTCCTGTGACTGTGTGCGGTTGTTTTCTGGGCCCTGTGCTTTTATCCTGCATCTCTTGTCCCGGATCACTGAGTCCAACAGAGACATAACGTGCTTTCACTGCAGCTTTTACTTTGAAGGCGGAGTCGTTGAAGCGTCAGTGTTGTCTTTTATTTTGAAACGACACGCCGGATGTGTGCTGGTTGTTTATCTGCTGAGCGTCACCGACTGTCCCACAGACACAGACCATGGACGTCCTCCTGCGGGTTACGTGTGTGCTCCTTCTCGGCCTCCTGGGGGCCTCCTCCTCCTCCTCCTCGTCGCAGGTCTGGATCCCGCCTCACGACCAGGTGGCCCGGGTCGCTCGTTTCGTCGTGCACCAGGTGGACTGGGCCTCCATGGCCACCATCTCCACCCACAAGCCGGTGGTGGGGCAGCCGTTCTCCAACGCCTTCTCCATCAGCGACGGGCCCGCGGGCTCCGGCTCCGGCTGCGGGGTCCCCTACATGTACCTGACCCGCATGGAGATCTCCGTGCAGGACCTGGAGGTGGGGCCCGTCCTGACGTCACTGTGACTCCAGCGCTCAGGAATAAACACATCGAACCTGTGAACATTTGTTCTCCGTTCATGTTGGTGTTATACATATAAAAAGGTTTTATTTAGTAACTCTGAGCTCCTTGAAGTGAATGTTTTTATGACGTGACTGATTCGTTCTGTGTGAAACGCGGTTTGTTCCTGACGCAGCAGTTTGCTCACAGTGACGCAGCAGTGACGCAGCAGCAGCGTGCACGCAGCAGATAACACGTGAACTAAATAAAGTCTCACTGATGTCTGTCCTGCAGGTGGACCCCGCGGCGTCTCTGTCCGTGTCTCTGGCGCAGACTGACTACTGCAGACAGCAGAGCTTCGACCCCCAGAGTCCTCTCTGCGCCCACGTCATCCTGTCTGGCTCCGTCGTCGAGGTACGTGCACACGCGCTCACGTGCGTCCAGGTGATGTCTGAGCAGCCACCTGACCCCCCCTCCCCTCCCCCCACAGGTGAACGGGACGGAGGAGGCAGACTTTGCACAGAAGTCTCTGTTCAGT
>JAUMHF010000012.1:259403-282468 GCA_032359275.1 Microctenopoma steveboyesi | reverse complement strand
CCCTACACCGCACACACCTGTAGAGAACACACCTGTACGACACATCCCTACACCGCACACACCTGTAGAGCACACACCTGTACGACACATCCCTACACTACCTAATCTAATCTAATCCAGGCGTGTCGTCTAGCTCAATAGACACCTCAGCAGCAGAGCGGATGCCCGGCGTCGTCTGCTGCGTGTTTGCTGATGACGTCCCAGGCAGTAACGCCACTGGACCAATTGAATACGACGAGACCGTCTTCGCCAACCAGCAGGTGTGTTAAGACCCCAACCAATCAGGGACATTAGCAGGATCAACGCCAGGTTAAGGATGTGTCCCTCCTCTCCTCAGGTGACCTGTGTGGGTCACATCATCGGCGCCGTGGTGGCAGACACTCAGCTTCATGCTCAAAGAGCCGCCAAGGCCGTGAGGATCCAGTACGAGGAGCTGAAGCCTGTCGTTACCATCCAGGTGAGACCGCCTGGATTACTGCATATTACTAATACTACTGCATCTACTGCGGCTTAGATGCAACAAACGTCACAGCTCTATGTGTTCTGATTGACAGGAGGCCATCGCCGCCCAGTCCTTCTATCAGCCAATCAGATGCATCCAGAGGGGTGACCTGGAGGCGGGATTTAAACAGGCCGACCACATCCTGGAGGGTAGGACTGTGCGTGTGTGAGGTCCTCCTGGCTCAGTAGATTGTGTACTGATTGACTGATCGGTGATTGATCGATTACGGATTGATTATCTGTCAGGTGAGATGCACATGGGAGGTCAGGAACATTTCTACCTGGAAACACACGTGACTCTGGCTGTTCCCAGAGGAGAAGACGGAGAGATGGAGCTTTTTGTTTCTACTCAGTCTCCCTCAAAAACCCAGGTAACAGGTCTACTGCTCTACTGCAGTACTAGTACAAGTACAAGTACCATCTCCAACATTCATTCATTATTTTTATCCCTGTCTGTTTTAGAATCTGGTGGCGAAGGTTCTGGGCGTTCCTCTTAACAGGGTTGTAATCCGGGTGAAGAGGTTGGGTGGAGGCTTCGGAGGGAAGGAGAGTCGAGCCACCCTGTTGTCCACCGTGGTCGCCGTGGCAGCAAACAAGTACAGCGATCTCACTGACTTTTTTTAAGTTAAATGATTAAAGTTTAAAAAATGTTGAGTGTGAATGTGTTGCAGGCTGAAGAGGCCGGTCAGGTGTATGCTGGACAGAGATGAGGACATGTTGGTGACTGGAGGAAGACACCCGTACCATGGGAAATATAAGGTAGGACGGCTCCACCTGCTGGTGGGCGTGTTGGTCCGTTCACAGCTTCTGGAGAGTCAGCGCTCGTTTCTTCTTCTCAGGTCGGTTTTCTAAACAGTGGGAAGATTGTGGCTCTCGACGTGTCGCTCTACAGCAACTCTGGAAACTCCAAAGACTTCTCGCTGTCAGTGAGTATCATCCTCATCCTCGCAGTATCTCCCGATCACTCGGCGCGATGAAGACGTGCTGGTCTACCTGTGTTTGTCCAGATCATGGAGCGCGCTCTGTTCCACATGGAGAACTCGTACAGCGTGGCGAACATTCGCGGCACAGGCTTCATGTGCCGCACTAACCTGCCGTCCAACACCGCCTTCAGGGGCTTCGGAGGACCACAGGGCATGATGATCGCTGAGAGCTGTATAACTGACGTGGCTCAGAGTCTGGGCAGACCAGCCGAGGAGGTCTGTGAGTGGACAAGGTCAGATGTGTTAGGGTTTAAAACAACCATCTAATCCGTACCTCTGTTCTCCTCCAGGTGCGTCGGCTGAACCTGTATGTGGAAGGCGATTCAACACCCTACAACCATATCTTGGACCAGCTCACCTTGGACCGCTGCTGGGACGAGTGCCTGTCACGGTCTGAACACCAGCGACGCCGAGCTGCCGTCGACCTCTACAACAGGTAGAACTGGACATGAACCCAGTGAGGTGGTGTTGGTGGAGTGAACGCTCTCATTGTTTTCTGCTCTCAGACAGAACCGATGGACCAAACGGGGTCTTGCAGTTGTCCCCACTAAGTTCGGCATCAGCTTTACCGTGGCCTTCCTCAACCAGGTCTGATCCAGGAGCCCTGACAGAGTGTCACAGTGTTTAGTGTGAGTCCTGGAGATGATCTGGTGTTTGTGTTTTCAGGCCGGAGCTCTGGTTCACATCTACACAGACGGTTCAGTGTTGTTGACTCACGGGGGGACAGAGATGGGACAGGGACTCCACACCAAGATGGTCCAGGTAAGTGAACAGCGGGTATGAGCTCGGACACAGACACATACAAGCCAACGACTTTATTTTGTGGGTCCAGGTTGCCAGCAGGGTTCTCGCTGTCCCCTGCTCAAAGATCCACATCTCAGAGACCAGTACCAACACTGTTCCCAACACCAGCCCCACAGCCGCCTCCGTCTCCTCCGACCTGAACGGGGCTGCCGTGCAGAAAGCCTGTGAGATCCTGGTGGAGCGTCTGGAGCCATACAAGGCTAAGAACCCCGGAGGATCATGGGAGGACTGGGTAAGGAGCCTTCACGCTTTAACCCTGAGTCAGCGTTTCACTGATGGAGCTGGTTTCACTCAGCTGGTTTCTCCCTGCTCCAGGTGAAAGCAGCTTATTTCGACAGAGTCAACCTGAGCGCCAACGGATTCTATAAGTGAGTTTAGTGAGGGAGTAACGCTGGGAAACGTTCAGGCAGATGTTGAGTGCGTGTCTTTCCTCTCAGGACTCCAGATCTTGGCTACGACTTTGAATCAAACTCTGGTCGAGCCTACCACTACTTCAGCTACGGAGTGGCCTGCGCGGAGGTGGAGATCGACTGTCTGACCGGAGCTCACAAGGTCAGAACCAAGTCTGAGCTCGACACACGTTAAACAGAAAAAGATTCTTCACTGTAAAATTATTCTGTGTGTGTCAGAACCTGAGCACCACGATTGTGATGGATGTCGGCCACAGCCTCAACCCAGCTATAGACATCGGACAGGCGAGTCGATCGATCAGTCAATCTGTCAATCAGTCAATCAATCAGTTAATCAGTCAATCAGAATGATTTGGATTTGAACCCGTCCTCTCTGTCCGGATAGGTGGAGGGGGCGTTCATGCAGGGTCTGGGTCTCTTCACCCTGGAGGAACTTCATTATTCCCCGCAGGGTGTACTCCTCACTCGGGGTCCAGGTTCTTATAAGATACCGGGTTTCGGGGACATTCCCACCCAGCTCACTGTGTCCCTGCTGCGGGACGCTCCGAACAACAAGGCCATCTTCGCCTCCAAGGTTCACACCACTGTCAGTTAAATCTCAGAGAAAAACCGGGGACAACGTCCCAACACTTTCTCTCCTGTGTCCCCAGGCCGTAGGGGAGCCTCCACTTTTCCTGGCATCGTCGGTTTTCTACGCCATCAAAGACGCCATCAGCGCCGCCCGGCTGGAGTCAGGTATCAGCGGACCGTTCAGGCTGGACAGCCCCGCCTCTGCTGAGAGGATTCGTAATGCCTGCATCGACCGGTTCACTGAAATGGTACAAATATTATTCATATGTCCAGAAGTGACCTGGAGAAAACGTCGCTGAATCTAAAACCACTTCTCATCTGTTTCAGTGTCCGGCTGCTGAAACCGGGTCCTTCGCCCCCTGGTCTGTGCAGGTGTAGGACGCTCAAGCACACAGAGGAAGACTACTGTGTGCTGTTTTTATTACCTTGTTATTTTTAGATGTGTAATCATTTTCACTTATATATACAGAAAAATAAAGTATGAAATATCATTTTAAATTGTTTCTATATGCTCCTGCCAGCAGAGGGCGCCTCTGTAGTTGGACTTTTATCTTTTGGGGTCATGTCTGTGCATCTTATTAGAAAAATGTTGAACACAGACATGGAGTGAGTCAGATGAAAGACGTGAACTTTAACCTTACCACTGTTCGTGTCACAGCTGGTAAACACCTGGAAGCTGCAGCAAGAACCGCTGAAACATCCCACTGGACCTGAACACACCTTCCCTGAGCAAACCGAATCCTGTTCTGAATCGATCCAATGAAATTTAAACCCTTCAAATCGCATCATAGAAAGTTAAAAACAACAGCAAAGAATAAAATCAAGTTGAACCAGGAAATAAACAGTAAATAATAAAGGTAAAAAATGATCATAGAGCTAAAGAAACTTACCAACGTTAGAATGGTTCCTACAAATCAAAGACTTTCAAGATATCAGGATAATAAAAAGTCGGACCCACTGTTTTTTACTATTTTCTGTTATGAGATTCACCGATTTGGTTTATTACACAATCATGTAAAAGTAGAAGTGTCCAAACTGAGAGAGTCGCTAACTCGACTGAGTCATTTAGACTGAAGGCAGGGTGAGAAGAAGTCTGTTTTACTGGTCACATATTCTGTTTGGTCACTCCTGGTTTAATATCAAGTTTAGAAAGTCTCCCGCCAACCTGTTAGCAACTCTTTCATGTGCTGCGAAGAAAAGCAGATGATTAAAAAAACTGAAGCGTACCGAGAACGACTCCGCGAGCTTCACCTCTGTGTTAATTATGTGATCACAGTGTGAAGTATGGGAGTCAGTGAAACCACCAACCACGTGTGGAGCTGCACGTCTCCCTGCAGGACTCACACTGAGACACACAGAGGGAGGACGGCAGCTTTAAAGAACCTGTCACCAGAGGCAGGACGAGAGCGGAGGTTCCTGACAGACCTCAGACAGAGTTCTGGTCTTCAGACAGAGTCCTGGTCTGTTCAGACAGAGTCCTGGTCTTCAGACAGAGTCCTGGTCTTCAGACAGAGTCCTGGTCTTCATACAGAGTCCTGGTCTGTTTAGACAGAGTCCTGGTCTTCAGACAGAGTCCTGGTCTTTTCCTGATCGCTTGGACTATGGCTCCCAGGAGGATGGAAACCAAACCTGTGATCTTGTGTCTGAAGACGCTGCTGCTGCTCTACTCCTTCATCTTCTGGGTGAGAGAAGAGAATTGATTCACTACTTTCCTTTTTCTTCTTCTGTCTCTGGATGAATTCAGTTCTTAATAAACAGGTGTAATAATATATTCAGTGTGAGGAAGACGATAGTTTGACACTGGAACCAGTGACAGGCCGTTTGTGCTGGTTTTTGTTCACTGCTGAACTTAGTTTTACATGATTTCTTTTACTGTTAACAATAAAAAACAAGAAAAAAATGTCTGCTGCAGAAAGTTAAATCATTTGGTCAAATTCTTCGTCCTCTTCTTCCTCGTCTTCCCACCTGTCTGTCAGTTTGTCACTTCACTGTCAGAGCTCATTACAGAGTCATGTGCGGCTGAGTCACCCCCCTCTGACCCCCCCAGGTGACAGGTGTGGTCCTGCTGTCGGTGGGACTCTGGTGGGGGTTCATGTTGGGCCCCTACATGCTGCTGATCTCCAGTGGACCGTCCAACGCTCCGTACGTCCTCACGGGCACCGGCGCCGCCATCGTCCTGTTTGGGCTGTTTGGCTGCTTTGCGGCCTGCAGGGGGCGCCCCTGGATGCTAAACCTGGTCAGATGATGGTGTAGTTTTACTTCTGCAGCTGACTCAGGTGTTGTGGTAACATTCTGACCTCTGACCTCTGACCTCTCCTCAGTACACTGTGTTCCTGACTCTGGTCTTCATGACTGAACTCGTCGCTGGAATCTGTGGATTTGTTTTTCGCCATGAGGTCGACTTGTTATTAAAATGACGTCATATGGTGATGATGCGAACTGAGCTTCTGACATCGTGTGTGTGTGTGTGTGTGTGCGCGCAGATCAAAGAGACGTTCCTCACCACGTACAGCGACGCCGTGATGACGTACGATGGACTGGACGACAGGAGTCTGGCTGTGGACGGAGTCCAGCGCAGGGTCAGTGTGTGTTTACTGTCTGCAGGACATCACAGCGTCTAACTGAGTGAGATCAAACCCAGAGCAGACAGGTTCTTTCTTCCTACAGCTACACTGCTGTGGGGTTCAGAACTACACCAGCTGGTTCAGCAGTGCCTACTTTGCAGCCGGAGGTGTTCCTGCGAGCTGCTGCATCAGTGTCTCTGACTGCAGCGCAGCCGACCTGAAGAACGCAGCCGCGGCTGCGCAGAAAGTCCACAAGCAGGTGAGAAACACAGAGTCACTGCAGCAGAACAACACGTGACGTGAACACTGAGCATGAGATCTGTGTGTGTGTGTGTGTGTGCAGGGCTGTTATGGGTTGGTGACGTCGTTCATAGAGAACAACGTGGGAATCATCGCCGGGGTGACGTTCGGCGTCGCCTTCTCTCAGGTATTAACAGGAACACCGCTGAGAATAAAGACTTAGTCCTCAGTCATTCATCACGTTGTGTCTCTGTCTCCAGCTGGTAGGACTGTCTCTGGCCTGTTGTTTATCTCGTGTTATCAGCGCGAACCAGTACGAGATGGTCTGACGGTAACATCCTTTAATTATGATCATATTCAGATTAATACTGAATAAACAAAGCCCGTCCTGCCTTATTGTTCTTTCTCTCCTTTACATAAGGGAGGCAAAGGATGCGCGTCACCATGGAAACCTGAGGACACAACCACAGAGCACGACGTGTTTAAATGTCTTTTGTATTTATTTTGCTGCAGAACATGTGAACTTTTTATCGTTGCTCATGTTTGAGTCAGTGCCGATCACTCACCTTAAAATGTACAAAGAAAAGCTTCATAACTAATAATAATCAGAATAAAATGTAAAACCCTAATTTCATGTGACGTGTCCAGAACAGTTTCACCTACTGTGTTAGTACTTGTAGTATTTAATTTATATTGTGTAGTAACTCTTGTGATGCTTGATTGTGTGTGTGTGTGTGTGTGTGTTTGTGACTACCAGACCCACATCTTATTTAATGACAAGAACAATCCTAATGTAGAGCAGCTGATTCCAACCAAAAAAAAGCTAATAAAAACTTATTTAGATTTATCACATTCATTTTCATAATTTGGTGGAATAAAAATATAAATGTGTAAATAACACACACACACATTGTGTATTGTTATACAGGTTACCACCAAATATGTTTGACAACCAACCCAAATGATCATGTATGACCAGAGTTTTTCTTTTTTTACACTCAGTGAAACAGGAACAAGGGGCCAAATATGAAGAAATACATTACTTGTTATTGTTCTCTGTTGTCAAGAGTAATGAGTATTCAGAATGTTTAAATGTTTTTCTGAGTAAAAGGATGTTAAATGTCTGTTTATAGTTATAATCGTGTCCCCCTCTGGCAGATTAGATATTTCTAAGACACTTTTTGAAAACCTATCTACTACGGAATTGTTTGAATCACTCTGTAATCTATGAACCAAAATCTGTGCTCCGTTAATCTCACGATGATCCTTGAAGTGGATGACGTCAGGCAGCAGATGATAAATAAGAAACAGTTTTGTCCTTTATTAGAAAGAACTGAACGTGTAGGACTGGTACTGTTGATAACAGGGCACGTTTTTCTTTTGCTGTGTAGAAAACATCCACTTCTCCAGACTCCACTGTCCGTGTCACAAAACTTCCTCCATTGACCATCGGTCCTGTCAAACTACTGCGCTGTGAGACGAACGGAAACAGTATTTCACGGGGTGCCGTTTCCTGCACCACACCTGAGTGTTGTGTAAACAATGTAGCAGTTTCCAACGGTCTGTGTGACGTCGCGCAGCCTTCGCCCGCTGTGATTGGCTGACTGCGGAAGCTCCGTGTCTTCCCGGCAGTGAATGCTCCGCCCTGTCTCCGCGTCTCTCCGGCTGCTGCTCCCGAATAAACCCCGAACCTCTCCATCCGTCAGACCCGCAGATGCACCCGGCGGTCCACACATCGACGGAACCGAGGGACGACACGCGGAAACACGGTGAGCTCGCCGGACACTTCTCCTGGCTCATGTGGCCGAACAGCGGAGCTAGCTAACGGAACATTACCCGGAATTATCCGTCCCAGCGGGGCGGATGTAGCTGTACAGCTCTGGTGTCGTCGTGGGCCCATTCAAACCGACTCAAACACCTTTAAACATTCGTCAATAAAGTCGAACCACGATGGAAAACACGTTAAATGTGTCTGTTAATCTTTTCTAATAATCTGTTAACTGAAGATGCTCAGTTTGTCCTCCAAATAAACGATGGCGATGGGTTCCATTATCGGACGCGCGTTAGAACTCCCTTTTTGGTCTTTTTCCTTTAAAAAGCTTAATTTAGTTTTTTTCTTCATTTAATTGTTCACGACATGACTCGGAATATGTCGCTGCAAGTTTAACTTGGTTTTCACGGTTAGAAAAGCGATTCACAATTTCACTTTAATCCACTTTTTAGTTGTGTGCGACTCAGAACAGATAAAAATGAAAAGTTACGGACGTACGAGAGCAAACAGTGATTGTGATTTAGTGTGTTTGTGTGTTATTATCACAGTGTTTTAGGTTCTACTAAAGTTTTATTTAGAATAAAACGGAAACACGGAGAGAAGTTTGCCGTGTCCGATAACGGAATCAGGGCAGAGTAGATTTTGGGAGCCCTGTAACGCTAGCTCACTCGCTGTTTCAGAGCTAATGCTGAACAGCTGCTGATGAAACGGTTCAGGTTTTTATCACTGCAATGTTCTCGTTAAATGACCGACATCCCGACTACATCCCGTGGATGAAAGGACGGTAACTACCGGCTGGAGCAGCGCTAGCTTGCTTGCTAATGGTGTTAGCCTGCTAATCCCAGAAGAAAGAAGCAGGTAGACACTTCCTGGTTCCTTAACTGTGTGTGTGTGTGTGTGTGTGTGTGTGTGTTAATCATCTTGATCCTCACTCTTTTCTCTGTGCTTGTGTTTCAGTGTCTGTTGTTGGAGCTTCGGGGTGAAACTGTTGGCCGGCGTCCTTCAGTGGGACACTGGACCCTTTGATCAGGAAACTGGCTCAGTAGTGGTTAGCGTACCTGTGCAACCTGGTCCAGCTCTCAATGGTTGGAGCTAGCTAAGACGTGACCCGGGATCTGGCACCAGCCGATAATAATCCTCTAAAGAGCATTAGTGGACTAAGTTTGTCCCTGACTGTGGCTTCACTTCACCTCTGTTTCACCATGATGCAACTCTCTGATTCCTACAACCAGAAGAACTCACTCTTCAATGCCATGAACCGCTTCATTGGTGCCGTCAACAACATGGACCAGACCATAATGGTGCCCAGCCTGCTGCGGGACGTCCCGCTGGACGAGGCGGAGGACGTGAAGGCGGTGCAGACCGCCAGCGGCAGCTCCTGCTACCAGCAGGATGGCGACATGTACAGCTCCTACGTCCAGCTCAAGTCCATTCGTAATGACATTGAGTGGGGCGTCCTGCAGGGGGAGGGGCGGGGGAAGGAGAAGGTGGGCATGATGGAGGTGTCGCGGGCAGACGTGGAGGATGAAGACTTAGAGAAACAGTTTCATTTCCACCTGACCGGACTCCACGCGGTTTTGTCTAAACTAACGCGCAAAGCCAACACGCTAACGAGCCGCTACAAGGAGGAAATCGGCTGTGGGAACTGACCAGGGACGGGTTCACTTCTAAAAGCATACAGGTGTTTCCTACAGCACGTTTGAGCTCGTTAACTAGAACACATTCTGTGGTGGAACAATGAATATGCAGAGAGATAAACGTATTGATCCATAAAAACATGAGGAAGAATAAGGAGCTAAAATATGCTAAAAACACCTGTAACATTTCTATGAGGGGGGGTAGTTACACTGTGGTGCTTTTGTGTTTCAGGGTTTATGTCTGACGTCTGTTCACTGCTGTAAATTCAAAACTATGCAAACACGACGAGACAACGCACTTTGTTTTTAATGTAATATAAGTTTCACTGCACAAGAAAATGCTGCTTCACATTTTCACCAGCAGCAGCAGCAGAAGAAGAACTGTCGCTAACAAAGTGTTTCTGCAAACGATGGACAGAAGAATGAACCAAAAAGCTTCGTGAACGAGACGATTTCCTCTGTTTTGTCTCAAAGGAAACTGAAAAACCTTTTCATGTCTGGAACGAAGCCGCTAACTCCTCGTTTTAACTCCTGTCGCTCACTCAAAACTTCAGCCCGATTTCCTTCAATTCTACGAACTGGTTCTTTGATGTTGAGACGTTTGTTTAACTAAACCCACGTCTGTAAAATGTCTGTAATGTTTTTTATGTGATGTCTGACTCAGAAATTAAAGCTTTTGATGAGTATGGAGCTGGTTTCCAACATTTTATCATGCGAACAGTCAACGAGGCTGAAACACGCTGTAATCTTTTGTTTGTCCTGATCCGAGTCATGAAACCGGGCCTCCCCTGAAGGTAGTTCACTCATCTATCTGTGAGCAGCTCATGTTCACTGTGATTACAGCACAGAACAGGAAGTGAACAAGAAGAATCTGTAGGAGACGTTGGTTCACTGATAACGGCGTTTTATCAGCGAGGAGATTGTTCTGTTCGTTCCAGCCTAAGCGTCTTCGTGTCTCTGCTTGTCCTCATCCCGTCTTCTTCTGTTCAGGGAGCAGTTGGGAAGAAGCTCCTCTCTTATATAAATTAGTCGTGGAGGCCACGCCTTCACCTGTAATCTCCCATAATCCCCCTGACCTCAGGTGAACCCCTGCCCCGTGTTACAGAGGGGTCAGTGAACGCCTCACGGATGGATGGATGTTATAATTTACCTGCAGATAATGTTGGAGTAAATATAAAGTTTTACATTGGATTGTTTTCCTCCTGTTTTGTCGTGTTGACCTCTGAG
Source organism: Microctenopoma steveboyesi (assembly GCA_032359275.1). Taxonomy (NCBI): domain Eukaryota; kingdom Metazoa; phylum Chordata; class Actinopteri; order Anabantiformes; family Anabantidae; genus Microctenopoma; species Microctenopoma steveboyesi. The sequence continues at coordinate 271,761 of JAUMHF010000012.1, read as the reverse complement.
TTTCGGGGACAAAGCAGAGCGGCGGCGTCTTTTCTCTGGCCGAACAATAAGAACTAAAAACCTGAGCTCAGTGTTTGTTTGTCGTCCTGGAAACAGCAGTTTACCTGTCGATTGTCTGCGCGACGCTTGAGTCAGTGTTGATTCTGTGGGAGCGGTGACCTCTGTGGATCAGCTGTGAAACCATGACGCTGGTCGCTGCTCAAATACTCATGAGATTGTTCTGGTGCAGAAGCTGCAGCACAGCTGATGCGTCATGGTTCACCAGTTCTGCTTTAGGAAGGTTTGTGTGACAGCCCATAATAAATGTGAGGAAGCCGCCGTGCAGCAGTTTGCAGCCCGTACGTTTTTCTCTGATGTGAAATAGTAAGTTCTTTGTTCTCTTATTGATTTAGATTTTATGATCAAGGCATCATGACTTTTTGTGTTTATTTTCATGACAACACAGACTCGAGCTCGGACTCCAGCAGACATCAGTGGACTGTCCTCTGAGGGGGACTGACCCACCCCTGAAGCTACAGATGCTGAGGCCTGTTGTGTGATAGTCTGATGTTGTCTTAGACAGAAGGGACTGAAGAGACCTGGGACATCAGCTGACTGAGCAGACCACTGAAGGCCAATCAGAACACAGCGCTCACGGTGACGTTCAGTAACTCATCTGTGTCAGGTGGTAACAGACAAAGAGACGTTTGACTCGTATCGGGACAAGTTACAGCCGATGGAAGCTCATTTTGCATTTGTAAAAGAACATCTGGCGCCCTCTAGTGGCGGTGAGTGTTAAACGTGAAGATCAGACAATGAAGGACTGACTGTGTCCATAGTCTCACTCTGGGTCTCACTGTAAAGTTACTCATTAAAAGTCTATTTTTACCACACAAACTAAAAGTTGGGCTGTTTACAGAGAGCAGGAACTATAGAAGTTAAACGTAAATAAAGCAGAATAATGTAAATACTAAAGTAAAGTGCAACAATTAGAGAACATCCACTTGTGCTTTTATTTTGTAACACACAGCGGAAGAATGACCATTACTGATCTTAGTAGTATTATTAGTACAATAACTGTAGTAATGACAGTGGACATAATTATCAGTACTCGTCGTTACTGTGAGGATCCACGTGGGGGCGCTGTGGTGTTAAAAACTGAATCCCGGGTCCAGGTTCTGGTTTCTCGAGTAATTAAAATATTCTCACCACATGAAGTATTTAATCTATTTTAGTAAATTGTTCATGGATAAATAAATAGGTGTAACTAAACTCTGATCAGTTTTTTTATTTCTGTTTCTATTTATCAAAGTCTAGAAAAATGGATTAAAATATTAAACTGTGAAACAACCGTTCAGAACCGTTTGGGTCCAGTTTTTATTATTCACCAGGAAGATGTTTATGAGGGAAAACGCTCTGAAGTCAGAAACATTCACCCACGATAAACATGACCGGGGATTTCAAAATAACAGCGCAGGTTGCAATTTAAAGGTTTGTTTATAAATATTTTTAATGTTCTTCTGTGTCTGTAATCAAGAATGTCGTTTATTATCTTCTGTTTTTCAGAACTAGATTCCGCAGAAACCTCTAATCTGGAGTTTTCTCTAAGAATAAAAACGAACGTTTCCTTTCGTGTTGGTTTTATTGTGAAACGCTGCGGCGGAAACGCGGCGTTCTGTTTCGTGGCCGATGACCGAGGAGAAGGAGGCAGTGAGCGCGTGCGGAGCAGAGGAGGAGGAGTGGGAGCAGACACGCGACAGGACGCAGGAGGAAGAGACGGAACGTGGACGAACTGAGGAACCTTTTCACGTTTGGTTTTTTTGTGTTCGGGCTCATTTTGTTTGGATCGGGTCCCGGTGCTGCCGCCGCTTCCTGCCGGGACTCGCGGACGGGAAACACGCACTGAGAGTTCAGCCCGGTCCCGGGCTGCGCGCGTGAGTGTGTGGGCACGTGCAGGTGCGTGTGTCCGCGCCCTTCGTTGTTGAATTTGACGTTTTTCCAGCGGAGTTCTGCGCGGGTTCTGACCCGTGAGTGCGCGCGTGTCTTTGATCCCGTTTCTCTGAATCTGGGAGTTTGTGGGAGGAAACCCGATCCAGCTGCGCGTGCGCGTCTCTGGCTGTTTGCGTGTGTTTTCAGAACGTGCGCGCGCGCGTCCACGCGCCAGTGATGGATTAATTTAGTTTGACACGCGGGGAGATCACGGTTCTGAGCCAGCCCGTTTCTACCGGATGGACGTTAGACAGAGACGGAACACATCAGAACACCACAGAAGAAGAGAGACAGGTGAGTTCATCCCGTTTATTAAACTGCTGACTTCTTCTGGCATTATCTGTCTGCACTGCCCCCCCCCCCCCCACACCTCCAAGGTTCAGGCTGAGACCGGGTCCTGGGCTCAGACTAAAGGACCCTGTGAAGTGTCGTGTCTCTTTGTCTCCACAGTCATTTTGCATGTTTGTCTCTTTGCAGCCTCAAGTTACGAGGCTCGCTCCTCTAACCAATCAGAGTGTTTCAGTCTGATGAGAGACTCTGGGACAGTGTCTCTGTGGTTGTGAGTCCAGACTCAGACTGGGCCCTGCGGACTCGGGACTCAGACTGGGCCCCGTGGACTCGGGACTCAGACTGGGCCCCGTGGACTCGGGACTCAGACTGGGCCCCGCGGACTCGGGACTCAGACTGGGTGTGCGGACTCAGACTGGGCCCCGCGGACTTGTTTGTGACCATGATTTAAATGTCCGTGCAGCAGAAAAGGTGACGTTTAAGGACACTTGTTAAAGTCGGAGCAGCTTCACACCAGGACCAGTCTGAACGTTGAAGGAGGAGATTTCAGGAGCCTGCGTGGGTTAATGCTGGTACCACTTCTCGATGGGTGTTTGTTTCCTCGTGGGCTGCAGCGAACACGCCGCGCGTCTGCTCGGCCTCATTACGACAGATTTCCCAGCAATCATCGGGGCAGTCCCAGATAAATCCTGGTTAAATAAACCTGCTGCTTCCCTGCAGGGATCATTAAAGTTTCATCTCCACCTCTCATCTCTCAAAATTAAAACAAAACAGAGCAGAGCGCAGGGAGGTAATGAAGGCGTCCGGAAAATTACAGCTCCGATTATTTTCAGTGGCCGGCAGCACAGCTGGATCCCAGCTGGATCCCAGCTCCACATGCAGCTGCTGCCAGCACGGTGTCCGCAGACGTGCTGCAGCTGATGGGCTCGTCCATAAAACGAGCACTAGGAGCATCATAAACGTACAGTAAATCCATGTGTGAATATTATTTCAGTATTAAAGATCTCACTGGAGACTTATGAGGACGTTCAGGTTCCCCATAAACCAGGAACAGGCTGAGGCACGAGTCCCTGATGAGTTTGTCCACAGAAACGTCAGAATAAACCCATAATGAGCTGCTTCATCCACAGAAACAAACTAAGAAAGAAACACAGTCGAGCCTCAGGTGTCGGTCGCCTGCTGAGTTCAGGGACCAGACACGGTGTAGGTCGTTTGCAGCTTTACGTGATGCAGGTTAATCACTGTTTTCAGCGCAGGAAAATCACTTCCTGTCCCCTGGCTGCTGTTTTCACCATAGCAACCCAGTGGAGTGATGTCACAGGGATTCACCCCCCCCCCCACACACACACACACACACACACCCCCGTCACTGTGGGATTATCAAATCATAACTAATACGTATTTAGTTTTCTCTCTGCTGCTTCGTGTGTGTGTGTGTGTGTGTTTCACAGACACCTGCCGGTTTATGTCGCCTCATAAAACCTTGAACGTCAGCAGAGAGACCAGACTCTAAAAAACAAAGTCCGGGCTTCACAGCGTTAGGATCTGAATAAAGACTGGAACCAGATTTAGGCCGGTGGGAATGTCCTCACAGCTATAGGGAGACCAGTGTGTGTGGGAGGGCGGATTGATGGACACACGCACACACACACGCACACACACACACACACACACACACACAGCTGTTCTTCAATGGTGGAGATAAGAGCTGTTATTGAAATCCTAGCTCCCTAACAGCCATCAATTACTGTGTGTGTGTGTGTCTCTGTGTGCGTGTGTGTGTGTCTCTGTGTGCGTGTGTGTGTCTCTGTGTGGAGCAGCGCTGCCACATTTTCTCTCTCCGCTGGATTACGAGTTCCTCGGGAAACAAGGCGACGTGTCTTATCTGTCCTCCAGCTCGGCGATAAAACACACACAGATGTCGGGTCTTGTAACATCGCTGCAGACGCAGAGATGTGTGCGTGTGTGTTTCCTGTTTGACGTCTCTCTCTCTCTCTCTCTCTCTCTCTCTCTCTCTCTCTCTCTTGATGCCATTGATTTTTTTATAGGATTTTTTTTATTTAACAGTTAATATAGAAACTGATGTCTGATATATTAAATGTATTTTATTTTTAAATAGTAAACATCGCTGCTCCTCCGACATCTGTGATTGTTTTCTTTTATCCCAAAGGTTTTCAGTTTTCTATCATGCAAAGTCCAAACACAAAACTTTCCTGCGTTTTAGTGGGAAAGTAAAGACTCAGAATTAGTGTTTTTCATCTAGAGGATGTTTGTTGTGGATGTTCTGGTGGAAATGATTCCCTGTCCAGGAACAGATTGTATAAACGGTGGAACTCAGGGATCCGTGATGGGCCCCAGAGAGGAGTTAACTCCTTTTTATGATCATTAATTAATCAACTAATTGCTTGAATCAGTAACGTTCTCATGGAACATTCTTCATTTAGGTCTGTATCTGATGACGCTGACATTAAATGTTCTCATCAAAAAACTGCATAAAGGTGAAAGTGTGTTTATATATTTCAGCTTTTCAAACAATGAACATTTAAATGCTTCGTTCTCCAGTTCTAAACCTACTGAAAATGTCATTTCACTTAACTTGCAGAAACCTGGAGGCTGGTTTCGGTCTGCAGCTTCCTCTCATGTGGTTTTTCTCTTCGCCTGCAGATATGACGGGCTGAGCGGCAGCCACAAGGCAGACGGCCTCGTCTGACACAGAAGCCAGACGACCACAGCTTCACACCATGGTGAGGTTAAAGAGCAAGTTCAGGTTTATTCTCCGACGGTGTTGTTGAGGCGCATAACGACCTCGGAACTGCAGGGAAAAGAAAGTGTCATATTTTCAGGTTTCACCTTATTTCATACAATTCAATTCAATTTTTTTTCATAAGATAACAAATGTTATCGTGGAACTAAATGTCAGACCCCAGAAATTCTCCGTGTGACACCAGCTGTGTGTCAGAGTTCCAGTAGGGACCAGTTACGTGACCAGTTCCTCACTGAATGTGTGGCGTTTCGTGCCGCGCCTCGTTCTTCTTGTCACGCCGTAAAACTCAACACTTTTATTTTTTGGGTGCTGAAATATTCTCCCTGCGTTCCCATCATCCCTGAACTCGGGGATTTTTACTCGGCCGCGTTTTCCAGTCTCTTGTTTCTCTTTTTTTGGTGCTCTAAAAACCGGAGCGAGTGAAGGATCCCTGTGCTCCCTCCACGTCTCAGGAGGCCACCCAGCTGTCTGGATAATTTTCTAATGGCCCTGCGGCTGATGGCCAATCAGAGATGGTTCACATCACCGTGTGACAGGAAATTCAATTAGGCTGTTTTTTCGCTCTCTCTCTCATTTCCTTCCACGCTCATTCTTTGTCTCGCTCTCTCTTTGTTTATCTCTCTCTCTCTCCCTCTCTGTTGCTCTCTCTACACTCCCTCACCTTTGCCTGCCCTCCTTTTTCATCTCTCTCTATTTCCTGGATCTGTCGAGGGAGAGTGAAAGTGTAGCTCCTGGCATCATATGTCGTCCAGGAATACTGAAAAAAAATAAAAAAATAAATACAAGACTGCTCTTATTTTTCTCCATGAAAGGAAAAATGAAATCACAGGCTCCGTGTCTTGTAGTGAAGATTCTCCAAATAGACAAAATCTTTTTTCCTCTTATTCTTTTTTGTCCTTGAAGGGTGAATTTAACCCTTTGGCCTTTTGAATCACACAGATTAATTTGATACCAAAAGACTTATTCTAAATCCACCATGACCAAAAAATGTATTATTAAAACATGCAATGATCATCAACAACATATACTATATGTGTATCTTTTTTCAAAGTGAAAATGGTATATCAGTACTGCAACTACCCTGGATACTGTATGTACTGCCAGAGGTGAACTACTTCTAGGATAAAGATTATCCAGATAGTGACATCCGTACAGGTAATTTCCTGTTACTTTCTCTGACTCTCCTCTCCATGTTTCAGGTGGATGCCAGCGCAGCTTTCAGGATGAACCCGCTAGCTGCCCTCAGTATCGACCGCACAGCTCTGGTGGGGGAGAACCTTCGCCCCCACGGGGGAGTTTTCTATCCTGGCATGCATCCTCTCTCTGCTGAAAAGCACCAGAATCCTAGCACCTCTCTCTCACTTGGCTATGAGCTGCTGTACAAACCTGATGTAAGCCTGCTGGATGGGCAGAAATCCACAAATGGATATGTTGGACTGTATAAAAACTCACCACCTGGACTGCAGAAACCCCTAATTCTCCCCATTGTAGGTGGAGATGGCCTAGGGTTGGACCGAAGGGTTCTACCCAATGACAAGCAGTCAGAACTGGGCCTGAATGGTGCTGGCAGTTTCTTGAGACTGCCCTGGATAAGTCCTTATGCTGATGCAACAATGTACCCCTTCTTGGACATGGCATACAAGGCTTCCTTCCTGTCCCAGCCATCGCCTTTCATCCACCAGCAACTGGCATACCAATCTCTATGTGCCGCTGGAGCAGGAGGCAGCACATCTGGGGAAGACAGGCTTTTTTACCTGCCTCTTTATGGCCCTACACACATTTCCTCCCCGCTGGGCCCTCCAGTCATAATGCCTACAGGTCCCGATGTCCTTTCCCAATGCCAGGACAAGGCTGTGCGGGGCCTTGGTCCTCAGGTACATCAGGAACCTTCTGCATTCAGCACCAGCCCACAGATCAGCCAGGAGCCCCAGCCTCAAACTGTTTCCCATACTGAGCGACAAAATGTCAGTAGCAGCAGTGGTACCAAGTCCAGTCATCCCACTCCTACCAAAAACATTATAAGCAGTAGTAGTGGCAGAACTAGTGGTACTCCTTCTAACAGTTCAGGTAGCACCGCTGGCTTAGAGTCACCCCCAGCTACCCAACCTAAATGCTCAGCTCCTCATCCCCAACCACTCAGCAACACATCTACAGACCTCCAGAAGTCCCTCTACAGAACGACCTCCTCATCGTCAACCTCACATTCAGTGTCGCACCCCTTTTACATGGGAAGCCTGAGTTCTAAACCCTGCCCTCCTCTGCACTCAGACAGCAGCAAAACCAAAGATACCAGCTCAGACTGCTGCAATGCAGACAAGAGTTTGTCACCTGTAAAGACATCACTGGACAGAGCTGTACATGAAAAACCTGCCAAAAAACATGGAGACAAAAAACTGGACCTATCTGCCAAAGAGCTGGAAGGATTCGAAAATGAAAAGTCTCATAAAGTAAAAGCTCTGGCAAAGTTAGGGTATTTACCACCATCTTGTTATGGGTTGTTAGCCAGTCAGGAGCAGAACCTAAAAGAGAGTGCTCCTCATCAACCACAGCCCCAGAGTCAACCTGGCTCCACGACTGTTGAAGTGAACAGACCCAGCCTTGCCTCAGATGAAAAACTGTCTGTACCATTCCCCTCCACAAAATCCAAAGCTACAGAGCTGGAGAAAAGCCCCCCGCTCAGCAAAGCTGACACCCATACAGCCTCTGGAAAACAAAATGTGACTGTTGCTAAGCCAGACACTCCAGAGAATAAACCTCATTGCATGGAAAATGGAAACACCTCCAACCAAATCTTTGGCGACTCCTACCTCCCTCCTGGCCTGGGTTACACTAATCGCTACATCCCATACTCAGTTGCTGAGAATTTGTCCCTGCAGTGCATGGCGATGCAGGGCAAAGGACCTGTTTACCCCCACCCAGTGTTGCTCAGCAACGGCAGCTTTTACTCACCTCACATTACATCAAAACATCAAGGCCTCCCTTATGGAGTGCAGCCATATCACAATTCCCAGGAGGCAACGTCAATGCCCATGTCATCCCACCCAGGTTCTGACCCCAAAGACCATCTTGAGAGCAGGTCTAAGACACAGGATAAACCCCGGAATGCAGAACTCTACAGGAACAAGACAAGAGAGAAAGAGTCAAGACATAAGAGAGACAAGTCCACAAACCAAACCATAAACTCTTTGTGTAGAAACCTCTCTACTGCCAAAGGTGATGTAGTTTGTATTGATCTGGTGCGTGATGAGACAGATGATGATTTGTCAAGTCACAAGCACAGCTCCCTACCTACCAGAGCAGAAGAGGCGTCTAAAGCTTGGGGCAATGGCTGTAACCACATTCAAGAAAAACAACCATGGCCTCCAAAGACCCTGCCTCCCAACCAGCCAGCCGAACAAAAAACAAGATTATTAACCCACACATGCCAAGCACAACCATTAAATCTAAACTCGTCTTCCCCCCCTCCGGTCAGAGGGGAAATCCAAGAGGTGATCCCAGAAGAGGAGGAGCCAGTCAGTCCCTCTCCAGACATCCCTGAAGAGCAGACGATGCGCTGTGCCCGAACCTGTCCACAGCAATTTTCAAGAAAATGTAGAACTGGAGCCTCTAGTAGTGCTGGGGTCATAGTTTGTGGTGAAAACAATGTTGGGAACAGTGCTGCTAATCAAGAGGTTACAGCCAATAAAGTTTCAAACCCAGAGGAATCTCCTACCAGAAGCTGCAACTCTTCGGGTCCTGTTAACAAAGAAAATTATTCTACTGATTGTATGGATTCTATCAACAACCCAATAAATCCAATATATGGGGGAAACTGCAGTTCACAAGATGGAGTTGGCAGTATTATGGATCTAGCAAGTGGCGACTTAAGTCTGCAGGTACATGCTGGCAGAGGTTTTTATCCTAGGACTCCAGCTGGAGGCATCATGAACACAAGGGCAGCTCAGTCTGTTCCTTTGAAACCAAGAGTTACCACATGTGGACGCATAAACAATCCCAACATCATGAATACAACTTTTGTCGGCCCATGTTGCAAAAATCTGGGTCAGATGGCAATAACTTGTGAACCCAGTATTTTCAAAGGTCCAACGCATGGAAATAGAAACCCTGTTGCTCCAAGCTGCCGTAACATCAATCCTCAGTTTACAAACTGTGAAAGCCAGAACCTCAAAGCTCCTACATGTGGAAACACCAATTTTAGTCCTCCAACCACCACTAAGGGTCAGACATTTGGAACTAAGCAGCCTGGTGTAATTAATAATCCCAGGTTCTCCAAGTGTGGAAACGGTTTTCCTCATGGACCAACCTGTCTACACCTTTCACCTGGCCATCCTATCAATGACGGGATCCTTACAGGTTTGACCCCAGAGCTACCAGTTAACAGAGACCTTAAATGTGAAGGCTCGCCACCCAACGAGACTGAGTCCATCCTTTCTTCTACTACTGATGGAAAGAAAGACAACCAGCATAGCACAGATACCCTGACAGATGAGGACGAGGGCCCCGGTTGTAGCAAGAACCGGCACTCTGGCCTCACCAAGCGCATTGCCAACTCATCTGGATTTGTCGGCGACCGGTTTAAATGCATGACCACAGAGCTTAACGCGGACTCCACCAAGCTGAGCAGAGAGCAAAAAGCTCTGCAGGTAAGATCCCAGTCTTTTCGTCCTTTTATTGAGGAACGGTTTCTAGTTCTGACCCCCTCAGGTTAGATGCTGCTGGATGATGAGTTGGTTTCTGTCAGGTCAGAGGTGTCGGTTGGCCGACGGCAGCTACACGGCGTCAAAATGTCTGTTAATGAGAAGGTTGAGGTTTTATTGGCGCGTTATGGCTGAAACTGACGCTGGGACACAGAAGAGAATTTTTTTTCCTGTCTGTCGGTGGATTCGTGAAGGTATTTGACTCTGACAGAAGGTGTAGCAACATGTTCTTCAGCATACGGAGGTGCTAAGAGCATAATTACTGCCTTTGTATTTCACCTCCCACTCTCTCTGTGTCTGTCTGCATGTTTCAGGTCATTCAGAGGTCGACTTAGGATAACAAAATGAGACTCTTTAGGATGAACCGATGAACTGAGTGCGATGCCACAGCCACCATCTGTTTGGTCACTTCATTTTAAAGAGCTCCGTTCTACTTGAACAGCGCTGTATGTTTGGAGGAGACTTGTGGATTCACACCTTTATCAGGTTAAACGAGACTTCTCTTCTGTAGCAATGAAGGTTGTTAACGTTATGAGCGTCCTCCTCTGGTTTATATCCAGAAGAATAAAGATGCTGCAGTGTGTGAAGTCTGACCGTGGTTCAGAAACTTTGAACGCTGGGTTGAAACTAACACATGACTGTTGAACCTGAGCCCTCGACGGGCGTCAGTGTGATTTTCTGGGAAATGATACGAGCCTTGATGTGAAGCTTCGCTGGAAACTGTGGAGCGTAGATGCTTTGGAGCCTCGGTATCATGTGCAGCATCACTTACTCTCTGTCAGAAACCTGAAGCCACCGCTGGTCAAACTGACACTTTCCTTTTTCTCTTGTTCTCCCATCATCCATCTCTGTCAACATCACTTTTATTTCTCTCCTCCTCGCTTCTTGTTTGTTTTCTACCTCCTCCTTTCTTTGAGATCGTCTTCTCTTAATTAAAGCCCCCCCTCTTCTTCATCCTCCTCTTCTATCCCTCGGCACACGGAGGAGGAAGGAGCGGTAATGAAATCCTCCTCCTCTTCATCCTGGTCCATGAATCCCACGTTAGCTTCTTACACCTGGTGGAGGCTGGTTGGTGAATGAATTATTTATTAAAAGTTATTTTTAAACGTTGTCTCACCTTCACTCAGGTACAACTTTACCTACTTTATAATTTGCAAACCTACGTGTGGCTCTGAAGGACTCGAGGATGGTTTTATTTCATCACTCTTCGTGAGGCGAGAGGAAGCCGCGGCCTGATCCACAGTGGACACGGAGCAGGTCTTTGGGCTAGGGTTAGGGTTCTGTGGGGCGGCTGTTCCCCCAGAGAGTCAGTTTGCTCCGTCAGTCCCGGCCTCTGATAGAGGGCTGTGGAGGTGGTGGTACATGGGGGTGAGGGTGTGGAGTGGGGGGTTTACAGCTAAAATTAACTCCCATTTTGCTCCGCCGACCTTGGGTGCAGCTGGCTGTGGGCGGCTGCAGCGCTGGACGGATTTGCAGATCGTTTCACAGGCCATTAATTTTTAAAATGAGTTTGTGGTCGGGGCAAAATGAGGTCAGCGAGAAATGCTGGTTGTCAGGGAGCGCCGTTAACAGCGGTTCTCAACAGTGACGAGAGAGTCGTCCAGCTTGGCAGCGAAGCTGGAAAAATTCCTTCCTCGCTTCCTCGGTTTGCTGAAATGACGTAAACGTGTGTGAGCGTGATGAATAACGAGGTGGAAGAAGCACCTGTTAACGTCCGGGTCCGTTCATCTAAACCCTAAAAGAGAACTGAATGAAGTTAAGTGGTGGCGACAGCCACAGTTAACAGGACGGGCACCAGTTCAATGAGACATTTTCCTGTCTACACCTGTTTTTACAGCAGTTTTCTCTCTTAAAAGCGCAGATCAGGTCACGGAGCGAGTTCTGGAAGTTAAAGTGTTGTGGTTAGAGGCAGAGAAAGCCTGGAACATCCCAGGGCTCCAGCTGCCAGACGGATTAACTTCCCTCTGCATGACACGAGAATCCCTCAAAGTGCAGCGTTAAGGCAGGAGGTGAAGTCAGGGTGGAGCAGACTGACCCAGACCAGCGTTTGTGCCCTGAGGAGGTTCCGTGGAGCAATGAGTCTGAACGTGTTAGAGATGTAAATGAAACGTACAGAGCAACCAGTTTTATTATTTCTGTTTCTTTCTCTGCACAAAATCAGACACATCAAATAAACTGTTCCTGTTCCCCGTTTTTATGTCGTGCTCCATTTTCTGTTTCTCAGCGAGCAATGCTGCGTTTCTCTGAGCTGGAGCTGAAGGAGAAAGAAGGAGGAGAAGAGGAAGAAGGGATGACAACAGCAGCGCTGGTGACGGAGGCAACGGGGGAGAAAGAGCTGGCAGACGGCCAGCAGGAAGACGGAGGGAGGGAGGGGGAGGAGGGAGGGGGAGGACGAGGGTGGGAGCGCTGCCAACAAGGAGAGGGGAGGCGAGGAGGAGGAGGAGGAGTAAGAACTCCCTCTGCAGCCGCTGCTGAGGCACCGAGAGGTAAGAAGATTTCACACAGACACACACGCTCACACACACGCACACACACACACACACGCACACACACACACACGCACACACACACACACACACGCACACACACACACACGCACACACACGCACACACACACACACGCACGCTCACACACACGCAC
>JAUMHF010000012.1:254731-257925 GCA_032359275.1 Microctenopoma steveboyesi | reverse complement strand
ACGAGACCAGATTAAACGAGACCAGATTAAACGAGACCAGATTAAACGAGACCAGATTAAACGAGACCAGATTAAACGAGACCAGATTAAACTAGACTGACATTGTGAAATTTAGCACCAGCATCGCGCAGTGTCCACAGACGGACTATTCATCTCTTCCTCCACCAGCATTAATAAATGATGCTGCTCTCTCTCTGTTTAAATATTCATCGGCAGCGCTGCTCGTCTCGCTAAACAGCCAGACGACCCACACACACACACACACACACACACACACACACACACACACACTCTCCCTCCATGTGGTACATTAGAAATTCAGTCCATCGTCTCAGCGCTGAGCAGCTACACAATCACAGTCACACACACTCTGCCTGCTATGAGGGAAAAGTGTGTGTTTTCTGACAGGGAGACGGAACCGAACCCTGCTGGACCTGCTGGACCCGTCACGGTGGGAAACTCTGGTCAGGTGAGATGAGGCTGCTGGACTCCAGAACTCAGTCTGTCTCCGTCCTGCAGCAGGTTTTTCTCTCCAATTAAGCTGCTTTCGTTGCCATGGAGCTTCACAATAATTGCCTGTACGTGTCTGTGTGTGTGTGTGTGTGTGTGTGTGTGTCGCTGCTGTCGGTGGATTGGTTCCCCGCCTGTACTGGACCAAACCAGCTAACTAACCATCAGTTAACTGACCCGTTTACCCGTCACTCACTTCATAACCCGCAATCAGCACATTAAACTAAAAACTGATGAAACAGAGACACACACACACACACACAGAGACACACACACACACACACACACACAGAGACACACAGAGAGACACACACACACACACACACAGACAGACAGACACACACACACACACACACACACACAGACAGACACAGACACACACACACACACACACACAGACACACACACACAAACACACACACAGAGACACAGAGACACACACACAGAGACACAGAGACACACACACACAGACACACGCACAGACACAGACACACAGACACACTGACATCAACACATAAAACCATCTGAACGTTCTTCATATTTATTCATTAATAAATAGTTTGGGGACGAGATGAGCAGGAAGCCGGATACAAAATCACACACGAGCTCCGAGAGCAGAACACGTATTTACAAAAGAGAGGAAATAAAAACACACGTATGTACAGTATCCACACAGGAAGTGATGTCACTGCCCGTGTGAATAACTTACAACATTTCCACTGTTCTGTAGAACTGCTGATCTTCTGAATGGACCTCTGTCAGGAAGGATCATGATCTCGTTTTGACCCTCGTTCCCTTCCCCTGATCTTTCTTTACGTCTCTCCGGACACCGCCTCCTCCCCCCTTCACCCCCACATCCTGGACGTGGACTCTGAGGTCGCCCAGGTTCCGGTTCCAGGCAGCGTCCAGCTTCATGTTCTTCCCTCCTGCTCCGTCGCAGGAACCCGCTTCTCTCGTTGTTTCTGGGTTTCCCCGTGTGTCGGGATTCATCCTGGCGTCCGGCTGTGCGCTCTTACTTCGCAGTCGCTGTGGTTCCCAGACGTGAGCAGCGGCGTGAGGGGCGGAGCCTGAGCCCTGAGTGGGACGTTTCCACATGTAAGAATCCTCAGCACCGTTTACGTTCTTATCCTGGAGTCTCTGCGGTTCCCACGCGCTGGAGTCTGCGGTCAGCTGTCTTTGAGGTTCCCACACGGTGGAGTCGCCCTCAGCAGCGTCCGTCCTACTCTGTTGTCTCACAGGTTCCCAGGTGTTGGACCTCATCCCGCGGTCTTTGCTGTGTTGGACCTTTTGTCGCCACAGGTGAGTGGAGGTGGTTTGTCTGGAGTCCGGATGAGAGGGAGTGATCCCGGTATTCCTGCTGGGTGGTCTCTGTATTTCCCACACACCACACGGACGTGGAGCTTCTTCCTGAGCTGATTCCCACAGACTCACATCGGACCCAGAATCCCCTTTAGGAGCCGGGTCCGCGGTTCTGGGTCCTCGCCACTGGACGTCTGTTGACGTCTGTCGTACCAGTAACGGTGGGATCCTCTGTGGCGCTCCAGGTGACGGTGGTGCGGGCGGTGTCAGAGGCGGAGAACCTTCCAGCGAGTCCCAGTGACTGTCCACAAACTCCAGGGAGGAGCCGAGCATGCCGGCCAGCTCGGGCGTGGCCTCCACCAGCTCCAGCGGAACCCTGACCTCCGGCCTGAAGGAGGACAGCTCCTGCTCGTCGGGACCCGTCAGGAGCTGGGAAAGAACCGCCTGCCGGTAGAACTCGTCCTCGGGGACGGACTGCACGTTGAGCTGCGGGAAGAGGCGCTGGAAAGAGCGGGACGTCATGCGAAGGCGACTCAGGACGTCAGCGAGCAGGAGCCAGTTCCTGGACCTGGAGGACGGGAAGGAGGAGACGGAGACACGGGTTTAGCGGTGTGTTTGTTTTCATCACTCATATTTAAATCAATAATCAGACACGTCAGAGCCGACGTGGAGGACGAGGACGAAGGTTCGTCTCTCTGCTGCTGCAGCGAGTTATTGACTCACAGCGTCTGCCGGCGAGCGTCAAGGGCGAAGGAGGCGCAGCACAAACACGCCGGAGCACGAGGCCACGTGTTGCTCCGGCGACCAGCTGCCACAGGAAGGTTAAACACCGCGTCAGCGGCGCGAGTGTCGGCGCCCGGCGACTCATTAATACTACATCAGACACGGGCGAGCGAGAGAAAGAGAGAGGAGGAGAAACGCCACACGGGAGGAAGACGAAGTGGAAGCCAATTAGCCGCATCGCCATGGCGATGCAAACCTCGTTAACGACCTCTCCGTCTGTCCTGCCTTTATCTCCCCCCCGCTCGCTCTCTCTCTCTCCTTTTTTTCTTTCCACCACCTTAATTGGTGTCTGAGTGTGCGAGCGAGCGAGAGAGAGAGAGAGACGTGTTAGAACAACACGGGGAGAATGTGTGAGTGTGAAGAAGTGGGCGTGGCCTGTCTGCTTCATTAAACCTTTCTCTTCTCTGAGTCCTTCACTGTCCCCAGAACTCCTGCTAATGTCTCATGTCCCCAATGACGTCTTCTCGTCCCTGCAGCCTAGAAACCTCTTTTACATGAGCTCGAGCTACTCGTCGCTACATTAACACAGAAAACTGCAGCAGAGAGCGAGGGAGACTCTCAGAGGAAGAGGAGAAGACGAAGAAGAAGAGTTTGTTTCCCTT
>JAUMHF010000012.1:247231-249731 GCA_032359275.1 Microctenopoma steveboyesi | reverse complement strand
TATTTTTCCTCTATAGCTGCAATCACTCACACATCCCTCCCTCGTTCACTCTCCTTTACTTTAATCTTCAGTGAATTCAATTACACACACACACACACAGACACACACACACTCATTTTAAACACACACACACACACACGTCCCGCTGAGCGCTCCCAGAGAGCTCCAATCAGAACCATAATTGCAACAATTAACGGAGAGAGAAAAAAACGAGGAGGAAAAAAAATCATCGCTCAGAATCTCAGGCAGCGAAACTAAGAACCACGTTTACAACCCGGTAACAAAGGTTCTGATATCAGTCCAGACCCAAACACGCAGCCTCACACGGTGCTGCTCACTCACACTTAGGTTTCAACAGCGGACCTGAACCACACAGAGTCGGTGTCAGGAGAACATGACCCGGGTTCTGTGGTCAGACCCGGGTTCTGTGGCACACGTCATATTTTCTAAGAGATCTGGACCTGAGCGAGAACCCTTTAGAATCATGATCCACTTCAGCTCGTGTCATGTGATCCAACAGAGCAGAGGCTGCACTCAGGCTCCGCCCAGATGTGTGAACAGTGCAGGAGGCGGAGCCACCGTACAGAGGACGACACATCTGTATGAAACTGCTCCTCACTCACCTTCACACTGTCGCTCGCTCCTCCTCCTCCTCCTCGCTCCTCCTCTGCTGGCGTCTCTCCTCTCGTGTGCTTTGTCTTAAACGGGCGCTTCCCCTTCGGCTTGTCGGGGTCGTCGTCATGGCAGCGGAGGTGAATGCCGTCAGGTGAGGTGGGTAAGGACGGGAACAGAGAGACTCTCCGGTTCTCCCTCAGCTTCTGATGCTTGTTCTGGAGGCGAGAGGAGGTTAGGGGGGCGATGGGGGGCAGCTGCTGCGGGGCGGGGCAGCAGGGTTGCTGTGGGTAACAGGTGGCAGAAGAGGGTGGAGCCAAGGGGAAAACTGAAAGAAAAGACAGAACAGTTCAGAACCAGACGTCAGAAACGCAGAGGACAAAATGCAGTGTCTCCACGTCTCTGTCCACTCTCAGTGTCTCCACATCTGTCTCCGCGTCTCTGTCCACTCTCAGTGTCTCTACGTCTCTGTCCACTCTCAGTGTCTCCACGTCTCTGTCCACTCTCAGTGTCTCCACGTCTGTCTCCGCATCTCTGTCCACCCTCAGTGTCTCCACGTCTCTGTCCACTCTGTGTCTCCACGTCTGTCTCCGCATCTCTGTCCACCCTCAGTGTCTCCACGTCTGTCTCCGCGTCTCTGTCCACCCTCAGTGTCTCCACGTCTGTCTCCGCGTCTCTGTCCACTCTCAGTGTCTCCACGTCTCTGTCCACTCTCAGTGTCTCCACGTCTGTCTCCGCATCTCTGTCCACCCTCAGTGTCTCCACGTCTCTGTCCACTCTGTGTCTCCACGTCTGTCTCCGCATCTCTGTCCACCCTCAGTGTCTCCACGTCTGTCTCCGCGTCTCTGTCCACCCTCAGTGTCTCCACGTCTGTCTCCGCGTCTCTGTCCACTCTCAGTGTCTCCACGTCTGTCTCCGCGTCTCAGTGTCTCCACGTCTGTCTCCGCGTCTCTGTCCACTCTCAGTGTCTCTACGTCTGTCTCTACGTCTCTGTCCACCCTCAGTGTCTCTACGTCTCTGTCCACCCTCAGTGTCTCTACGTCTCTGTCCACCCTCAGAGTCTCTACGTCTCTGTCCACCCTCAGTGTCTCTACGTCTGTCTCTACGTCTCTGTCCACCCTCAGAGTCTCTACGTCTCTGTCCACCCTCAGTGTCTCTACGTCTCTGTCCACCCTCAGTGTCTCTGACCACTTTGCTTTACTTTACTTTACTTTTCTTGGCAGACGCTTTTATCCAAAGCGACTTACAGGGAGCTAGCGCTGGGTGTCTGGCTCAGGGACACACCTGGTAGAGGACAGAGTCAGACGGGGTTCGAACCCACAACCATTCCAGTCTGATGCTTAACCCATTGAGCTACCAGGCCCCTGATGGCTCCAATGTGTCTCCGTCACTCAGCAACAAATTTCCAAGCCAAAACACAGACAACCTATCGTCTCTGAACGTGGCCTCCATGTTTAACACAACGCCGTGGAAACAAACACAACAAACCTTCACACACTTCTAAGTGTGGATCCCACTGACTGTGTGTGTGTGTGTCTCTGTGTGTGTGTTTGTGTCTGTGTGAGCGAGCGTGTGTGTCTGTGTGAGCGTGTGTGTGTGTCTGTGTGAGCGAGCGTGTGTGTCTGTGTGTGTGTGTGTGTGTGTGTGTGTGTGTGTGTGTGTGTGTGTGTCTGTGTGAGCGTGTGTGTGTGTGTGTCTGTGTGTGTGTGTGTCTGTGTGAGCGTGTGTGTGTGTGTGTCTGTGTGAGCGTGTGTGTCTGTGTGAGCGTGTGTGTCTGTGTGAGCGTGTGTGGGTGTGTGAGCGTGTGTGTGTGTGTGTGTGTGTGTGTGTCTGTGTGTGCGTGTGTCTGTGTGTGCGTGTGTCTGTGTGTGCGTGTCTGTGTGTGTGC
>JAUMHF010000012.1:230761-247131 GCA_032359275.1 Microctenopoma steveboyesi | reverse complement strand
GAGATGTACATCCACTTCCTGGTGGTTCAGTCCAAAGTGAAGAACATCACCAGGGGACCAGGGATCAGGTCAGTGTTCACGTTTCTCTTCTTTACGTTTGTGTGTCTCAGGTGAAACGTGACCAAACACAGACATAAGTTTGTTTTAGAAAGTGTCTGTAACCAGAAGAGAACCAGATGTTAGCATCTGGAGTCTGCTTCCAATCAGACACGCTGAGACTCGACGTGTTTGTGAGTCTGAGACGTAGAAACACATTATGACGTTTGTGTGTTGAGCCTGAGTGAAGCTCCAGTTGTTTCTACGATTGGGACGGTTTTGGTTTTGAAGGGAGGGACCTGCAGACAATGATGAAGTTTAACGAATGTCTTCATCACTGTGACTAACATCAGAGTGACGTCCACACATCTCCACAGATGTGTGTTCTCACACTAACGTACCAGTCCAGTTGTGTTGAGATGCTTTCGCACAATGCTTTCGTTGATCCAACACGTGAATGTCGCTCAGTGCACCAGAGGGTTGTTTCTTTTATTCAGGACATTTTAAAGTGTTGTATAAAAGCCTAGAGAGGACATTTAGACCCAAAGCCACACTTGATCAAACAGCTTCTGGTTCAGATCTTCTGCTTCATGTATCGAGGTGAACGTCCATCATTTTTACTCCTAAAGCTAAAAACACTGTGACTGTGCAGCAGAAGCAGACAGATGATTGTGTCTGACTGTGGTTACTGTACAGTACACAAAGTATTTCTACTCCTGTGAACACAGAATGTCTCTACATTAGGTTGGTAATTAAAAGGTTAAAGACAGAAAAGAGGAAATGAAAGAGACAGAAATGTGAAAGTAGAGGAAGATGTGACAGGTAACGTTTCCTCCTTTAACCATGAAAGACACGGTGTGGTTTGATATGTAACTGTCACAAACATTTAGAGGTTAAAAGGTTCCTGTTTGTCTCCAGCTCTGATTCTCTGATCTGGATCTTCTCCGTCTACGTGTAGACACGTGTT
This sequence comes from Microctenopoma steveboyesi, assembly GCA_032359275.1. NCBI lineage: Eukaryota > Metazoa > Chordata > Actinopteri > Anabantiformes > Anabantidae > Microctenopoma > Microctenopoma steveboyesi. Next base: position 246,128 of record JAUMHF010000012.1, on the reverse strand, counting down.
TTCTTTCCTGCTCCGTTGTTCCTGCAGAGACACGTCTGTGTTTCTACAACAAATATGGGACGGGAGAAAAATGTAACCTTTGTCTTCTCATCTGACTGGAACCAAAACTTTATTCATGAGAGAAACTAAAAAAACTAAAAATGATTATGAAACATTAGTGAATCTGAAATGTAATTGTTTTAATTGAATTTAATTTGATGTATGTTCTTATTTATTCCAGGTGCTGGACCTGACTGAGCTGATATTTGTCCTGATAAGACAAAAAGACTCAGACCATCACAGAGGAAGAACACTGCAGGAGGAATGTAAATGTGCCTATGATAAATAGAATCACTGTTGAATATTAATTGTTAATTAAATGACGTTTTGTTTAAAGGAGTAACTGACTTCCATCCATCCATTATCTCCCGCCTATCTGCAGTCGGGTCGCGCTGGGTGCTGGAGCCTTTCCCAGCTGTCTTCGGGCGAGAATCGGTGGACAGACCTCCCGTCCATCGCAGGAGACGCTGTCATGTTGTAGATCAGTCCCTGAAAGAACAAGCTGAATGATGTCACCTCTTTTCCTCCACAGACTCTCAGTGAAACGCGTTGTCATGGTCTTTACTTTGAGTACAGGTGCGTTCCTGCACAAAACCTCCTCATTTCTTAGGAATTTGTGGTCAAATCCACGATCGGTAGATTAGATGATACAATGATGGCTGCCTGTTTCTGTGACTGAATCTGTGAGCTGCCAGGTTCAGGTCACAGGTTTTACTGGAGACAGAGTCCTGCTGCCCTGCGTCTACAAAGAAGATGATCCTTCACCAGGGAAAGTCCCCGTCTACTGGGAGGACCAAGACAACAAAAACCTACTGAACATTTTATCCCAGGACCAGATGTTCAGAGACAGAGTGAAAGGTTTCCCAGATCTGTATCGAACAGGAAACTTCTCCATCATCTGAAAAACCTGCAGCGGTCAGACAGTGAACCTTATGACTGTGAGGTCCCTGATGTGGACTTTAAACAGGAAGTCACTCTCACTGTCTCAGGTGAGCTGTTGTGATGTAACCGGGTGAGTTTTCAAGATCCAAAAAACGCGTTAGTCCCAGAGGGAAATAGTTTTTCCTCATTACAGCTTCTCTCAGTTCAAGGAAAAGAACCAGAAACAAAGATCAGCACCAACAAAGGATGCTCATAAGAAAAGGCGAGGAAGCCAGGACGAGCAAGGAGGCTCTGTAAGAAGCTTATCAAGGTCCTGCTGTGGCCCAGCCAGACTCCAGACCTAAATCCAATACATAATGGTTGGAGAGAACTGAAACTCTGAAACCTGGCAGATCTGGAGGAGACCTGTATGGAGGAGCGTTCCTCACTGTAGAAGGTCTGGCTCCAGCTGGTCAGATCGTCCAGGGAGCACGAAGAAGAATCACACTGACATGTCTGATTTTATCTTTTGTGTCGCGTAGATCGACCTAATTACGTAACTCTGACGTCACGCACGCCCTCTTACGTACGGTTGTTGTCATTCCTCTCTGGATGCTAGCTAAAGGGTTGAACAGAGTTAGCTTCCTCTCGACCTTTTACCTGACAAAAATGTGCTTTTAAAGCAGTTTTAAATTTTGACCGACCTGATAACACAGACTACACATGAGCAGCCCGGATAATCCACGGACTTTAACCGGAAGGAAGAAATCCGCCAGCAGCTAACGTAGCTCTGTGCTAAGCGGCTAGTTAGCTGCGTAGCTAGCACACCGGCAGAGAAAAGGTTGGTACGTGTAAAGCCTGAGAACTGTTTTAGCTTCGCGTTAGCGATATATACGTTACTTTTATACAAACAGCGAAGCGACAAGTAACTGTTCTTTGTCTGAGACAGAAGCGTAGAGGAATTCACATAAAACTGCACTTTGAGAAATGTTTGTATTTAAAATCTAATGTTAAGATAAAGAGGGAACAAGACAAGACCGACGATTTGTAAAGTCTACGTGTGAAAGTACTTCTGGTAAACTCGGCTCAGAAAATAATAACTAACATTAATTCAGACAGGAGATGTCTCTACTTTTTCATTTGGTCTGATGCTTCAGAATAATCACACATTTACACTTGATTAATGTTAAATATGTCATTTTGAAACAGTGAAACTCAAACCCAGGTTAACACAGGCAGTAATAAGCTACAACAGGATATTTATAGTTAGTTTATCACAGAAGCACCTGCAGAAAATACAGTGTGAGTGTTTTTATTACACAGTTAGATTTTAGATGTTATTTTCCCTGGAGTTTGGTCGTCTGCCTCTTGACGGTGCATCGTCTCCACACACAGAAAAATGGTTTGTTTCACTCGTTTCCAGTGTGTTTTGGTTTGAGTTATTCTTTTGTCGTCAGCATGGCGTCTTCGTTCAAAATCCCCAAGAAGAAACATCCAACGGGTTCTGACTCCTCGGACTTACACGTCCAGTCTCCCCTGTCCCGCCTCCAGGACTCCTCCCCACAGGTTAAGGTAGTATTTATTATACTTATACACATTCATCACTGAGTAGTGTTGGTTTTTAATATTACTGACGTCCTGAAGCTTTTCTAAAGCAGATACAGGAGATTTTTGTGAACTCGTTGAACTCGGTGTTGAATTCTGATCTTTTATTTCTTTTGATGATTAACGATCATGTGACTGTCCTCTGTTGATGGTATTGTTAGAATCTGCTGTTTGTATGTTGCTGGTTTTCAGAGCGTTGTTTTTTCTGAACAGAGTTATGGCGATCAGTCCCGCAGAGGAGGAGCAGACAGAGTGCATGCTGGGAACTCGCAGAGGTTGGTGAAACAGAAAACACACGTTTCCATGGAGTGAAACTGGCTGCATGTGCCAAATATCATCATCATCATCAGCAGGCGCAGCGCAGCAGGACGTAGCTGTTCTTTATACAAACACCTGTTTCTGCTGTTCATGTGTTTCCAGAACACCGTGTAAACCTCTGTTCAGAGACGTGGTGAAAACGCTGCTGGAACTCAACAGCCCGAACACGAGTGGATCAGCAGCAGCCAATCACAGATCTGCAGGAGCCTGGAGCCGCCAGTCTCCGCTGGGCCGGAAGTCAGAGTCGTCCTCAGGCGGTTTCTCTCATGGGTGAGTTCACGATAGTCTGGCACAGCACGTGTCTGAGTCTGAGTCTGGAGCTGGAGTAAGAGAAGAAGAAGCTAACGAGATCCAAACCTTCAGTAAACAGGATGTTTTATGTTTAATATAACGTGTTGTGTTTTATCTTCACGGACAGCTGCATCTAAATTAAGTATTTTTTAAATTGAGTTCTGTGGTAACAGACTTCTGTCCTGTGGTTCGTCCACCAGGTGGCGTCCTAAGCGAGCGTCTGATCGACTGCTGCAGCCTGGAGCAGCCTCAGAGGATCAGTCTCCACCAGAGAAGAAGAGAAGTGACGTTAACGGTAAGATGAAGATTAGTTTCAGCTTCATTACTGCTATGAGGAAGACTTGGGTCGTTCTTCAGTGTGTTGAACATGATAAACCGACGGTGATAATCTGTAGGAACCTCAGGAACCAGGTGAATCTTCATCCTCTGTGAAAACGTTTCTCCTGCAGCTTCGTCGTCTAGAAGCTTCTGCGTGGAGTCGGTGGATTCTCTGGCTGAGCTGAGAGGAGAGAAGCATGCTGGGAGTTTGAGTCTGACCCCCCTGGGAGATAGAAGGTGGAGGAGAACCGTGTCCAAACAGGACACTGATGAGGTAAAGGTCAAAGGTCACAGACAGGTGGATTAAAGGAGCAGTTTATTTATTTATTTTCATGTTTTATTTAGTTTAATTTGAAATAAAACCTCAGTGGAAATAATTAGTTAGTGTTTTAGTGGAGAAATGAATCTGACCGAGAAGTACGATGAATCTCAGATTTGTCCTTTAACGTCAGGATCTTCTTGTTGTCTCAGAGCGACTCTTCAGAACCTTCCCTGCAGCAGAGGAACCCGTTTCTCTCTGGTTCTGATCAGACATCGGAGGATGATGAGTCTCCGTCCGGAACCAGCAACAAACCCTCAGCAGATAAAACTCCCCCGTGCAGACCCTCCTCATCCTCATCCAGCTCCTCTGTGAGGTTGGTCCTGACGCACAGGACTCCGCCGGAACACAGACGGGCCCTGGACAGGACGTCGTGGCTCGCAGTCGGTGACGAGCGGACAGAGGATGTGAGGGAGAAGGAGAGACGGAGGTGGAAAGAGTTCAGGGAGAAGAAGGTGTCGAACAGATCTGCTGTTCTTCGTCTGCGGCTAAATAAACCCAGACAGACTCCAGCAGAACCCAGTGAGTCCGAGGAACCTCCGAGGTGGTTCTGACGGGTCAAGTGAGAAGATTTAAATTTACTGATGATTCTGTTTACAGTTGTGCTGTCGAGTGAGGAGGAGGAAGGTGAAGACGACGCGAGGACGACGCACAGCTGCAGCAGCCGATTGGACGTCTCCCGTCCAGCGGACTCGGAGAGGACACAGGTAGGACGCTCAGCTGAGCCACGTGAGAGGACACAGCAGTCGTTAAGGCATGATGAACGTGATGAGCAGCACAGAACCAGCCACGGCGCCGGCAGAGCGCTGCGTTTTTATTCACTTGCAGCTGCTCAGATACCAGAACTTTGTCTGGTATCTGAGCAGAAAGTTACTCATCACAACAGAAGAAGACAGATTAGTGTGAAGAGGATTTCTGCTGGTAAATAAACAGACGTGATGAAGATGACAAACATCGGAATTCACAGTAGATTCTAGAACCTGGTCTGTTTCGGGTCTGGAGCTCTGACCCAGTTGGTGTGTCCGGGCCGTCGCATGCTGAGGCTGAGTCAGACCCGTAAACAATCCTCAGACCCGTCGGGACTCTAAGCAGATCCAGACCGGCTGTTGTTTACCGACTGATCCTCAAACCATCTGAGAGTCTCTGTGTGTGTTTCTGGTTTTGTCCTGATGCGGGACGAGCTCAGCGTGACCCAGTTCTGGTTTCTGGCTGAGCCCAGTGACGTCAGTCCACCTGCTGTGAAGCGTCTTCTCTCACATCATGGATTGTTTAGTAGCTTGTTGAGTCATGTTTCTTGGTTCTGGTTCAGACCAACAGGGTTCTGTAACATTCATCCTGTTGATCCACTGAAAGTCCAGATAATTAAACGTGTACCTGCGTGTTGTCTGACAGGCTCCACAGGCAGCGAGACAGACTCCTCCCTGCAGAGACGAAGGAGACGCGGAGAAGCCGCCGCCGTCCTTCCTGTACTTGGACTTTACTGCGCTTCACGCCGGACTGATACACGTGGACGCCAACGGGAAGATGGCGGTGAGGGCGGTTTATATTTTATGTTCTGTTCCGTTCAGCTCGTTTCACGCAGACTGACTCATGATGGCTCTCAGCTGCTCGACTTTTAATCATTCACACGTTTGTTTTATTGTGTTTTTTACATTTAAGTTTAAACTTTTCCACCGAAGCAGAAAAACTTTGGATCCGTTCAACAACAAACACGAGAAATAGTTTTGGCATAAAAACACCAGAGCTGCTGAAGTGGGCGGCGAGTCAAACGCGTCTGTGAACTGTTAGTTCAGTCTTTAACGAGCTTTTCAGACGAGGCCTGAGGCCTGAGCCGGGTCCAATTAGAAGCTCATAAAGAGCAGCGGGTCAGTGGGTCAGATGTGTTCAGTGTGTTGATCAGGTCCAATCTCTGTCTCCGTCAGATCAGCGACTGTGGCATCAGCATCCCCCTCAAAGGTAACGACGGTTTGTCACGTTTCTCACTGAGGGAGACGCCGGACAAACAAACCTAACGTGCTTCTGTCTCCACCAGGGGTGGATGATGGGGAGGTGTCGGTGGTGGCGTCTCAGGTTCGGGGTTACGGCCTCTGGGATGGAGGCGTGGCTCACGGCGGGTCTGTGCTGGACGGCTGGACGGGTCCCGCCCCCTCGCTGCTCTTCCTGTGGGTGTCGGACGCTCAGGCTCATCTGCTGCACAAGGAGCTCTCCACCATCCAGACCCCCACCTCCACCCCCGCCTCAGGTAACCTCAGGGTTCAGCTGACACAACCAAGAGGTCTCACTCTGACGCTCTTTTCTCAACCCAAACGTCGTCACAGAAAAACTTCTAGTAAACAATATAAACGTAGACTGACCCAGCACAGGACGCAGTAAACGTGCCAGAACGTGTGCTGGGTTCTCATCATGTAGTGACGCATCCTGTCACACAGACAATCTCTGCAGGAGCTTGTCGGAACCAAACAGCCAATCAGGTGGTTTCTCCCGCGGCACACGTTGAGTCTGATCATGGTTCTGAGATGAACAGGACGGGAAACACGGCTTCCTGCCAAAGAACCAGACTCAGGGAAACTGGTCCAACACACAGCTCCACCCTGGTTGAACTGGGCCCGATCTGACACAGCCCGTCTGGAAACGCATTTCAGGGTCGTGATGGTCAAACTGGACTAATGTCTGTCTGTCTTAACTCGGTCTCCTGGACTCCTCAGGTCCACCGTGCTCCTTCCTCCTGCTGGTGTTGAAGGAGCAGCTCCAGGAGCTGGAGAGCGCCCTGCTGGCCTCCATCCTGGACATGGAGGAGTACCAGAAGGGCTGCGCCTCCTGCACCGGGCCCACCTCCCCTCTGGACTGGACGGACGGGCTGCTGCTCCTCCACAGCTGTCCTCCTCCTCTGGACCAGCACCTCCTCAGGCTGCTGGGACCCTGTGCAGTAAGTGTCCTCTGTCTCCTTCCTCCTCCACTCTCTCCTAAGGCACTGGGAACAGTTCTGTCTTTTGTTTCAGAAGTCCAGTCCTGTGAGAAGCAGTCAGAGGAGGACTAGCCTGAGCGGTACTGGTCAGCAGCAGCTTTCCTCCAGGTAAAACCAGCAGAACCGGTGCAGAACTAGTGTTTGATCAGCTGCTAACACAGCTGACGTGTGTTGTCGGTGTTCAGGTTGATCCAGTACCCGGCGCCGCCCTGTAAAGGCCGGATCACGGTGACCAAGGAGGACCTGACCTGTCTGCGGAGTGGCGAGTTCCTCAACGACGTCATCATCGACTTCTACCTCAAGTCAGTGGAACAGAACAGGAAACAGTTTTTCTGCAGCTGTAGTTCCTGTCTCTCACCAGCGGTGGCGCCACTGTCCTGATTCTGCTCCTCCTGCTGCAGGTTTCTCCTCCTGGAGGGAGTCGGAGGCTGCGTGGCCGAGCGGAGTCACGTCTTCAGTAGCTTCTTCTACAAACAGCTGAGCAGACGCAGAGCGGCCGGGGAGGACGACGCCCCCTCTGTCCCGTGAGGGCTTTTATTGTGAAAGAGCGGTGGCTCATCCTGCCCCCTGATTTGTTCTGATTCTTATTATTCTTATTATTTTCTCAGCGATCGTCACGTGAGGCATCAGAGGGTGAAGACGTGGACGCGTCACGTTGACATTTTCACCAAAGACTTCCTGTTCGTTCCTGTCAATCAAGAGTAAGATCACGTGATAAACTCGCTCTGAGCTGGTTTACGGCGTCCAGCGGTTTGTTGGGGGTGGATGTGGGTCGGCGCCGACTCAGCTCTGTGTAACTAGGTTTAATTCACCTCATCAGCAGACAGAGCGGCTCGGTCCCCTCTGCTGGATCCATCCTGGTGCTGCTCGATGGCTTTAACAGAACTCTGAGCTCTGAGGAAGTCGGATCATCAGGGTCACTGATACGTTAGAGAATAACTGGAGCCGAGTTTAATCAGCTCATGATGTTAAAACATTTGTTTTCAAGGTTAATTCAGGATTTTTCTCTTATTTTTTAAAATGTTTTTGTAACAACTTCCTGTGAAAACGTGTCGGTCAGTAGTTTCCCGCCTGGGCTCACTGTGTTCTGACGTTCGGTTCTGTTGGACAGAACGTTCTTGTTCTTCATAATAACTGAGCTTGTTGTTTCCCGTGTCAGAGCTCACTGGTTCCTGGTGCTGGTCTGTTTCCCGGGGCTGGAGGACGTTCAGTTCCAGGACTTTCAGAGACAAACAGGTTTGTGTTCTGACCCATTTCTTTTTAGAACTTGTTCTCCCGGATCAAAACATTAAAGGATCAGATGTTCCACGTTCTCCGAGGACTCAGACACGTCCTGTTCTGTCACTTTGATCTTTCATTGTCTCTTTTAAACCATTGACTCGTGTTTCACGGCTGAAGCTGGTTTCATCATTAGATTCGTCGTGTTCAGCAGTTAAACGATTTGTCACAGGACGTCGGTTTGTTACACTTTAACGAACGTCTTGTTGTGTTTCAGGTGAATCTCAGCGCGCGGCGGTAAAGACTTCGTCCTTCAGCGTGAGCTCACAGCAGCAGCCAGTAAGCAGAAACCAGACTCTTGATTTTCACAGATTATAAATCATGAATCAGCTGTTTGTCACCTGGAACAGTAAATGTCAGGATCACGAGCTGCTCTGAACTATCGTCTGTGTCTCTGCAGGACGTCACTCAGCGGGGCTGTCAGAGGGACACTGTGCTGAAGAGGTGAGTCCTCAGAGGTCAGAGTTCACGCATCGGCTCGGGGGACGTCCTAACGCAGAGGTGTGTGTGTGTGTGTGTGTGTGTGTGTGTTTTCCAGGCCGTGCATCCTGGTCATGGACTCGCTGAAGCTGTCGTACCACGAGAACGTCTGCAGGCTCCTCAGAGAGTGAGTTCAACCCGCGTTTAACGTGATCACACTCAAACAGCTGCTTGGTTATTAATGTGTGTCATTATCAGCTACCTGCAGGTGGAGTGGGACGTCCGGAGGGGGACGCCCCGTCTCTTCTCATCAGACAACATGAAGAGCTTCAACTGCAGGGTTCCTCTGCAGGACAACAGCAGCGACTGTGGACTGTACCTGCTGCAGTACGCCGAGAGCTTCCTGCAGGTAACGACCCAGAGAGCGTCAGACCACGCGCAGCGTCTATAACAGTCTGATTATCAAACGTTTATCTGACTCTGAGAGCAGAGTCACAGTGAAGCAGATTTAAAAAATAAGATGAATCCTTTAGGTTCTGAGGAGAAAACTCTGAATCGCGCTCTCTGATTGGCTCCCCAGAACCCCGTCGTGCACTTTGAATTCCCGTTACGCTTGGACAGCTGGTTTCCGCGGCAACGCGTGCGACAGAAACGAGAGGAGATCCGGAGTCTGATAATGAAGATGCACCACAGTCAGAGACGTGATGAAGAAAACTGAGACCAAAACACAAACAGCTGTTAATTGTTCACCAGTGCAATAAATAATTTATATTTTTCTACTTTAATAATATTTCTTACTGTGACTATTTAATTCTTGATTTGCACTTATTAGTTCCATGTCTTTTAAATAATAGGAGATTTAAAAACAAACGACATTTATGACCTAAAAAGATAAAAATAAAAGTCTTTGAATTTTAATTATAACGTGTGACTCTTATTTTGAAAATGTAAACATATTTAGTTTGATTTCTTTCAGTAAATATTAATTGTTGTGTCTGGATTAATAAAACGTGGTGAGTAACATGTTTATTTTACTCTGAGCAGTTTGTGATTATTAATGTTAAACTCAGTTTTTTTAATATGGAGCAGCTGCTGTGTTTTATTTTGAAACTGCTTGTCCAAAGAAAATAAAAGCAGCTGGGTTGTGTTGGTGTTAGTGTGTAACAAAGTACTGTAACAAGTATTTACCGTAGTGCTGTGACGAGTATTTACCCTAGTACTGTGACAAGTATTTACCCTAGTACTGTGACGAGTATTTACCGTATTACTGTGACGAGAATTTACCGTAGTACTATGACGAGTATTTAACGTAGTACTGTGACGAGTATTTACCCTAGTACTGTGACGAGTATTTACCCTAGTACTGTGACGAGTATTTACCGTATTACTGTGACGAGTATTTAATGTAGTACTATGACGAGTATTTACCGTATTACTGTGACGAGTATTTACCGTAGTACTGTGACGAGTATTTACCGTAGTACTGTGACGAGTATTTACCGTAGTACTGTGACGAGTATTTAACGTAGTACTGTGACGAGTATTTACCGTAGTACTGTGACATCTAATGCACTTTAATGAAGGAATTATATCAGCTGCAGTGTGTCTGAATGATTTAACTAGATGATTCAGAGCGAGTGTTGGGGATCAGAGCAGGGAGTAGAGTGTGTCCTTGGTGTTAGTCTGAGCTGAGGTCAGAGGTCACTGGGTTACTATCAGCTCAGCGTGTGTCATTTTTTATTCCCTTATTCTGTGTGTGTGTGTCGGCTGCCTTGGTAATCTCTGGGTTTTACCCGGTGCCCCCCACCGAGGACCAATCAGCTTACAGCTGGTTAAGTGGATCCCGGGGGGGGGGCTGAAGATGATCTCATACGTTTACCAACCAAACAATGTAAACAAACTAATTAGTTCGTTAACGACATAAACGCGATCGTTCCATTAAATTAAAAACTAACTTCTGGACAAAATGATCAATAATCAGTGGAATGTTTGACTCTGACCTTTGACCTTTGGGGCCGTGACTCTGGCCTCGTTTGGCCCCTCTGGTCCTGGACTCGTAGCACAGGGACGCTGGAGGCTAATCTGAACCATAGAGTTTAAGATTAGACTGATTTACTGTTCCAGAAATAATCCGAGTCAGGAAGGTGGAAAACTGATCCTGACACAAAAGAAACATTTGAATCGTGAAGATTTGATAAATCCATGTTTGTTTGTTTAAATATTCCACTAACAAGATCATTGAAGAAGAAGAACATTTGTTTACTTCCAATAAAACTGTGAGAGCGGGGGGGGGCTGCTGTGACTGGAGCAGGAATAAATAAATAACTGTGACGATTCTGATTTATTAAAACTGAACATTCAAAACCAAATAAAAAATGTTTGTGATCAAAAAAGTGAAAAACAAGAGTTTTTAAAGAAACGAGTGACGTGTAGAATAAAATAATACAAGGACGGAGACACCTTTGTCCTTTACGTCCTGGGTGTGACCTCACACAGGGCTCAGGTAACGACCACCTGGCTGATTCTCGGGGGGTTTAATGTAAAATTCATGTTTTCATTTGATGAATAAATAATGAGAAGTGATTTAAACCTGAACAGAACCAATGATCCGGTTAATTTAAGTCTGTGATTTTTATCTGTTTTTACATCAAACAGCGGTGCATCATGGGAGATTTTTTACCGCTCAGAACTTTTCCGTGTACTGAGCCCGTTACTTTAAGCAACCGTGACCCGCTGCTCTGCTGCGCCGCGGCTCTGACACTCATCCACTCCAGCAGCTTAACAAATAGGATTAGAGCAAAGAGAAAAAATCTCCCCAGGAGCAAAGTCCCATCTGCTCACCTGAGAGGAGCGACAGGCAGCTCGTCCCACGCTCCGGATCAGAGCCTTCCTTTCTGTTTCCAGGATTCTGACCAGTGCGATGCAAAGTGGTGCCGGACGGCAGGAAGCGGGAAGCAGCTGATGAGCTGAGGACGCAGGATTTTCAGAGGATGTCTGGACGGTGCAGGAGGTTGTCGCTGTGGGTGCTCGGGGCGGTGCTGCTCTCAGGCTGCATCAGCCTGGAACCAGGTTCGTACGGACCTAATGTTCACATTTAGTTCAGGTTCTTTGGTTCCAGCAGGCTGAACGGACGTGTGGAGGTGAACGTCTTCCTCTGACGCAGGTGCCTCCTACGATGGGAGCGTGGAGCCGGAGGAGCCGGGTGGAGGCTCGGTGGAGCCGACGGTGCGCTCCGACCAGCTTTCCTTCAGACGACACGCTGCTGTGACTCGGAGAAGGAGGAACATCTTGTTCCCGAGTGGAGTCAAACTGTGCAACCAGGAGACGCTGGACCAGGCCGTCGCCAACCACCTGGGCTACTTCCACCTGCGAGGTACGAGGCTCCGTTAATCTACCTGTAGACATTTAGTCTTTGATTTCTCCCCGAAGCTCGATCCAGACCGAAAGGTCAAAGTCCAGTTCTGAAGCCACAGAGGTCGAAGGTCACGCAGAGCTCCTGCCTGAAAACCTCGAGCTTCGCTGCTTCCTGTGGCTGCAGCTGGTGCACAGGGAACAGCAGGGTAGTCGGTCTGGTCCAGTCCCACGTGGTGCCAGAGACCACAGGGAACCTGCAGAGGTCCGGCTGGGTCAGATGGGTCGGAGCTGTTTCTCCTGCATCAGGCTCATGTTCTACGTGTGTGGCTCCCTCAGTGTGTCAGGAGACCGTGTGGGAGGCCTTCAAGATCTTCTGGGACCGGCTGCCGGAGCGGGACGAGTACCACGACTGGGTCAGTCGCTGCATGGACGGCTCGGTCGGCGTCATGGACATCGGCGGCTTCTTCAGCCAATCAGAGGAGCACATCGACCTGATCAAGGCGGTGAGTTCATGACGTGGCCGTGATCAGACAGGAAGTGCGGGTGTTTCTGTGACCAGCTGACGTGTGTTTGTTTCCCGCAGAGAGTCGCTCTGGCTGCTTCCACGAACAGGTCAGTGTGTGTTTCCACTGTGACATGAGACGGGTCACTCTGTGCTTGTGTTCTGACACCTGTGCTGTGTTTCGTCACCGCCTGCAGTGTGCCCGTCACCTCAGGTCCGCCTCCGTGCAGGTAGGAGCGCCAGCTTCACACCTGGGCTGGAGTCAGGAACACAGCCTCCTCCATCTCAGAGAGTTTGTTTGGCGTGAGACTAAAACCCGGAGAGTTCTGCCGACTCCACCCCAGAACCACAGAACCGCTCCCACTTTAAACTCGTTTGTGTCAGATGCTTTTTGTTGTTGCACTTTTACAGTCGTTAACTCTCGCTGTAAAAATGCCTGCGTCCAGCTACGGGTAATGACTTTAAAGGGGAACGCCAACTATTTAAACGCTTCACAGATGTGTGTGTGTGTGTGTGTGTGTGTACTGCTCAGAAACAGCACAAACACTCGTACAATAGGTGAAATTCCCCTTTAAAAGTCATCATAAGCTTCCTGCTGCTTTTCATAGAACAGAAACTCATGAATTCAGCATCGTGTCTGTTCCTACGTTTGGTTTCTGGTCTTAGAGAAACCGTCTTTAGTTAGAAACTCATCCTGATACTTTCTTTGTTTACTGGCTCACACTGGTCTCTGCTCATGTCTCTGCAGCTCTGAAGCTGAACCGGTCCAGACTGAAGAACCACTGAGGGAAACTCCGCCTGGTAAATTAATTCAGGGCAGCAGCTGCTTCTCTCCATGCTGATATTATTATAAGTCTAGAAACAGAAGCACTTTTCTCCAACAGAACAGAACATTTTGTTCACTGAATAAAGTGACCATCACACAGCTGACTGCAGCTCGGCCTCTAAGCTGCTTCTTTCAGTGACCAGTGACCCGCTGACGACCCGATGAAAGTCTTCATGATCCTCAGGGAGATGACAGCCGAGACGAGACGTCTGTCCGCTGCCGTCCGTCACCTTAGACCCTGATCTGCGCTGTGAGGGAGGAGTGGGTGCAGCCGGCTGGTTCCGTCACGCTCTGCTCTCAGAATAGATCTCTAAGCCTATTTACGGGCAGGAGTCTGGTCAATGGAGAGAGGCAGAGACGTTACTGCAGGACATCTGAGGGTTAAAGAGCTCGTGGTACCAGATCTGTTTCCTGCAGCCAGTGATCAGATCCTCAAATCTTTTACTGCAGTGATGTAAAAGTCTGTTTGACTCAGTAGACATGGTCCCACACTGTTAGTCTGTGGATTATCTGGAGCTTTGTCCCGTTAGCCAACATTACACCACTGGTCACAGCTGAGATATAAATGGACTCAACAACAACCAGTAAAGCTCTGCCTCTATTCCAGAGAGAAATCCTGCTGGGATTCAGGCTCCTGCTAAGTTTGCCAGACATGATGGATTTGTTCATGCTTTGTCTTTCTGGTGCTCAGACCACTTAGGATTAAGATTAAGATTATGTCCATACGACCTGTCCCCTCGCTGCTTGTCTAACAGAGCGGTTAATGGAATTACAGCCGACTGTCTTTTTATTACTTTAGAGCTGAAGGCACAACCTGCAGATTAAACGAACCTGTTATTAGGACTAATGTTCCCTCCTTAAAAATAAAAGTGTCATTTAATCTTTAGACTCATCAAGTCATAAATGAAATGGAACCAGAACCAGTTTCCATCATTCTCATTGTTTTCTGTCTCTGTCCTTTAACAGAGGACGATGGAGTCAATGGACCAGAGACAACGGCTGCTCATCGAGACCACGATGGCGGCGTCGCTGCTTGGATACCTCCGCTCTCTCCCACTGAACAGGCTCATGCAACAACTAGTTTTCCTGTGGATTGGACCTCTAAGTCTGCTGGTGCTGAAGACCACCATGAGACGGGAGCGGGTTTCCCTTCAGAAAGTCCACGCTTGATCTTCATGGACACTGAGATTCCCACAGAGTCGGAAGAAGAAGCGGTCGACGACATTCCTGGAAATACTATAGAGGTTTCTGATGCCGTCACCCACCATCACTTTGGTGTGAACATGGGGGCAGACAGAACTGTCCCAGAGGCATCAGAGAAGGAGGCTGTGCAAACCACAGAGCAGGACGTGAATCTAACGGACTCAAAGGTGCCTCAAGAAATTACTCCGAGGGGGGAGGAGCCGCCCTCAGAGGCTGTGGCTCAGGAAGTCCACACAGAAGCTACTGTTGCAGTTCTCACGACGCCCACGATAACACCCACTCCAGAAACTGTCACAGTGGAAGATTCAGGCCAGGAGGTGCCAGCAGAAGCTGCTCCTGAGGTTCCACCAGAAGTCTGGGCTGAGGGTCCTAGACCAGAGACCACTGTGGGAGTCAAAGACAGTTCTTTGGACGTCACCACAAAGGTTACTGTGACTGATGAGATTTCAGAGACGCCCACTGAGCTCATTACAGAAACATCACCAGAACCACCTGATCCAGGTGAAGAAGACCAAATATTCATAGACGTGACTTCAGATCAAGAACCTGCCGCGGACACAGAACCTCCCTCCCAGGACTCAGAAAAGACAGAAGTAGACGTTGAACACACTGAAAAGGACAAAGAACCTAAAGTTAAACCTACATCACTGACGGAGGTTTCCTCTAGAACCCATATAGTGATCCAACAGGAGGTGGTAACACCAGAACCTACAGAGGGAGAAGCAGAGCAAACCGACAGAACTGTCAAAGAAGAAATCACTGCGGGGGCAAAAGGCGAGTCAGAAGACAATGTCAAACACGAAGAACCTACTGCTGCTCCTGGAGCTAGGACTGATGAAGCTGCAGCTGAGGTGGAGTCTTCAGAGGTAGAAATGACAGAGACAGGTGGAGTAATAGAGACAACAGGTGATGAAACAGAGACAACAGGTGAAGTAACAAAGACAGATGGAGTAACAGAGACAGGTGATGAAACAGAGACAACAGGTGGAGTAACAGAGACAACAGGGGGAGTAACAAAGACAACAGGTGGAGTAACAGAGACAACAGGTGAAGTAACAAAGACAGGTG
>JAUMHF010000012.1:154365-173338 GCA_032359275.1 Microctenopoma steveboyesi | reverse complement strand
CTTCAAACCTGCAGATTCCTGCTTCTTTGGTTTCAGGAAAGAAGTGATGAACAAGTTCCACCAAGCTGAACTTTCTCACCCTAACCCTAACCCCACAAACGCATCAACAATGCATGGTCTCTGGTGAACAAACTGCATGAACCCAACTCTGGATTACCTCACAGAAACTAATTAAGGACTTTTAACATCATGTTCTTCACAGAAACCTGGCTGAATAATTTTACTGATCATTGTGGACTGTGAAAACAAGAAGCATCACACAACCCTCATCTAAATAAATAGGTTGAATGTGTCTCCACTACAAAACTCATCAGTAATGGGCAGCAGTGCCTTTAATTCATGAGAAGACTGAAGAAAGCCCCCCTGTCCTCTTCTACTGTGTTGTGTTTTTATGGATCTCCGTTTATTCCGATGTGAAAGATCCTGGGACAAAAGTTAGCTTAACCTACCAAAGCTAAGCTAGCAACACCTCCTCTGCTCTTCATCCTCCTCATCCTCCCTCTGGCTCTCTAAGCATTGTGGGTAATCTGGACTCAGACTCCTCTGGATCTTCTTCAGCTCGTTCTTCACAAAAGTGACAATGTTCTCCTCCAGCAGCTGGAACAGAAACTAGATGAATGACACAATCCAACTAAAACCATGGAGCCAAACATCAGGTCCATGTAGGACAGACTGACGATCCACTGGTCTAAAAAGTGCAGCATGGACATTAGTGTCAACACAACACATGTTGGAAAAGTCCTAGTTGTTCGTGTACAGACCATAAATATGGAGTCCAGGTGTGTTTGATGCTGCTGGACAGACTCTGAGCTCTCCTGGTCCACTCTGTGGAGGAACCAGCAACAACTAGTTCATGTTCTGTTTCATACGTCGTCAATGTCAGAGTAATATTCTCCCTGTTTTTCTTTTATTCACATTATATCAATGGGCAGATTTTTTTACTCAAATCAAGTCAAATCCAGGTCAGTTTGTGAATATAGGATAGCAAGAAAATGTAAGCAGATTCAGCTGGGAGAACATCTAGCAACCAGTTAAGTTAATTGACATGTCTGTAACATGATTAGCTAGCTAGGGTTAAGGACAATCTATTGGATGCCTGTTGTCTTAGGGCCCTCGGGCAACACTGCATTACTCAGTGTATATTATGATAAATCAGTGGCACTACTACATGGACCCAGGATTAAGCGGTGGCATGATAATAGCTCAGTGTATTGACACGTGTTCTTCCAAGGGACACACACGTCTGAGATGAATGAGGATTCAACAGTAACTGTGAGTTTGACCTTCTTACCCTCCATCATTTTTTGTGTTTCTTTGTAATGGTGTGAAAGCGATAGGAGGGTCTTTTGATTGGTCACTCTTCATGGACAACTTGTTCCCGATCCTGGTCCAGGTCCAGCAGAGTCTGGTCTCTGCTGTTTCTCTGGGCTTGAACACACAGAGGTTAGCGTGTGAATAAAGATGGAGCAGTGATTGTTGGTGCTGACCTCTGACATGGAGAAGAGTCATGGACAGTTAGAGCTCCTCATCTCACCTCTGAGCTTTGGTCTGGTTCTCATGGTCCCCACACAGACTGGTTGTAGAGGGAGGGACTCCCTCCTCTCTGTCCTCACACTGCTGCTGAATTCACACTTTCTACCTTCATGTGGAGAGGAAACACAAATCATTGATGAGACCTGAAACTCAAATCCTCCTTTCATCATTTGTCCTGGAAAAATCTCAGCTGCTCGTCCACTGATTGTTTCTTCTTCTCTGGTTCATCTACTTCTACTATCAGTCCACCAGATGGAGACCTGAAACGGCAGAAACATGCTGATCAGACAGTTTGACTCTAGTAAATCAATGATTAACAGCATGGAGATTTATCTCCAAACTTTTAAAGAAAGAAGTGAACGACTACGACAAGTAAAGAAACCGGATACAGGAGCAGGTCTTAACAATAAGAGCCCACTGATCTGTTGTTGTACGTCCTGATGTTTTTTCAGTGTCAGTGCAGTTTGTGAATCAGACCAGAGACAACATCAGAACCAGGATCTAATATTCTAACAGCTTTGACACTGATTAAAGGGACAGTGACACAGTTCACGTAGCAGAGCAGAGTTAATGTCCACTTTCCAATCCTGAATCATCACACTGATCCATTTACAGCAGAAACCTTTTCTTACAGAGAGAAACAGGAAGTGGTTGGTTCCTGGAACAGAAACATGTTTCTGTTTTCCATTTCTGAATGTGGACATATTTATGATACCAGTATTTGAAGTACACCCAGTACTCTAGTGACCCCTCTCCACGCTGTCCCCCACGAATCATGTAGTGTGGTTCTACTGACAGAGAAGGGTGGAGCTACAACAACATCGAGGATTGATTCATCCAGACATTAACATTAAAGACCAACAGTCATGTTTCTTCTGTTTCCACACAGTCGACTACAACAAACAACACATTGACTCTTCACCTGCTTCATCATCAGTAAGTGAGAAACAAGGATTCAACGAGTCATCATCTACTAACTTCTACTCAGAGAAACCTACATCACACAACATGGCGGGTTCCTCCTCATCTTCAACAACACGTCGACTCTTTACCTGCTTCCTCCTGACGTTAACAATCATGTTTCTATTGTTTCTACTGTAACTATGGCAACAACAGTAAATGTTTTAATCAGAGAAACAAAGTCAGAGACTTTACGTTCACACAGACGTCAGAGCGTCACAATGTTTCAGGAACTGAAATTAAACTAAAGGCACCAAGAGTGAAGAGAGAGAAGTGTGACGCTACATGTCCTGATTCATCTAGGAACATCAGTGATCAACATGAACAGCATTAAATCTGCGTCTGTGCAGGAATCACTAACTTTTTGTTTCTCTTCTTTATTCTCATTGTTAAAATGTCAAAATGTTCACACAACACAAGAGCTGAGGTCTGACACCTGGTCCTGGTCCTAAAGTGGTTTACAAGTGATAAAAGGACTCAATTAGGTCTTTGTCCAGTTTTACCAAATACATGTTTCCTCAATGTGTTTGAAGAGTCTTTATAGTCTCCCTCATCATATAGACCTGATCTGATGAGGCTTTAGTTTCCCTTTATTTTTCCCCTTTACTGCTGTGAATCAGACGCTGACTTCAGCCTCATCAGACACCAACTGGAGACCAGCTTCTGTCTCTGTGACTTCTGACTTTGTATGAACAAACAAACAAACAGAGACTGAGAGACTGGTCCTATACAGTGTTGAACCATCAGGCCGAGCAAATCCTTCTCTGCTGGCCTAGAGATACTCAGACTCAGAAAATATATCTTCATAATTTAATATACATTTACATTAATTCTGTATGTATTTTAACAAATGTCCCATCAATCTGTCGTTTCATTACGTCTTTCTTCCAGTGCAGCACATAACTTTTATCCATCAGATTTTCTCCTTTGTGCTCGAGCCTTCAAAGTTCTGAGTGAAGCTTCGGTCGTTCATTGTCAATGGGGACATTTTGTGGATTGTCATGATTTTTAACCAATCAGATCTTGAGTTTGTCGTATTGGGCGTGATCTTTGATCTCACTTGCTTTTGTTGACGCGGGTTTTCATTGTTTGCTAAGCTAGCTGAAGTTAAGCTAGCTAAAGTTAGCTACATAACATGAACAGAGTTTTACTTAAACGTAACAAGAGAATTAACTTTGTTTTCAGACGATGAGCAGCTTTGGTAAGTTTATTGGAAGTTTATCTGACTTTACCAGGTATTAATTTTTGCTGTTTTAGACCGTTTCTGCTGGTTTAAATGATATTCATGGCTGTGTGTCTGATCAAATGTTTTGTTTGTCGCAGCTATAGTTTGGCTTGAATTGATTCTGGACTTGATTGAATTTTGATATTTATGATTATAATAATGTAGTTTACTTGTTGGGCATCAGTAAATGTGACTGGTTGTTGATGGAGCCTCCTGTTATACTGGATAATAACCGTATATTGTTGATATTACATATCTGTGCAGTACATGTATTGTGACTGTCACAGGTGTTGAGCCTTGTGTTAAATCACTTTTTCCAGTTGATAGAAGTTTCTGTAGCTATAATATGGATTAGTTAAGTAAAATTATAACGTGTAGACCTATTGTCATGCTGAGATGATGTTAAGAATATTTAATTTCCATAACATAGCTCTGAAGGCCTAGATCAGGGATAGGCAAGTTCGGTCCTAGGGAGCTGCAGCCCTGCTGGTTTTCCAACCCTCCAGCTGTTCACCAGGAGCAGGAATTGTTGATCACCTGGATGAGGTGTGTTCAGCCAGTCAGAAGCTGTAAGAGCAGGGATGGTTGGAAAACAAGCAGGGCTGCAGCTCCCTAGGACAGAACCTGCCCACCCCTGTCCTAGATGGGAAATGCACAGCCTGCCACTGGTCCTCCAACAGAACTAGTTCTAGTAGATGTGAATGACTCTGCCCTTTAGTGGTCACAGTAAGTAACTGCTGCTCTCTTAATTTTAACACTGACGTATTTCTAACCATGACAACATTAATACTGATCAATACATACTGATCCAAAAGTGTATCCATTCATGTTCATATGTTACTGTCAGGTAACCTTTAAAATACACATTAGTTTGCAGTAATCAGTTCTGTTTGTGTTTTATTATGTTATAGTTAAATGTCTGAATATGCAGAGTGGTTGGTCCCATCCGTCCTGACCACTTGTTTTTGAGTTGGTGAAAATGCACAAGTGAATGAAATTAATGTTCTCACAAGTTCTGGGAAATCAGGTTAGGAACAGTCAACTTCTCAGTTTTCACTTCTCTGTTCTTGCAATCGTTGAGGTCATCTGCCAGACCAGTGATTGTTTTCTTTTATACTCGAAGAGAAAAGTAGGGGAAGGCAGCTTCTGCTCCGTCCTGGTGCTGCTTCTGCCTTAAAGAGACACTCAGCTATTCTTATATTGTCTTAAATCTCTACATACATTTGAAGTCCAGTCTGGTGGTTTCTGAGACTGAAGTTCACCACGAGAACCAATAGTGCAGGAAATCCTAAGATTATGATCAATATGATTATTGATCAGTATTGACAGCAGTTGGATCACCTCTGTGTTCTGTCTGACATGTAGAGAGTCACACTGCTCCTGCAGGAAATGAGTTTAATATCAGAAAATAAACACCAAACTGTGTTTTTAAACAGCGGCTGGCAGCTCGGATATTTGATGATTAGATCAGATTATACCTGATAGGATCTGACTCACCTGGTCTCTGCCTGCTCCTGGAGAGGATTTTATTCTGACATGTGTTCTGAAACACTCTCTGGCCTTCATGTGATCCGCTGAATGACTTCCTGTCCTCTGGTGTAAACGTGATCTTTTGTTCCTGACTGGGACTGTGATGATACTGGGAGCTCTGGTCTGGGCTCTGGTCCCAGAGAACAAAGAGACACACACAGCTGTGGCAGCAGTGGTGTCAGCCTCAGATTTTCTCCTCTTCATCAGGTAAATGTTAGAAACAGTGAGACGTGTCCAGGTCAGACTGGGAACCAGATATTAGAAAGATATGTTTGTGTATATCTGTGTTTACCTGTGGTGGGCGTGGCCTGATGAAGCTCAGTCAGTCGAGATGTTCCGCTTGTCATATAATGTGTTAAAGACACACATCTACATCTTACATCCCGTCTCCAGAGACATCTCATCTCCCTCTAATCTGGTTCTAAAACTGGTTTGTTGTAGGACGGTGAAGGATTTATGAGTCTGTTTTTGACTCTGGCTGTTTTCTTTAGATAACGAGCATCAGACTTTCCTTCCTGACTCATTTGGGTTTTTTGTGGTTTTTAACAGTGGAGCTGACGATGATTTAAGAGATTTTACAACCCCAGTTCATATTTTCTCACTGAGTACACACAGGTACACACCAGTACACATCAGTACACAAAAATACACACAGATACACACAAGTACACAAAAATACACACAGGTACACACAAGTACACACAAGTACACACAGATACACATAAAAAACACACAGATACACACAAGTACACAAAAATACACACAGGTACACACAAGTACACACAGATACACATAAATTCACACAGATACACATCAGTACACAAAAATACACACAGATACACACCAGTACACACAGATACACACCAGTACACACAGATACACACCAGTACACATGTACTGGCTCCAAGCCCACGGCAGATTTCAATGAGGATGACGCACATGATCTGGTTCTGGCGAATCCAGCTCGGTCCCTGAGGACTGCATGACCCTGACCACAAGGATCCTTCGTCTGATGCCAGCAGAGCATCTGACAAACACATCATGGTCTTCCTTCAGGACGGGCAGAGACGAGACCTGCTGTCGTAAGAACCCAGCGGAGACCCGCTTTACATCCTGGACCTGGACTGTGCAGGGCTGGGGGGGGTTAACGATGCTGGCAGCTGAGCATTGCAGAGTTTCTCTGTTTGCTTTTATGATGAGAGCGGCTGTTAGACAATGTGAGAATGAGGAGGGGTCACAATCCACCGGGACCAGATGACGCACCTTCTGTCAGCTGCACCCCCCCCCTCTCACAGACCAGAACGCTGGTCTATTGTCCCAGAAAGGAAAAGAGCAATTAAAGAGAAGGTGGATCCTGCTGCTCCGACTCTTTCATCTGCACTTGGTCCTCACTGTGTGTATCAGAGTGAGGACCTGGACCTGGGAGTCCTGCTGAGTCCATTTCCAGCTGGTCTAGTTCTACATTTACCAAACTGTTCCCAGAGATAGATTTGTGTGTCCTGTTCTTTTAAGACTGTTTCTTTAAGGAACTCATGGGCCTGATGTGGACTCATGGGGCCCGATGTGGACTCATGGGGCCTGATGTGGACTCATGAGGCCCGATGTGGACTCATGGGCCCTGATGTGGACTCATGGGGCCCTTGTTGACTCATGGGACCTGATGTGGACTCATGGGGCCGATGTGGACTCATGGGGCTCGATGTGGACTCATGAGGCCCGATGTGGACTCATGGGCCCTGATGTGGACTCATGGGGCTGATGTGGACTCATGGGGCCCGATGTGGACTCATGGGGCTGATGTGGACTCATGGGGCTGATGTGGACTCATGGGGCTGATGTGGACTCATGGGGCCCGATGTGGACTCATGGGGCCTGATGTTGACTCATGGGGCCCGATGTGGACTCATGGGGCCCGATGTGGATCCAGCTGCTGCAGCCCAACACATGAGAATGAACGTATTGTTTAAACAGAACAACAGCAGCTGTGAGCAGCAGCAGGACGACGTGGATCAGGCCTGATGTTCAACATGTTGTTTCCCCCAAACATCCAGAGCGCGGTGGTCAGATTCTGAGTTCTGGTCCAGATCAGTGTGTGGTTTTGCTGTGGTTTTTTGGTCAGAACCCCTGAGCCACAGCGACTCTACACTGATCGACTGAATATTGATTTATTGATCCCTGAATAAAAGTTCACAGAGGAAACTGTTTCATATTCATGATTTATTTTACCGACATTTACCTGATTCATAGGCAGCAAAAACACTTATGGACAAAAAAATTCAGATTTTATCCTTTAACATTTTTATAACATGATTTATTCTCTTCTCATTCTGTGCGAGTCAACAGCTTTTATTTTCTCATCTCTCCGAACAACACAAATATAAAACAATAAAAACACACAGAACAACATTTTACAGACGTGTTTTTAGACGTACGACGTCCCGTCAAACAGCAGCAGTTTGTTTCTTTGGCTTCATGAAATAAACCTTTTCTATAGTGACAGAAACACATCAATCAAATAAAACTGATTTACTTAATGAAAAAACACATTAGTTCAAAATCTTCCACAGATTCAGTTTGTTTTCAAACGAGACGTCGTCACAGAGAAATTCAGACTGTTTGTGTCCCACTGTAAAAATGCTCATTTTCTTTATGGAGTTCTGAACAAGAGTTTCTATTTGTTCTACATATTTTTATTTAATTAAGCAACGTCCAGTTTTCTGTTTTGATTTGACTGATTCTGTCCAGAACTCTGTGACTGAAAAAAGTGGTTCTGGTCTCTCCTGGACTTTGGGGATATGTCTGGAGGTTTGAATATAAAAAACGTAGTTTTCTCTCTCAGATTTTACCTTTTTACTCTGGAGCTTCAGAAACCTGTTGAACTGGACCACAGGGACCATCTGGACTTGATTTAATTAGCTGGGAGTGGGAGAGATGTGTCACTGATTCTCAGACATACTCGTATCGGGTATTCACGAATGGGACCCCCGTCCTTGGGCTGGGACCAGGTCTGTTCCAGTCTGGGTTCTGCAGACACAGACAGGAAACCAGCAGCAGAGTTCCCGCCAGCAGGTGAACGAATCCACCCGTCCAGCCGCAGAACAGAGCGTCTCCGAACTCCCAGCGAGGGATCATATCCGGAACCGTCTCATCAAAGAACTTTGTGACCGCCTGGTGGGCGATGAACGAGACCGGGACCAGCACCAGGATCCCAGCCACCAGGCTCAGCACACCCCCGACCATCTTCAGGCCTCTCTTGCACCTGAAGTCCTCCACCTGGCCGCGGCAGCTGTTGACCAGGTACAGACCCGGGATGGCCAGCATGAACCCGAGCAGCCCCACAGCCAGCGCCACGCACATCAGGGTCCGGGCCAGCATGATGTCCTGAGGCAGACCCAGCAGGCTGTTGTAGGGTCGGCACTCCAGACCCCCCAGTTCCTGCACCACGCAGGTCTCCCACAGCCCCAGCTGGAAGGTCTCGGTGGCCAGGAGCTCCGTGGACTGGGTGAGCCAGGTGGACATGAGGGTGGTGGTGAGGGCGGCGAGCCAGGCCACCCCAGAGAGGAAAACCCCCAGCAGCTCCAAAACACAGATACTCGGGTCCATGGTAGCTACGAGTCTCAGGATCCCTGCGTCTCCTCTGCCTCCCACTCTTTGTCTCCCTCCCTCCCTCACCGTCAGGAGGTGGGGGCCTCTTACTGGACCAAGACCTCTCTCAGAGAAAATCCTGTGAAGGCTCCGCAGGGACCTGGAAGATTCTCGTCCAAGTTCAGCGGAGAGAAAGAGAGAGAGAGAGAGAAATTCACCCCCCCCCCCCTCCATCTGTGATTGGTCGGGGGGGAACAACAGCATCTTTCAGCACCTCGAAGCTGGAGCAGACAGGATGTGGTTGGAGCAGACAGGATGTTATCGATGCCCACAGCTCTGTCTGGCAGGCGTTTGAAGTTAATGGCATCGTTGGCTCGGCTTCACAGTTTCGTCTTTGTGCTTCATCAGAAACAAACAAACAGTTTAACTCTGAAACCGGAAGCAAACGTCCAGAATGAGCAGCAGCTGACAACATTCACAGGAACTTCGTCATGTAAAAATGTGTTTTATAGAATGAATTTTTCTCTCCTGCTTTCTCTGTAGATATTTATATAATGTGTGAGGTCTTAAACCATAAACACTGTAAAGTGCCTTGAGATGACTTATGTTGTGAATTGAATGTTGTCTGTTTGAAGAGGAAGGAGTTTGAAGGAGTCTGTTTCCACCACTGGATTCACCGTCACATTAAGGATGTGTCTGAATTCTTCATTATCTAAGGTCCTCACAGACCAAACTTTCAAGAATCCAGAGATTTTAGCAGAGTTCGATTCGAAAACCTGTTAAATGAATATTTAATCAGTCTTCACAGAAGTTCAATGAAATTCGTTCTTAAAAAATCCGTGAAGGTTTTCAGTCATCCAGGTCGTGGTTCTCTCCAAAATGTTCTGAGACGCTTCAACCGAAACATTTTTAAAAACAGAATCTGATTCAGACTCACAGTTTTTTTTAATGTATAAATATATATATATATATATATATGTGTATGTATTTATATTGTAGTGTTATATTACAAGTCGTCACATTACATCTCATAAGTCTCATATTCCATTGTGAAGTGCCGCTCAGGCCTTGTGACTTACTTCCTTTATATTTTTATAAATGTAAAGTCCTGTCTCTGGGTGAGTGTTTCTGCAACGTGTCCTGAACTTTCAGACTTTCAGCTTTCAGAAATGTCTGTGTCCGTCACACAGAAAACTCATTATTCTCCTCTGTTAAATGTTGTTCAGGGATAGAAACAGGAAGTGGGACCTTTTTGTTCAGACTCGTAGTTTACAGCATGTTCATCGAGATGATTCAAAGGCGTCAGATAGATGTTAAAGAGTAAACTCAGAGGTTTGAGTTGTTGGTTGAGAAGAATCTGAGTTCTAGGCTTGTGGTGTGACGGCTCCAGCTGCTGGACATCGTCAGAAACTACAAGTGAAACAGAGGAAATGGGTCAAACAAAAACCCTGTTGCTGTCTCTGTGTTGTGATGGTTCTGGTTCTTCAGTTCAGACCTGATGGACTGTGGATCCTGGCTGGACTCTTTTCAGAGAGCTGGTCCTACAGGACTTTACCTGTAGATGTCTGATCATGTTCAATGGATCTTCCTCCATCCGTCCTCTAGGTGGAGACACGACGCTGCAGAGAGATCCTGATCTGTCTCTGAATCTAGTTCTGAGGATTGAGACTCACTGGAAACTGTCTCTCTGACTCTCGTGTCTACAGCTCCTCTGTCACTCAGTGAACTACTTCACCTGCTGTGTAGAAAAAGCAGTTCGTGGTGAAACGTTCACCAGCAGCTGACGCCGTGTCTGAAAGTTTGGGAGTGAAATCAGCTGCTGTGTGATTCTTCCCCCAGTAAAAGTATGAATCAGCTGTGAGCCGATGGTGTCAGCTGTCGTAGGTGTGTGATAAACGACGTCCGCTCCCTGTGTGACAGAGGCTCCGTCCGGATGACGTCAGTCGTGGTCTCAGGTAACGGCCTGCGTTTTGTACGTACGTGGGAAAAAAGCTGCTGGTGAAACAGTGAACCTACGTCAGGACGGGAACAAAGATGACAACCGAGTGAGGACTGGGAAAAGGCCACAAAGAGAAGTGGGAGCAGAGAACATTGAAAAGTGTCCAGTTACCGGATGTTGTTCACTGAGCAAGTTAAGCTGCTCACGGCGGAAACTGAGCTACGCTAACACCACCTGTCTCTGGTCCCACAGTCCAACGCAGAGACGGGTCAGAACCTTAGCAGGTCTCTGCGCTCGGCCTGTGACTCGCTGTGTGACCAACATGACGGAGTCAGAGCAGAGTCAGAGTCTTTCTGATCATTTAGTCTAATAATGCTGACGTGGACCAATCATGATTAAACAGAGCCGGCTCTGGTCCCCCCACAGGACCCAGCTGTGGGGGGACAGCTGGGTCCTGGATCCTGGATCCTCTCTGCCCCACGGGCAACCGTAAAGTGTGTCACTGTTTTCATCTTTGTTCGCCTGGTGACAGTTTGTGCAGCTCCCTGGTTTCAGGTGAGCGGAGCTGCTGAAGACGTCTTTGTCCTCTTTATTTGTCCCCGTGTTATTCTCTCCTCAGACAAAAGCAGCAGCTTTCACTGACGGCTCCACCCTGCTGGACCAGAGGACCCGGCTCTCACACCCAGCACTCATCTGTTCTGAGACTGTCAGAGCCTCCAGACTGTAACTGAGCTGTATTGTCCCTGAACGCATCACACACACATCAAGTTTCATGTTCAACGTTTTCTGTCCAGTGTTCAGAGACAGAACAGTTTTAATGGACAGAGCTTCTTCCCGTTGTGGGTCTGTGAGTCAGACTGTTTTATTTCTTTAGTTATTAGAGAGAAACCATCAGCTGCTACAAACATCATGAGATGTTCCCTCAGAAGCTGCTGGTGTTTTTTATATTATATGAATATTTAGGATTTTTATTTATATTTTATTATTATATTTATGTTTTATTTCAGCATCATTTCTGTGATGTTAACTGGACATAACATGAAGTTATTGTGTTATTCTCATAGAGTTTGGATCGTTTTAGTCACAGTGATGAACCTGTTTCATTCATACACGTCATTATTACCTGTTAATAACCGAACACATGAGTTGATTATTTAGTAACTTTATTAACGTGTCACATTTACAGTCAGTGATTCTCTGATTCCTGTAGGTTCAGTGCAAACGATTCACGAGACGAAGTGAAGAAAACACAGATTCATTTGACCTGAACCTAAACATGATGTTTAAAACATCATCAACTTCAGGTGATTAAACCTGCGTCTGTGTCTCAGACTGGATTTAAGGAGCAGACATGTCTGAGCTGAGTGTGAGCAGCTGAAGCTGCAGCGATAAGAGGAGAGAACAGAAAAAGTTGATACCAGCTCCTCAGACTTTGGACTGGACCTGTTGCTGCAGAACTCTGAGTTTGGCCTCAGACATACTCCGACCTGCTCTGGATGAAGCTCTCTCCTGGTGACCCCCCCATCATGGGCCCAGCAGCGGGCGTGCTATAGTTTTCTTTCTGCAGGTGCAGACAGGAAACCAGCAGCAGGGTTCCTGCCACCAGGTAAAGAAATCCGGACGCCCAGCCACAGAACAGAGCCTCCCCGAACTCCCAGCGCTCGTAAATGTCTGGCAGGTCTAGGTCAAAGAACTGGATCACTGTTAGGTGGGCCATGTACGAGACCGGGACCAGCACCAGGATCCCGTTCACCAGGCACAGCACCCCCCCGGCCATCCTCAGCCCCCTCTTGGTCTTGGGGTCCCCACTCTGGCCACCGCAGCTCTTGACCGAGTGCAGGCCAGGGATGGTCAGGGCGAGTCCAAACACCCCGACCGCCAAAGCCACGCACATCAGGATCCGGGCCATCATGACGTCCAGAGGCAGAGCCAGCATGTTGTCATAGAGACGGCACTCGTTCCCGTCCCCCATGTCCTGGATCACACAGGTCCCCCACAGACCCAGGTAGAAGTTCTCACTGGGGAGCAGGTCCGTGTTCAGGTTCAGCCAGGACGGCATCAGAGTGCTGGACAGCGCACAGAGCCAGGACACCACTGAGAACAAGACCCCCAGCAGCTCCAGGGCAGACAGGTTTGAGTCCATGACAGCTCTGCTCCGAGTCTCAGGATCCTGAATGTGCCTCCAGATTTTGACCTTCCTGCCTTCACAGAATCAGGAGGGGGAGTTCCTCACCGGACCACGACTCCTCAGTGGGAGGACACCCTGAGGACACTCCTCGTTAAGTCCAGGTGAGAGGGATCTGAGTCCCTGCTGAACCTCCTCCCCTCTCCTCCCTCCACCGATGTTGGACAATGTGATTGGCTGACTGGAAACAAACAAACCTCCTGATGTGTAGAAAATGTTTGTTTTCCTTGTAAAGAGTAAGTTTGTCTTTTAGGACTCAACATAAAACCAGTTCGCACACTATTCACACCAAAGTCCATTTAAAATGTTCGTAGATGTCCTGACATCAGTCCAAACACTAACTGGGCCTCAGTTAAACCAGAACCCGTTGTGTCTCTCTGATTCCTCTCAGAGAAAACCAGCAGCAACAGGTTCCTGCTAGTTCTGGACCTTTACTCAGTAACCGTCCCGGGAAGGACAACCCACAGGTGACCACCAACCTGAGGTTCCACAGGGTTTAGAAACCTGCTGCTCACACCAGTCAGTCAGAGAGAGGAAGGTGAAACGTCATCAAGGAACCAAACAAGTCCATTTGTTTTGGATAAAACCTCTTTGAGATAACTATGACCTGGATGACGGAGAACCTTCACAGATACATAAACATAGTTATCTCTTTATAGATATTAATTGAAAACCTTAAACAGTGTGTGTGTTTAAAGTTCCTGTCAAAACCTTTATTAAAACCATATAGATTTAAAAAAGATGCTTGTTTCTGGCCTTACTATACTGTTAATTGGCAATTAGACATCTGGTTACTTAAACATTCTATTGTTCTTCTGTTTTGACTTGTTTCTTATTTATTGTGTTCCTCTTCCTTCCTTATATTTCTTTACATTTCTGAGGTAGCTGTCAGATGTACAAGCATTTCACTGCATATTGTACCGTGTATGATTGTGCACGTGACAAATAAAATCTGAATCTGAATGTGAATCTTATGGCGCCAGCTTGTGGGCAAAAACATTAACAACAACACAGCTGTTCAGTAAAAGACATTATTTAAACCTTTACAATATTATAAATAAATTAACCCATTAAACAGTCTATTGTGGGAGCTGCAGTTAAACAACCGTGAATCTTCACAGACACACACACTGTTTTTAGATGTGAAATGTTTCATCTCGTTTTAATATCAGTTTTTTGTCAGTTTTATTCATGTCAGTGAATCTAAACTCACAGAGTCCTCAAGAGTCCTCATGAGCTGTTGTGTTAAATTTAATGACTGTTCATGATTAATTCAGTCTGAATCAAAACACTAAAGACTCTGTTTGTCTTTCAGCTGTAGATTATTTTATTGTATTTGTAGCATTCAGTTGATAGTGAGAAGGTCAGAACTGATGGTTAAACGATGATTTATTTTGTCCGTCCGTGTCATCAAGAGCTAAGTGTAGCAAAGAGCGGCCTGGTAGCAGAGTGGTTAAGGCAGAGGGCTGGGAAGCAAGAGCTCCGGGTTTGATTCCCAGCTGAGGCACCCAGGCCAACCCCCATACCAGGTGTGTCCCTGAGCGAGACACCCAGCGCTAGCTCCCCGAGCGCCATGTGGCTGCTCACTGCTCCCCCCAAGGGGAGATGGGTCAAATGCAGAGAACCAATTTTGTTGTATCAATGACAATAAAGTGGATTCTTCTTCTAGCAGTTTTCAGATGGTTTCGACACTCTGCCTGTAACAGCGTCACCGTGTGAAGAAGACCGTTTTGACTCGTTATGTGTAACGCATAATGACAATAAATATCTCTTGAGTCTTGATTTGCTAATGTTGCTAAGCACAACACTACCACAACAACCACTGCAAAGTTTGACAAGAACAGAAATTCATGACATTTCTGCCCTGTTGATGTACACAACAATATTCATCAATAAACCAGCGTTTCTATAGTTGTATTCTACAAAAAATAAAAAATGTTTAATAAAATTAAAAATATGCAACAAGAAACGTAATAGAACACATCCTGGGACCAAGCCGGTCAATTTGATGTTTAGTTTGTGTCTGTGGACCCTTATGTTCAAGCCGCAATAATGTTTATGGAAGAATAAGATATAAAGAGACAAGTTTAGAGGTGGAGAGTCATATGTGCCTCCAAAAAATCATAAAATCCGTTATTATCAGGGTTGTTACACATTTATTAAAAGTTTAAGATGATGGAAACATTAGGACCAAACTATCAGATTATAGACTCTTCACAGGTTTGAGGCACATTTAATAATCTGTACTCTTCATAAAAAAACCTTTAATATCAGTCAGTAAACTATGACAGTAAAACCAGAGAGCCAACAGCAGCGTGGTCAAGACTAGAGTCTGAAGCTGGTGTAAGTAAAAAGTAGAGTATCTGTTTATCCTGATATTCTCTTTTTAAACAGGGAGACAAGAAACAAGAAAGCATGGCCTGTACATCTCAGTCAGCAGTAGAATACGTCAAGGGAGCAAGACACCACCTGGTGGGAAGATTACATAATCTCTCACTTATTGTGGAGAATCTCTGCCAGAAAAGAGTCCTGATGGAGGAAGAAGTCAGTAAAATACAGGCAATAAACAATGACTTCGACAAATCCAGAGAAATACTGGACTCTGTCATGAGAAAGGGAGAGGAGGCCTGCTATGAGTTTCTCGTGATCCTTTACATAAGCAGGAAGAGGACTTTAGGGAGGCCTGCTGAACACCACCTATTTGATCTGAACGTCTGGATCAGCTACTTCCCCTTCAAGGACAATATGCCAACAGTCTCAAACAACTTAAAGGGTAAGATTTTCACGTTCATGAAAGATGTGTTAATCTATTAATGAATCAGCATCATCAGTCAAACCAGCTGTAAGATTCCCTTCTCTTCTTACTAGGTCCAAAACCATGTTCCAACTACCAGACCAGGTTAAAAACCAAAGCTCAGAAAATATCAGACACATCATGGAGAAAAAGCAAACAGGTTCTGCTCAAGGACTTTGCTTTGTCCTACCACTCGCTTGTGTTAGATACAGAAGGACCGGTTTCCCCCTCTAAAATAAAAAAGTCAAAGAACAAGAAAAGCAGGAAGAATCGTTCTAAAAAACTAAAGGTCTACGTACCTGAAGACAAAGAACAAATTTCCCCCAGTGACCTGCTGAAAACTGAGAGGAACATCCTCCTGGTTGGGAGGATGTTCATGTTCAGGATGATGGAAACCTAGAATACATGTTCTACTTTGACATGCGAGAAACACCGAACATCACAGGGATCCTGAACCTGGAGGAGCTTCTCTTCACTGTGTACAGTGAACCAGATGGAGACAAAGACCAGGTCTTACAGGACATGAAGAAGTACTCTGACAGCGTTACCATCACTTTTGACGGAGTCACAGATCTTCCCTCTTCATGTGTGGTGTGGAAGCTGCTGCAGAAGGACCTGCTGCCTAATGCAAAGGTCATCATCACCTGCAGACCAGAGGTGGAGTCAGCTGACTTCCTGTCAGACTGGGACTGTCTCAGAGTGGAGGTGAAGGGTTTCAGTGAGCAGAGCATCAGAGCCTACTTATCCAAGATGCTCAGTGAGGAACAGTTAAACAAAGTGTTGAGTAACGTGGAGTTGTTCACTCTCTGCCACGTCCCTGTCTACGCTCTGATGGTGGCTGCCTGTTTTAGCTTCGAGAGCTCGGACGTCTGTCCACAGTCCTGCACAGTCACAGAAATATACGTCCACATCCTCAGATTCTGCATTCAGCACAGCACCAGCCCAGGGAAAAACAAATGTCTGAGTAAGTTAATGATGAGTAAGAGTGATGCAGTCCTGTCTCTGGCTGAGGCAGCTTTCCACGCAGCAAAAGAAAAAACCGTGAACCTCACGCCACCTTGTGACGAATCCAGCTGCGTAGATTCGTCCTTTTTGAAGATGCTTGAAGTTAAAGTCGGCCCCACTGAGCAGAAAACGTTTTGTGCGTTTCTCCACTACACGGTGCAGGAGTTCTTTGCAGCTCTGTGGGTCTTGAAGAATCCAGACCGGATCAGAGGAGTTGTTCAACAGTGGCTGGTTGAAGGACTCAACCACATGAAACATCTGATTCCTCTCATGTGTGGAGTGTTGAATGAGAGAAGGATGAATCTGATAAGAAGTCTGATTCCAGCTGAGCAGCTCACAGACACAGCTGCCTGGTTCTTCAAAGACTTGGTGAACAAATATGTGGATTCTGGAAACACTGAGGACTCTGACTTTGACTTACTTTTCCTGTGTCAGTGTCTCTTTGAGTCTCAGTCTCGTGAAGCCTGTCTCTACCTCCTGGACACTCTGGACTACTCCATTGATCTAAGTGAGGAGACTCTTGATCCTCTGCAGTGCTCTGCTGTGTCCTATGTTGTCAGTCAGAGTAAAGAGAGAAAGGTACAGCTGAACCTCAAGGACGTGACCGTATCAGAACCGGGAATCAGATCTTTACTGGGATGTCTCAACAGTCTCCAAAGGTAAGACTGGGCAGTAGTTTCAGTGTCATGGTGTAGGTTAGACCACAGCAGACAGACTTGCTGATCCTTCCCCTGAACAATGAATGTCCAGGTTTTGATACACATGAAGTTTTCTTTTCAGTTTTTAATAACTCACACATAAACATGTTTATGGTTTAGAGAATTAGAGGACTGGGTTCAGGTCAGGAACAGATTGTTAGGAGACTGTCTCAATGAAGAAAAGTAACTTCTCATTTAAAGAACTTTCTTCAACCTTAATCAAAGTTTTGCCTAACCCTAACCTGACTCTGGACTCTGGACTTAACTCTGCATGAAGTCTGTGGTTTATGAGTCCTGCACATTTTGAGTCTGTATTTTCAGATGTAGGATATGAAACATTGCTGCCTCCATCAGTCTTTTAAAGTGTAAGTAACAGTAACAATAATGTTCTTTACTGCTTTATAACAGTCGACTGTGTGACAGAAAGAACCACGGTACACGTGTCATACATGTAACATTGGTTTGGTTTCAGGCCACATTTATGCACAAACAGCAGCAGCAACAGTCATGTATTTTTACATTGTTAAAAGGTCTGAACTTTTCTTTCAGATCAGGTGCTGTGTTAAATTAAAGATTCAAGATTGAAAACACTTTAAAAGGAAAAGGAATAAATGATTTCCTGTGGCGATAGGTTTCTGGTTGAATCCAATCCAATCCAACTTTATTTATAGAGCAACCATCACAGGGCCAAAGTGCTGTACAGTGAATAAAATAAGTACAATAACAATAAAAGATTAAATAATATCACACAATAATTTGAGATTATATAAAATAAGCAATAGTTAGAAACAACAGCAATATCTGAAAGTATAAGCGAACTAAAAACGGCTAACATAATATAAAAATTAAGCAAATTCGACATCTCGAGGTATTAAAAGCCAGTGTAAATAGATGGTTTTTCAAACGGGATTTAAAAGTGGATAAAGAAGGGGCCTGTCTAATTTCTAAAGGCAAATTATTCCACAGTTTTGGAGCTTCTACAGCAAAAGCACAATCTCCTTGTAGTTTGCGCTCAGTCCTGGGAACTCTGAGGAGCAGCAGGTCAGCTGACCTGAGAGCGCGCGTGGGTGTATAAGACTGTAGCAGTTCAGACAGATGGGGTGGGGCAAGGCCATTGAGAGCTTTAAAAGCAAATAAAAGATTTTAAAATGTATCCTAAAAGAAACGGGCAACCAGTGCAATAAAGCTAAAATAGGGGAAATGTGCTCAACGTTGCCAGTTAAAAGACGAGCTGCAGCATTTTGTACCCTCTGGAGATTTTTGATGGAAGTTCAGCATCTAATTTGATCCCCAAGTTCGTGGTCTGAGCCTTTTTGTATATAGCGGTTGTGTGTCATGTCGTCACCATGAGGTTTTAATGTTTTCTGTACTGACTGGAGCTCAGTATCCAAACCGTTTCTCTAAAACTTACACCTACACAGTCTGCCAAAAGCCTTGGGGTGTGGATAGATGACAAGCTGAGCCTGAATGAGCATGTCACAGCGACCTCCAGGTCCTGTAGATTTACTCTTCATAACAT
>JAUMHF010000012.1:137801-148634 GCA_032359275.1 Microctenopoma steveboyesi | reverse complement strand
GCTGAGCACACAGCCCTGTGGAGTACCAGTGTTGAGGACCAGTGTGGATGATGTGCAGTTTCCTATTCTCACCATCTCAGGTGGGACGGTGCTGAGTGGAGAGCCATGGAAACTGCATCCTCTGCTGATCGGTTCTCGCTGTAGGCGAACTGATATGTGTCCAGACAGGCAGGGATGACGTCCTTGATGTGCTTCAGGAGGATCCTCTCGAAGCACTTCATGAGAGCCACAGGACGGTAGTCAATGAGGCTGGAGACTTAGGCACATGTACAATAATTGAGGTTTTGAGGCACGCGGGAACCTTGGCAAGCTGCAGGGACATGTTGAAGATGTCTAGAAAAACACCGTCCAGCTGGTCAGCGCATGCTTTCAGGGCTCGACCTGACACCTTGTCAGGGCCTGCAGCTTTGTTGGTGTTTATCCTCGTCATGGCTGATCTGACCTGGTGCAGCTGCAGTACCAGAGGTGATTGTTGCTCCCTGGACAGGGGGAGCTGCACCGTCTCTCTGCAGAGTAGTGAACTAGCTGCTTGCAAAAAACAAAATCTCCCCCAGAACAAACACGTTTTTCTTTCTCAGATTTAGGAGTTTTCCTCATAGTTTGATGACTAGAACTGCAGAGCTAGCTAACGATCTGGTAGTTGGTTATCTAACCTTTCATGGAGCTTTCTCTCCAGATGTCTGGTGAATGCAGACGTTGTCTCCGCCAAGCTGGTTCGACTTAATCGTCACGCAGCAGAATGATGCTTTTTCTGGGACGTTTCCAAATATTCTCCTGCTCTTTAAACCCTTTAAAGTTAATTACTGAGGACTCCGCGGACACTTCGCTATGATGCGATGTGTGTGATCTGTCACGCGCAGTGTCCGTTAAGAAAATATTTACAGTGTAACGTTTTTAAAATAGACTCATCTGACTGGTTCATTTGAATTGAGGTGCGTAATATATAGTGTTCTTTTAACCCCATCCCACTACAATCTGGTGAATTTATGGTAAAACATTTCTTTATTTCACAAAGTAAAGTGTCTAAGTTAGACCATTATCAAACATCTCCACATATTAAAGGAGACATCTCCACTTTTCTTTTTATATTAAAAGTGTCGTAAAACTATTTAGCTTTAGTATAATTCTTCGTATTAGTCCTGGTTTATGACAAAAACACCAAAGTCTGTTTAACATTCATTTCCATGTGTCTCTGTTCACATGATAATGCGTCACTGAAATCCATGGTTATTATATTTGTACCTTGTTCAATATTCTGCTAAAAGATGGAGGGAATTTTTTAAAAACTGAGTTTGGTTTAATGTTAAAATTCCTATTATTTAGCATTTATTTGCTTTTCACATTTCCCAGTTTCACTTACATTAAACTCACGTAAAGTTTAATGTTTTTAATGAAATTAAAAAATATATTTTTTAAGGAGGACCTCGAGAACGGGGAGGAGGTGGCGACGTGTCCGAGCTGCTCGCTCATTGTTAAAGTCATTTATGATAAGGTCAGTGGACATAAATCAGTGAATTATCACGTAATTAACATGTCACTATAGAGGGGAACTTTCCTTTAACTATACCTTATTAAATTACACACAAATACAAGTAATTGTTTAATTACAGTAAATAATTCACATCAGTTTCACAAAATGTGAATAATAAAGATTTTTATCTCATGATCATCACTGTTTCTCTGACTGAGTTAATTTTGTTTTTTCAGACAGTTTTTTCAAACTAAAGTAAATTAAATAAACTAAAATAAGAATTAAGAGTTTAGAGAAACCTTTACAAAACATATCCAGTTTTTATATAAAGAAATCAGATCACAAACTATTATTAATATTTCATTATTTTCATTAGATTATAGTTAATACTATGATATTATATAATAATTATTTGTTTCTCATTGTTTTAAATTTTTTGTTGGCAAAAACTAAATAAAAAGTAAATTTAAAGCCAAAGTTTGGACAACAGGATAAATTAGAATAAATCTAAACTAAATAAACTTTGAACATGAGTCTTTGGAAAAAGTCAAACAATGAGAGAAAACTTCAAATTAAAACCTGAATTTTGTGTTTCAGGATTTGTTCATGTCTGGTGAAATCATCGAAGCGTCATCCTCAGAGACCAAACTGGAACTGGCTCAGTCCTGAACCTGAACCCTACTGAAAACCCACAGACTGCTCCTTTAAAAGCGAGATTTTTAACTTAAATTATTTATCACAGACTTTGTGTCAAACTGTTTTTGTCATCGGAGCAGAACCTTTTCTTTTTTAAACGATGTGTTCAGGTGATGCTGGGATAATTCAGACTGTTTATGGTTTAGGGTCCAGTGTCATGTTTCTGCAGTCGGCGGTACAGGAACGAGTCGAGGAGTCGTTCAGAGTATCGGAGAGAATTGGGTACCTGTACTACAATACTGCAGTACAGCAGTAAAGTGCAGTGTTGTACAGCACATCTCGTACCTGGTTAAATACTCAAGCGTCTGTTCTAAGATGTTCTTCAATGAGACGACTCGGACGTACTGCTGTTCGGCTTCTTCTGTCAGGACACAAAGATACAAAGAGGCAGAACGTGTTTGCTTCTATGTGAAGAAGCCTTAATGAAACATTACCATTTAGTGATGATGATGAAGAACATCCTGTTTGCACTGAGGTCAAAGGTTTCTGAGGAGGTGGATCATGGTTTTACATGTGTTCAGACTCAGTTTGTGTTCGTCACAGTGTTGGTCATCGGGTCAGAACCAAACCGAGTCTGTGTCAGAACTAAATTGACATTTATCAGGAAACTGTGACAATAAAGAAATAATAATAAATTCAGTCTCTACTGGTTCAGTTTGTGTGAAACATGATGAAACGAGTGTCTCTGTTTCACTGCAGCTACATCATTGTTTATTTTCCTCTGTTTTTTTTTTCTCACTTGTTTAGTTCTTTTTCATCTTTTAACCTTCATCATGTGACGCGAACGTTTTTCATCACTGAATTTATAAAATCAAACATTTAGTTTTATTTGTTTAATAAAAACTGTGTAACTCAGCGTTCTCACACACATACACACACACACGTTTGCTGCGTGTGCAGGTGTTTCCTGTTCCTTCGTTACTCTGACTCCTCGTCAGGTCCAAGTCCTGCAGGTGGTTCTGAAGGAGTCCTCTGGTCTCTGGAAGTGTCGGCAGGAGCTGAAGGAGCTGATGGAAGGTAAAACAACTAAGTTCAGATTCTCTGCTCCTTTATTCTTCATTAGTTAATTTAACAGATGTGTTTCGTCTGTGGATCCAGCAGAGACCAGACTTAGGATTTCGTTCCCTTTAAAGGACGCCGTCCACCTGATCAGAAGTAAGCTCAAACACATTCATGTTACTGGTCTGCTCCCAGTAAAACCAGCTCCCTGCTGCAGCATGTTCCTAATAAAATGACTAGTTTCTTTTGACCAATAATAGTAAAAACATTTAAACTTTAGTTACATCTGTACTTTTACTGTTTACATTCACTGATTATATCGATTTAAACAGCTGATTGTTCAGTGATTACTGAGACATGAGGTTCTGCAGACTATTTATTGATTTAGTGATTTAAAAACTCTGCAGCTTGAATCTTGTTTCTCAAACGTCTCCTGACCAGAAAAAAAATCTCTTATCTGGTTTCACTGGAAACGTTTCAAAGCTGAGAAAAAGCATCCGGTTCCAAAACCACAGTTTTACAAGACCACTTCCCGACAGCAATGAACTGTGCTAGTTCAGTGATTTCTGATTTGTTAAAACATGTTTATACAGAGAAAAATAGAAACCTCGACTTTTATAAAACTGTAGAATTATATTGTGAAACCAAATCAAAAACGCGACTTTAAGTAACACATTTCAGCAACACTTTATGATATAACAATTGTAGAATTATATAACAGTTTCCTGAAATAAAAAAAAAATTTAATATTAAAGATTTATTTTCACATAATAATCTTAATTTCATAAATCAAATCTGTTCTGTTCTGACCAGAACTTATCAGTTTATTTTATGTTTGCATTTAAAAACCATTAAGATATATCAATAATTTAATCACTGCATTAATGCACTTAAATTATTTTTACTGTAGCTGAAACATAAAAATTTACTTTAGAAACTAAACAATCCAGAAATAATAAACAGAATAATCGATAAGTAAAATATAAATTTTTGCTTCTCTAACATGCATATAAGTTTCACACTGAAATAAATTATAAGTTAAATTTTACATTTGTACGATAAAATGTTCCACATCAACAACAGACGTGAATAAATTTTTACCTGAACTTTTTATTTTCCTGTTTTCAGTGTAAAAAGTTAAAAACACTTTTAGATGTGGTCCGTTTCCGTTCTTCACTGTGAGGGTCTGAGAGCAAATGTTTACATCCAGGAGTCAAAGATTGTTGTTTCTCAGTCTTTGATAAAACCGGCGCCATGACTTCAGAGTCTTTCCAGACCAGATCCAGAAACCAGACGTGATGCCCACAATCATGGTCATCGGGTACTTGACCATGAACACGGTGAAGTCTGGTGTTCTTGGTGCGGACGTTTCTGCTGGACAGCGCACCGCGAAATGTTTACAGATGTGCAGCTGCCACGTCCTCTCCCACTGCGGCCGGAACATCTGCTCGTAGAAGCAGCAGGCGACGACAACAGTGGCTGGAACCGTGTACAGCACGCCAAACACGCCGATCCGGGCCATCAGCTTCTCCAGCTTCTCCGTCTTTGTTCCGTCGTGCTTCATGATGGTGCGGATTCTGAAGAGCGACACGAAGCCGGCCAGCAGGAAGGAGGTACCGGTGAAAAGGTAGGTAAAGAGCGGTGCCAGGACAAAGCCCCGCAGGGCGTCCAGGTTGTAGACCCCCACGTAGCAGACTCCAGTGAGCAGGTCCCCCTCCACCTGACCCAGAGCCAGGATGGTGATGGTTTTCCCTGCTGGCACCACCCAGGCTGCCAGGTGGAAGTACTGAGACTTAGCCTCAATGGCCTCCTGGCCCCACTTCATCCCAGCAGACAGGAACCAGGTGAGGGACAGGATTACCCACCAGGTGGAGCTGGCCATGCCAAAGAAGTACAGGATCATGAAGAGGATGGTGCAGCCTTCCCTTTTGGTTCCTTGGACCACCAGCTTATATCCGTTCTCCTTGAACCTACCAACACACACCACTTGGTCCTCCAGCAGGAAGCCGATGGTGTAGACCAGCGCCACCATGAAGTAGCAGCCAGACAGAAAGATGATCGGCTTCTCTGGATACTGAAACCGCCTTGTGTCCACCATGTACGTAAGCACAGTGAAGAGGGTGCTGGCACAGCACAGGAGGGACCAGATACTGACCCAGAGCCGGCTAAACCTTAACTCTTCCTCGCTGAAATACATCAGCCCACCGGGCTTGGAGGCCTCACAGGGGGCCGCGCAGTCCTTTGCCCCCGCAAAGTGGTAGTTGAGGTAGGAGGGTACCTGGAGCTGCAGGGGGCAGGAGAAGAGCTGGTTGGTTCGCATGTAAGGTGGCAGAGTAACAACCTCGGGGAGGTTAGAGGTCGGGTTGGATGTGGGGCTGTTGTCTGAGGTGTTCTGACCCACACAGATCTCTCCTGCACCATAGACTGGAAAGTTCTTACAGTGCAGCCTCTCTGGCCACTGGAACCCGAACTTATTCATCAGTGTTTCACAGCCCTGACGAGCCCGTTCACACAGAGACCTGCAGGGTGGGATGGCCTGCTCCAGAACCGTGCACACTGGCGCATACATGGAACACAGGAAGAACTTCAGGTCAGCTGAGCACTGGACTTTAACCAGTGGGTAGAACTGGTGGACCTCCAGTCCAGCATCCTCCTGGTTGGTGTGGCCCAGGAGGTTTGGCATGATGGTCTGGTTATAGGCGATGTCCGTGCACAAGGGGATGGAGATGGACTGACAGAAGCCACGTTCCGGGATGGAAATCTCCTTCTCATACTGACTGATGCACGGCTTGAAGTGGAGCAGACCTGTTGTCCAGACCCAGTACCAGGTTCTCCACACCGCCATCACATAGAGAACTAGAAACCAGAGGTCAGTTTCCACAAAGTAAAAAGGAAGTTCAGGAGAAACTAGTAAAAACAAGTAAAGTCCTGCTTCTTTTACTGCTGAAGTCCTTTAAAGTTCCACATATTTCACAAAACGTGGTGAAAACAAACCAGTTCCAGTCCCAGCTCCAGTCCTGTCTCAGTCCCGTTCAGACAGAGTGACAGAGTTCTGTAGTCTAAGAATCCTGGTAGAGGTCTGCAGTCCGGCTCAGCTGCATGTGAGGATTCTCCTGAACCTCCTCGGTCTTTATCCTCTGTTAGATTCTGAGGGCTTTTTCCCCCTCAGCGCTGTCTGCAGGAAACTCGAGAGACAGTTTCCAGTTCCCCAGAAAGTCACAGTAAGGGTGCCTTAAAACCACATTGTAATCCTCCAATCAAAGATTTATTTAAATTTTTATCAGCTTACACTTTAGAATTTACTTTACTGTAAACACACACCGTACAAATACTGCAGTGTGTTACTCTAGGAAATAATCAAAAATGTTTTTATGTAAAAGTTCTAGCAGCTCTAACAATTATTTTAATATGCATTTGTTTAATAATGTTTAAAAATAAACCTGAATGAAATAAAACTTATAAAAAGAAAACGGCAGGTAACAGGTTTTTCATCAGGTTATATGCAAATCTTTTATTGAAGCAGATTTATGGTTTATTCTTTATTATTTAAAAAAACTGGCACCTTAAAAGATGTAATTAAACAATAATTAAAAAGTTTTCTTCTTAATCAGAAATTATCATTTTAATCTGCTCTAATTAAAGGTTTCTGTTTAACAAGATGATTAAAATCTGTTGATGGATCAGTAACGTTCGATCACCTCCTTCTGCATTTTGTGATGTTAGCAGAAACATAAAACGTCAGAGCTGAAAATAAACAGGATAACAAACACACGCAGTTTGAGTTCTGGTCAGGAAAAAAGTTTTTTACAATTTTAAATTAGTAAAATAAAAAAATAAAAAAAACCCTGACAGAGGAAGTGGAAATGAACAGATATGAAAACTGAATGTGGTAAAATGTAAATATATTTTTCTAATTAAAAGTTACATTTTATTTTTTAAAAAAGAGCTAATACTTTAAACTATGTAAACAAACAATTAATTTAAATAAAGTTTTCTTAATATAAAGGTTAAATGAAAATAAAAGACATTAAGTAAAAATAGATCAGTGTTACATGAGCAGTGTTTGTTTTGTTTTATTTTATATACCAGTTTATACTTTTATAAAGTGCATTTTAGGTGCAGTACACAATTAGGAAACACGAGTGCACATTAAAAACATGAGCAAGAATGTAAAAAAGATATAATACGCATTAATAAACACAAGCAGGACTTGCAGCAGAATTAATGTACAAAATAATTTTAATACTAAAGGATAGATTAAGACCTCAAGTAGTGTAAAAGCCGTTGAATAAAAATGTGTTTTTAACTGTGATTTAAAAACAAGAAGAAGAGGCCTGACTAATATTTTGAGGAAGTTCATTTCAGATTTTTGGAGCTACAACAGCGAGAGCACGGTCGTCCTTAGCTTTTATATTTGACACCAGGACATGGAGACATTTGGTCAGCATTGAACCAGCTGTTTATAAATGGAAACGTTCTGAAGGTCATGTCATGACAGTTTATCGACACCTTTGACCAACACAGGCGACCTGGGGGTCAGCAGGGGTTAGAGGTCACAGTGAAGGGGGAGTGGGGTGTGAGGAAGTCTGAAATCAAACTGATCCTATTAACAGGTAATAGAGAAACTGTCTCAGAGTCATGAAGTGAGGCGGGTTCATTAGAGTCCAAATTCTGCATCATTAAAATCTGGAGTTAAAACAGGATCCAGGTCACGGAGACCAAAGAGAGACTGAAACGTCATCATCTCTGACAACACTTGATGAAGACTTGTCAGGAATGATGACCGTCACGTAGAAACCTTTACAGTTTGACAGTTTGAAGAGAAAACACCAGTACACAGAAGAGTTGCGCCAGTTTTTCTTAAAAAAATGTCTGATTATTTAGATTCTAGTTCAAAATGAAGCTAATTAAGTTTTTACTGAAGCTTCTTAAGATTCTTTGCTTGTTAAACTCTGTGTTGATCACAGTGACACCTGCTGGTAGGGAGGATTTAAGAAACTGCTTCGAGTACTTTTACTTCAAGTACATGTAGCTGGTTACATACTTTTACTTATGTAAGAGTACAGTACCTGTTCTTATAATGAAATATTTTCTGTACTTTTACTGAAGTAAAATTTCTGTGGTTCAGACAAAGTTTTATATTTTTCTTAGTTTTTATTGTTATATTAAAATTGTGTTTAAATAAAATCAATATTTATACTGAAGAGATTTAAATGTAGATTAACATGAAATAATAAGTAAACATATTTGTAGCTTTAGCAGTTGCTAACTTACGGCTATCTTAGCTAGCTTCTTCATTAGCATGTGTTTTTGTCTTTGTTTAGGTTTACAGCTTCTTTTATTTATGCAAATAAAAAATAAAAGACGATTTTTTTATGGTAGAATTCCTGACAAGTGTGCTATTCATTTTAAACAAACCTTTTTTTAATAGTATTTTAGCTTTGTTAGCTAAAGTTTTGTTTTATGATACCGTGAAACATCTGTTACTGAAAAACAAAAGTTTGCTGAGACAAAAATAAATTAAATCAGATCTTGAATGAAATATTATTGAGTGAGATTCTTCAGAGGCTGAGCATCAAAGACAGCCGTACATTTTAATTAATTCATAAAGAGAATTCAATTTCCTCTGATCAGACATAAAAACACACAAACACAGTTAAATATTCACCAACAACAACTTTTCTTCTTTTATCTCACAAATCAATCAAACATTACAATGAACTTTCCCGTCAGTCAAAAAGAACAAATAATTATATATTCAAACATGATCAAAACAAGATTTTCTGTAGGAAACAAACTAATTACATTTGGCGACAAACAAGAGATGATGACTTTCTGCGAAAAGTCAAAAAACAAAGTAGAAAAAACTTTATTGATCCCTTTGGGAGGAAAACACCAGTGTCGCATAATAAAACAAACTGAGCCACAAAACTAACATATAAAAATAAACCAGTATTAAATGAGAGAGAATCTAGAGTTTAAACAACAACGTTCAGAGTTTCATATGAACCTTTGGTACGTTGTCAACACTTTATTGTTCGATCTGAAGGAGTCCATCAGTTCAGGAGGTGGTTTACTTGACTTCGTTAAAACCTTACTAATAGGAAAAAATTTTTTTTTATCACATTACA
Source organism: Microctenopoma steveboyesi (assembly GCA_032359275.1). Classification (NCBI taxonomy): domain Eukaryota; kingdom Metazoa; phylum Chordata; class Actinopteri; order Anabantiformes; family Anabantidae; genus Microctenopoma; species Microctenopoma steveboyesi. The sequence goes on along the minus strand of JAUMHF010000012.1, from coordinate 139,337 downwards.
TTTTAATTTTAATCAGTTTTATTCTAAAAGGATACTCGGTCACTAAAGTCAGTGAACAGGAAACGGAAAGAAACTGATCGGAACATTGTATATTTAAATGAACAATAAAAGAGTTTGAGTATCATTTACACATTTAATATTCAGTATACAGAAGTTATAACATAAAATGACCATCAGGAAACTGTTAGCTTCATGCCAACAGTTACTATTTACTCCTCTCCTTGTCTTGTCAGGCTCATTAATCACCAGTATTTAGCAGCAGGCAGCAAAGAGGGTCGAACCTTCTGTCTGGGGTTAAAAATGTCTCTGACCTCTGTCTCCAGAAGAACACCTGGAACCTTGAATATTGACACTGCTGAAAAAAAACAGAAGAAGAAGATAAATGATTTGTTTTTCTCCCGTTTTTGTATTTTATCATGCCCATCGTGTCCTTACTGTCTCTGAGGTGCATGATGGGAGCCGGTAGCGTGTTAAAGTATGGGTGCTGCAGAGCGTCCTCAGCAGAGATCCGGTTTGTGGGAACCACTTTCAGCATACTTTGGACCAGGTCCTCAGTCATATATGGCAGCTGGTTCAACCTGATCCAGATCAGGACAGATTTATTTTCCTTTGTAGTGTGTGGTGTTTTGGAACACGGTAACATCCATAATGTCTTATTCTCACCTTTTCCAAACAGTCCTCAACTGTTTTGGTTCCGACTGGATAAAATATTCTACAGAGAGAAAAAAAACAAGTGATGCTGACAGGACAACAAGTGTAGGTACTACAGTTCCCATGATGCTCTTTGTAGAGGTGGTGCCTCTGGTTTCATTGTTTATTGGTTTCATTGTTCATTGTCTGACATTTTTTTCTAAATGTTCTTAATGTTACTTCATAATATTTTTATCTTTCATCTTTTATTGTGAACTGACGTAAAAACAAACTTCACTTTACACATTTTTATGTACTGTCAACATGCCAATTTAACATTAGTGAAAAGTAAAATAAAATTAAGTGCTTATAAAATAAATTAGTAAGCAGAATTTAAAAAATTGAAAACTTAATACAAACTAAACTATTTAAAGGTGGTGATCACAAAATAATATGTTCAATTAAAAAATGTAAATGAACTTCATTTGAGAAATTAAGATGCTATAAACAAATAGAAACAAGGGTGATTAAACTAAAATAAGTTTAATATTTTTATACAGTAAAAAAAATGTCTAAACTAGAAAATAATGTATTCATGTAAAGTATGATTTCTTGTGAAACTAATAAAAAAAATTCCAATAACAAAAAATAATAATAATAAAACTAGAAAGTTCCTGGGGAAACTTTGAAGGTGCCTGCCACCTTGCTCCGCTGAACCTTAGACCCATCTCCCCGACCAGAGACCAGGATTTACCGAGTATTGACAAAGATAAAAGTTGACAACTGTAAAAACTTTGCACAAAGCTGCAAAATGGACAAAAGGTTGACGAAAGTTGACAAAGTGAAAAAGTTGACGTCTGTGTCTGTGTGAAATGACCATCAGTTAGCAAAATCCCACTTATTTTT